>CM060966.1:74897602-74990102 GCA_030765045.1 Tenodera sinensis | reverse complement strand
CATCCTCGACTCACCGGTGGCCTATCTGTGTCTGGGCCACCAGAAGCTAGAGTTCAAGCGCACGTTCATAACGATCTTAAACACAGCTCGATGGTTCGATGTCAATTGAAGGTTACGAGTATTAAAGTAATATGTGATCATAGGACTCATTTACTCCCCTTTGTCGTTAATTTTGGTTACCACATGCTACATAATCCGTCATCGTTAATAAAAGTTACTATGTGTATTTCAATGTCAGCAAACTATGTCGTTTTCTGTATGCACTTTTTAATCATGCCTCTAGTAAAAGTAACAAGGTGTGGCGAGATCAACTATTTATTGATTCGTATTGTGGATAGTAAAGTGTGGGCGGCGTGTCCTGCAGTAAAAACTTTCAAAATTCTTATACTACTTCTTAGAACTTTAGGTAAGGAGTAAAGCTCAAAGTTTACTCAAAAAGCTAGCTGTATATTAGCTGACTTTAGCGACCAAAGTATTATAGGATGAGAATGTGTAATGCACTGGCAGCAAACATTATGGTTTTCTTCATGCAATTTATAATCATGTCTTGCAGTGAATCTAACAAAAAGGGGCGAGTTCACATTTTGATTGATTCTTTCTGCAGATAGAAATGAGTAGCCATCGTGTCATGCGGAAGACACTTTCAAAACCCTTATAATAGCTCTTTTTACTTTACCTAGGAAGTAAGACTCTTAGTTTACACAAAACAATTATCCTTTTGCACAAGCGTGTTCTGGTGTGTGTGTGTGTGTGTGTGTGTGTGTGTGTGTGTGTGTGTGTGTGTGTGTGAGTGTGTCTGTGTGAGTGTGCGTGTGTCTGTGTGAGTCTGTGTGTGTTTGACTGTGGGCCTGTGTCTGTTTTTAGAATGACTCGTATATATTATTATGAGAAATAATTGTGGCAAGGGTAAATTATTGCTTGACTCAACTGGGAACAGCCAGTGAAGCCGTCTTTATTCTGAGAAGCAACGCAATACACCTGATATAAATTGATTTAATTTAAACGCCCGGTATTGTATAAAAGGGTTTCCTTTATTTATAATAACAAGTTCATCATCCTTGACTTAATTGCGGGTAGTAAAAAAGTGTACCCCCCAGGGAGGATTTGAACTCACAACCGAAGAATCAAGCGTTGCTAGCTACGGGCCCCCACCAGCTCTCTGTCACCGCGGCTACCAGGAGGTACGAGTCAAAGGCACTTTTATAGGCATCTTAAGCACTGATTGATGGCTCGATGTCAATTGCAGGTTATGAGTATTACAATAATATGCAAAGAAAATACTCATTTACTCCACTTTGTCATTAATTTTGATTACTACATGCTACATAGTACCTCATCATTTATAAAAATTACTATTTCGGTCCTATTTCAAACAGAAAGACAGAGATACGTAAGTACTCGATGGTCAATATAAATGTTGTACTGATTAAGCTAAATATACCGCATTTTCAGGGCTCTACTCATCATATACATAGATGTATGTGTGCTTGGTAGTTTACAGTAACCGCACATGTGAACACAACATCAGTAGTTCAATTAACTGCGTTAAGATAGGTTCTGAATTAAAAACGACACTTTGTTTACTCACCTGGAAGATCTATACACATATGTAAACAAACCAAAGCATAACCTCAAACAAATTGCATTCATTCATAAAGGTATTTACAACGCCCAACTATAGTGCTTCCGATTGCAACACTTTAACTGAAAGTAACATATTGAATCTCGAACAATACAAAATAATTTGTCCTAATTGCCATAAATTATATATTTAAGGATTTGTGGGTGCATAATAGAAAGGCACATCCAAGGAGTATCTAAACTTGGTTCTGTGAAACAGATTCAAATACTGTTGTCGATGTATGCCAGAGATACTTAGAGTAGTTTCTCTCTGCATGGTGATGACGGCAAGGCTGAATAAATTCAAAGAGCAAAGTTTTTAACGTTGCCCACGTATTGAAAGGTGTAAAATAAACCAAATAGGATGCAGTATTTCCCAAAATACGTTTTATATGTTCTACTGGCCTTGACAAAGTCTATACATGTTGAAAATATATTACTGAATGTTTGAAATATAATTCGGACAAAAGTTATGTATAGCATGTCTCTTATATGTACATATTATGTAAAAATTCAAGCATAACCTCGCATAAATTGCATTATCTGATAAAAGTATGATGACGGCATGGATGAATAAATTCAAAGAGAAAGCTGTTAACGTAGCACACGTATTGAAAGGTGTAAAATAAATGAAATAGAACGCTGCATCCTCCAAAATACTTTTCTTTATCCAAACTTGTTCTATTGGCCTTGATTAAATCGCTACATTTCGAAAATACCTTTCTCAAGGTTTGAGATATAATTCTGACAAAGCTTATGTACAGAATGAATCTCATATGTGCATATGTCAACAATCCAAGCATAACCTTAAACAAATTGCATTAATTCAAAAAGGTATTTACAACGCACAGCTATAATGGTTTCAATTGCAACTCTTTAATTGAGAGTAACATAGTGAATCTAGAACAATACAAAATCCTTTGTCCCCATTGCCATAAATTAGATGGTATGTAAGGGCTAAGCAAGTATGTATACATTGGAAAAGCAGACTCAGCGAGTATCGAAACTTGGCTCTTTGAAACAGATTCAAATACTCCTGTGGTTGTATGCCAGAGACACTAAGAGTAGTTTCTCTCTGAATGATGATGACGGCATAGCTCAATAAATTCGAGGAGTGTTTAACGTTGCACAAGTATTGAAAGGTACAAAATAAATGAAATAGAATGCTGTATTTCGCAAAATACTCTTTTTTTCCATCAACACTTGTGCTACTGGTCTTGATTAAATCGCTTAATGTTGCAAATATATTACTGAATGTTTGAGATATAATTGTGACAAAGGTTACGTATAGCTTGATTGTTCTGGAAATAGCCAGCGAAGTCCTCTTCATTCTGAATAGGTTCTGCATAGCTTGTAAACGTAACGATGAGCAACGCTTTGTCGCACAAATGCACAGGACCTGTTAAATGACACCCCCTTTTATTGGTTTGAATACACCTATGCCATTCCAAAAAGGGAGCTGATTAATATAATTTATCAATCATGCATGCAAGGAGAATGGAATTCTAAAGCCTTCACACAGCGCCAAGAGGTTGAAGGTTACGACTGTCCCTTAGCCTACAGAATGGTGCTCAAATCCTTTTAGCTACCACAAAATAAGCATTAAAACAATTTGTGCACATATTTGTCTTAATAAACTAATGAAGATAGTAGAACAAACGTCTTTACGAATGTGTAGTATGAAGAAGATTTAGAGAAGAAACACATGTGAGTGCACAGATGAGATTTTTTCGATGGTGGCTCTTGGCCGTCAAGAATCCATATTTCTATAAAACTCACACATGCGTCCGCGCGAACACACACACACACACACACAAACAATGACACACGCACTCACACACTCTCACACATACACGCGGCTGTAAACTATTATATGGTGAACAGGTGTATAGACACACTAACAAACACTGTCGTATTCTTTTAGCAATTTTGAATATTGTCCCGTAGTATGACTAACAAAGTGCGAGATCTGTTGACTGATTATTCTCATTGTCAAGGCATAGCGCTGAAGTCCGTCGATGCTGCCAGCTTCAGAAGCAATTGAGCTGTCTGGCGCCGTATCTCGACGGATTTTAGCGTCCTAAATATTATAAGACGCACATGTATAATGCAATAGCAGCAAATTGACAAATAGAAGAGAGTTCATCTGTTAATTGATTCTTATTGTCGATAGTGAAGTGGGGAGCTGCCTGGCGGATTTTCGCGTCCTAATTATTATAAGAGGCACATTGTATAACGCAATAGCAGCAAACTTTGCGTCTTCTCTATGCATTTTTAAACACGTCTTGCAGTGAATCTAACAAACAGGGGCGATTTCATCTGTTGATTGATTCTTTTTGCAGATAGTAAAGAGTAGCGATCGCGTCATGTAGTACACAGTTTCAGAACCTTTATACTACCTCGTTTAACTTTGCGTAGGAAGTAAGGCTCTTACTTTACACAAAATGATTATGTGTATGAACAAGCGTGTTGTGTTTGTGGGTGTGTGTGTCTGTTGGTGTGTGTGTGTGTGTTGGTGTGTGTTGTTGTGTGTGTGTGTGTGTGTGTGTGTGTGTGTGTGTGTGTGTGTGTGTGTGTGTGTGTGTGTGTGTGTGTGTTAGTGTGTATGTACGGAAACCAACGGAGTCATTTTGTTTAGTGGTAACTTTTGCGGGTTTTAGCTGTATGTTAGCTGAACGATTATGCTCATTGTCGAGGCATAGCGCTGTAATATGTCGATACTGCCAACTTTAGAAGTATTAGGGCTGCCTGGTCACCTATCAGGGCGGTTTTAGCGTCCTAAGTATTATGTGATGCACATGTGCAATGCAATGGCAACAAACGTTGCGATTTCTTTATTCAATTTTTAGTCATCTCCTCTAGTAAGAGTAACAAAGTGTGGCGAGTTCATTTGGTGATTGATTCTGAATGTGGATAAGATGGTGTCGAGCTCCCTAGTGCCCTATCTTGGCTGATTTTAGCGTCCTAAGTATTGTAAGAAGAAAATGTGTAATGAAATGGCAGCAATCATAGCATTTTCTATATTCATTTTTTTTTTTCATATCTTATAGTAAAACTAACGAAGTACGGGCAGTTCATCTGTTGATCGATTCTTATTCTGGATAGTAAACAGCAGGTAGCGTGTCGGGCACTAACAGTCTGAAAACCCTGCTTTAAGTTTACGTAGGAAGCATGCAACATGACAAACGTAATGTCGTGTTACGTAGTACTTAGTACATGATACAAAAATAGGGGATCGCAATATATCCAGACAGATACATTGAGAGAGAGAGAGAGAGAGAGAGAGAGGGAGAGAGAGAGAGAGAGGGTTTCCTGCTGCGCCGATAGCGGACAGCGCAAGGCTAAGGAACGCACCACAGAATGAGAGTATCCGCGCACGTTTTGACACAAAATTATGAGCACGGGAGAGAGACGGGACGTTTCGGAAAAGTGAAAAGGTGTAAAAAGTGTGGATGTGGGCGACAGAAGTTGGAGGCCAGAAGGACATGCCGTAGGGTGGCGAGGCGACGACCCGGGTTCAGGACCAGATCACTGCGATCTAGAATATTTGCAGCGAATGGGAACCCGGTATGGTTGGGCGTTTCTTGCCACTCTACGCCACTCGTACGCCACCAATACGCAGGTACACACGATGATGAGGTGCCCGCTTGCTTATATTTTTGGCCCCTTGCTCTGTGAGACTCCTCTCTCCTCCCACTGACTTGGTGCTAATGAACAACCGTTCAAACGCAGACAACGCTCTTCGAATGGGAACATCGCTACTCGAGGAGCTTACTACCGGGATGCAAACCCAGGACGCAAACTCAAAATGATTTGGTGCAGCGGAGTACCCATTATACATCGAGGCGACACATGTGATTCTAACAAGTCAAAACCTGTCAAACGACATCTAGAGGCATGAATTCGTACCTCCAAGCGCAACGATCTAAGTTTTACACAACGTAACAACCCCTGATATACATTCATTTCTGTTACACGCCCGGTAGTTTAGAAAAGTGTTTCCTTCCTTACCACTTACAATTTCATCATCCTCGACTCACCGGTGGCCTATCTGTCTCAGGGCCACCAGAAGCTAGAGTTCAAGCGCACGTTCATAACGATCTTAAACACAGCTCGATGGTTCGATGTCAATTGAAGGTTACGAGTATTAAAGTAATATGTGATCATAGGACTCATTTACTCCCCTTTGTCGTTAATTTTGGTTACCACATGCTACATAATCCGTCATCGTTAATAAAAGTTACTATGTGTATTTCAATGTCAGCAAACTATGTCGTTTTCTGTATGCACTTTTTAATCATGCCTCTAGTAAAAGTAACAATGTGTGGCGAGTTCAACCATTTATTGATTCGAATTGTGGATAGTAAAGTGTGGGCGGCGTGTCCTGCAGTAAAAACTTTCAAAATTCTTATACTACTTCTTAGAACTTTAGGTAAGGAGTAAAGCTCAAAGTTTACTCAAAAAGCTAGCTGTATATTAGCTGACTTTAGCGACCAAAGTATTATAGGATGAGAATGTGTAATGCACTGGCAGCAAACATTATGGTTTTCTTCATGCATTTTATAATCATGTCTTGCAGTGAATCTAACAAAAAGGGGCGAGTTCACATTTTGATCGATTCTTTCTGCAGATAGAAATGAGTAGCCATCGTGTCATGCGGAAGACACTTTCAAAACCCTTATAATAGCTCTTTTTACTTTACCTAGGAAGTAAGACTCTTAGTTTACACAAAACAATTATCCTTTTGCACAAGCGTGTTCTGGTGTGTGTGTGTGTGTGTGTGTGTGTGTGTGTGTGTGTCTGTGTGAGTCTGTGTGAGTCTGTGTGAGTCTGTGTGTGTCTGTATGAGTCTGTGTGTGTCTGTGTGAGTCTGTGTGTGTTTGACTGTGGGCCTGTGTCTGTTTTTAGATTGACTCATATATATTATTATGAGAAATAATTATGGCAAGGGTAAATTATTGCTTGACTCAACTGGGAACAGCCAGTGAAGCCGTCTTTATTCTGAGAAGCAACGCAATACACCTGATATAAATTGAATTAATTTAAACGCCCGGTATTGTATAAAAGTGTTTCCTTGATTTATAATAACAAGTTCATTATCCTTGACTTAATTGCGGGTAGTAAAAAAGTGTACCCCCCAGGGAGGATTTGAACTCACAACCGAAGAATCAAGCGTTGCTAGCTACGGGCCCCCACCAGCTCTGTGTCACCGTGGCTACCAGGAGGTACGATTCAAAGGCACTTTTATAGGCATCTTAAGCACTGATTGATGGCTCGATGTCAATTGCAGGTTATGAGTATTACAATAATATGCAAAGAAAATACTCATTTACTCCACTTTGTCATTAATTTTGATTACTACATGCTACATAGTACCTCATCATTTATAAAAATTACTATTTCGGTCCTATTTCAAACAGCAAGACAGAGATACGTAAGTACTCGATGGTCAATATAAATGTTGTACTGATCAAGCTAAATATACCGCATTTTCAGGGCTCTACTCATCATATACATATATGTATGTGTGCTTGGTAGTTTACAGTAACCGCACATGTGAACACAACATCAGTAGTTCAATTAACTGCGTTAAGATAGGTTCTGAATTAAAAACGACACTTTGTTTACTCACCTGGAAGATCTATACACATATGTAAACAAACCAAAGCATAACCTCAAACAAATTGCATTCATTCATAAAGGTATTTACAACGCCCAACTATAATGCTTCCGATTGCAACACTTTAACTGAAAGTAACATATTGAATCTCGAACAATACAAAATAATTTGTCCTAATTGCCATAAATTATATATTTAAGGATTTATGGGTGCATAATAGAAAGGCACATCCAAGGAGTATCTAAACTTGGTTCTGTGAAACAGATTCAAATACTGTTGTCGATGTATGCCAGAGATACTTAGAGTAGTTTCTCTCTGCATGGTGATGACGGCAAGGCTGAATAAATTCAAAGAGCAAAGTTTTTAACGTTGCCCACGTATTGAAAGGTGTTAAATAAACCAAATAGGATGCAGTATTTCCCAAAATACGTTTTTATATGTTCTACTGACCTTGACAAAGTCTATACATGTTGAAAATATATTACTGAATGTTTGAAATATAATTCGGACAAAAGTTATGTATAGCATGTCTCTTATATGTACATATTATGTAAAAATTCAAGCATAACCTCGCATAAATTGCATTATCTGATAAAAGTATGATGACGGCATGGATGAATAAATTCAAAGAGAAAGCTGTTAACGTAGAACACGTATTGAAAGGTGTAAAATAAATGAAATAGAACGTTGCATCCTCCAAAATACTTTTCTTTATCAAAACTTGTTCTATTGGCCTTGATTAAATCGCTACATTTCGAAAATACCTTTCTCAAGGTTTGAGATATAATTCTGACAAAGCTTATGTACAGAATGAATCTCATATGTGCATATGTCAACAATCCAAGCATAACCTTAAACAAATTGCATTAATTCAAAAAGGTATTTACAACGCACAGCTATAATGGTTTCAATTGCAACTCTTTAATTGAGAGTAACATAGTGAATCTAGAACAATACAAAATCCTTTGTCCCCATTGCCATAAATTAGATGGTATGTAAGGGCTAAGCAAGTATACATTGGAAAAGCAGACTCAGGGAGTATCGAAACTTGGCTCTTTGAAACAGATTCAAATACTCCTGTGGTTGTATGCCAGAGACACTAAGAGTAGTTTCTCTCGGAATGATGATGACGGCATAGCTCAATAAATTCGAGGAGTGTTTAACGTTGCACAAGTATTGAAAGGTACAAAATAAATGAAATAGAATGCTGTATTTCGCAAAATACTCTTTTTTTCCATCAACACTTGTGCTACTGGTCTTGATTAAATCGCTTAATGTTGCAAATATATTACTGAATGTTTGAGATATAATTCTGACAAAGGTTACGTATAGCTTGACTGTTCTGGAAATAGCCAGCAAAGCCCTCTTCATTCTGAATAGCTTCTGCATAGCTTGTAAACGTAACGATGTGCAACGCTTTGTCGCACAAATGCACAGGACCTGTTAAATGACACCCCCTTTTATTGGTTTGAATACACCTATGCCATTCCAAAAAGGGAGCTGATTAATATAATTTATCAATCATGCATGCAAAGAGAATGGAATTCTAAAGCCTTCACACAGCGCCAAGAGGTTAAAGGTTACGACTGTCCCTTAGCCTACAGAATTGTGCTTATTTCGTTTTAGCTACCACAAAATAAGCATTAAAACAATTTATGGACATATTTGTCTTAATAAACTAATGTAGATAGTAGAACAAACGTCTTTACGAATGTGTAGTATGAAGATTTAGAGAAGAAACACATGTGATTGCACAGATGAGATTTTTTCGGTGGTGGCTCCTGGCCGTCAAGAATACATATTTCTTTAAAACTCACACATGCGTCCGCGCGAACACACACACACACACACACACACACACACACACACACACACACACACACACACACACACACACACAAACAATGACACACGCACTCACACATACAATTGGTGAGTGATTCTGAGTGTGGATAAGATGTTGTCGAGCTCCCTAGTGCCCTATCGTGGCTTATTTTAGCGTCCTAAGTATTATAAGAAGAAAATGTGTAATGCAATGGCAGCAATCATAACATTTTCTATATTGATTTTTTTTTCATATCTTATAGGAAAACTAACGAAGTTGATTGTCATCTGTTGATTAATTCTTATTCTGGATAGTAAATAGAAGGTAGCGTGTCGTGCACTAACACTCTGAAAACCCTGCTTTAAGTTTACGTAGGAAGCATGCAACATGACAAACGTAATGTCGTGTTACGCAGTACTTAGTAAATGATACGAAAATAAGGGATCACAATATATCCAGACAGATACAGAGATCGAGAGAGAGAGAGAGAGAGAGAGAGAGAGAGAGAGAGAGAGAGAGAGAGAGAGAGAGAGAGAGAGAGAGAGAGGTTTCCTACAGCGCCGATGGCGGACGGCGCAAGGCTAAGGAACGCACACCAGAACGAGAGCATCCGCGCACGTTTTGACACAAAATTAAGAGCACGTCAGAGAGACGGGACGTTTCGGAAAAGCGAAAAGGTGTAAAAAGTGTGGATGTGGGCGACTGAAGTTGGAGGCCAGAAGGACATGCCGTAGGGAGGCGAGGCGACAACCCGGGTTCAGGACCAGATCACTGCGATCTAGAATATTTGCAGTGAATAGGAACCCGGTATGGTTGGGTGTTTCTTGCCACTCAACGCTACTCGTACGCCACGAATACGCACGTACACACGGTGATGAGGTGCCCGCTTGCTTATATTTTTGGCACCTTGCTCTGTGAGACTCCTATCTCCTCCCACTGACTTGGTGCAAATGAACAACCGTTCAAACGCAGACAACGCTCTTCGTATGAATTACAGTCACTCCCTTGGTCTCGTTGCCAATCCTTTGGTGTCGTCGATAGTCACTCCCTAGGCTTCCTATCCGGTCACTCCCTTGATCTCGTATCCAGTAGTTACCTTGTTCTCGCTGCCAGTCAATCCGTTGGTCTCGTCGCCAGTCATTCCCTTGGTCTCGCCGACAGTCACTCCCTTGGTCTCGTCACCAATCACTCCCCTGGTCTCGTCGCAGTCATTCCCGTGTTCTCGTCGCCATGCACTCCCATTTTCTTTTCTCCAGTCATTCCCTTGATCTCGTTGCCAGTCACTCCCTTGGTCTCATACCCAGGCACTCCCTTGGTTCCGTACCCATTCACTCCCTTGATCTCGTCACCAGTCACTCCGTTGGTGTCGTATCCAGTCACTCCTTTGGTCTCGTAGGCAGTAATTTGCTTGGTCTCGTCGCCAGTCACTGCCTTGGTCTCGCCGTCATGGTCTCGTCTCCAGTCACTCCCCTGGTCTCGTCGCGTGTCACTCCCTTGGTCTCGGCACCAGTCACTCCCTAGGCCTTGTCGCCAGTCATTCCCTTGGTGTCGTGTTCAGTCGCTTCCTTGGTCTCGTCGCCAGTCACTTTCTTGGTCTCGTCTCCAGTCACTCCCTTGAGAGTGACTCGTCCCCAGTGAGTCCCTTGGTCTCGTCGCCAGTCTCTCCCTTGGTCTCGTCGCCTTTCACTCCCTTGGTCTCGTCGCCAGTCACTCCCTTGGTCCCGTCGCCTGTCACTCCCTTGGTCTCTTCGCCAGTCACTCCCTTGGTCTTGTCGCCAGGCACTCCCTTGGTCTCGTCGCAGGTCACTCCCTTGGTCTTGATTCAAGTCACTCCCGTGGTCTCGTTGCCAGTCATTCCCTTTGTCTCGTCGCCAGTCACCTCCTTGGTCTCCTCGTCATGGTCTCATCGCCAGTCGCACCCTTGATCTCGTCGCCAGTCACTCCCTAGATCTCGTCGCCATTCACTCCGTAGGTCTCGTCGCCAGTCACTCACTTGGTCTCTTCGCCAATCACTCCCTTTTCTCGTCGCCAGTCACTACCTTGGTCTCGTCAGTCAACCCCTTGGTCCTGTCGCCTAGCACTCCCTAAGTCTCGTCATCAGTCACTCCCTTGGCCTCGTTGCCAGTCACTCCCTTGGTCTCGTCGCCAGTTATCTCTTGGTCTCGTCGCCAGTCACTCGCTTGATCTCGTCACCAGTCACTCCCTTGGTCTGGTCGGCAGGCACTCCCTTGGTCTCGTCCACAGTCACTCCCTTGTTCTCGTATCCAGTCTCTCCATTGGTCTCGTCGCCAGTCACTCGCTTGCTCTCGATTCCAATCACTCCCTTACTCTCGTCGCCAGTCATTCCTTCATCTCGTCGCCAGTCATTCCTTCATCTCGTCGCCAGTCACTGTCTTGGTTTCGTCCTCATGGACTCGTCGCCAGTCACTCCCTTGGTTTCGTCGCCAGTCACTCCCGTAGTCTCGTCGTCCGTCACTCCATTGATCTCGTCAACAGTCACTCCCTTGGTCTCGTCGACAGTCACTCCCTTGGTCTCGTCAGCAGTCACTCCCTTCGTCTCCTCGCCAGTCACTCTCTAGGTCTCGTCGCCAGTCACTCCCTTGGTCTCGTCGCCAGTGACTCTCTTTGTCTCGATTCCAGTTACTCCCTTGGTCTCGTCGCCAGTCATTCCCTTGGTCTGGTATCCAGTAACTCCCTTAGTCTCGTATCCAGTCACTCCCTAGGTCTCGCCGCCAGTTACTCCCTTGATCTCGTCGCCAGTCACTCCGATGTTCTCGTATCCTGTCATTTACTTTAAGTTGTCGCCAGTCACACCCTTGATCTCGTCACCAGTCACTCTCATGGTCTCGTGACCAGTCACTCGCTTGGTCTCTTCGCCCGTCACTCCCTTGGTCTTGTCGTCATAATCTAGTCGCCAGTCACGCCCTTGGTCTGGTAGCCAGTCAATCCCCCGGTCTCGTAGCCAGTCACTCGCTAGGTCTCTTCGCCAGTAATTCCCTTGGTCTCGCCGCCAGTCACTGCCTTGGTCTAGTATCCAGTCACTCCGTTGGTCTCGCACCCAGTCACTGCCTTGCTCTCGCCACCAGTCATTCCCTTGGTCTCGTCGCCAGTCACTCCCTTGGTTTCGTATTCAGCCACTACCTTGGTCTTGTATCCAGTCACTCCCTTGGTCTCGTCGCCAGTCACCCCGTTGGTCTTGTATCCAGCCACTTACAAAAACTAGTCGTCAGTCACCCCATTGGTCTCGTCGCCAGTCACTCCCTTGGTCTCGTCACCGGTCACTCCCTTGGACTCTTCGCCCGTCATTCCCTTGGTCTCGTCGTCATGGTCTCGTCGCCAGTCACTCCCTTGGTCTGGTCGCCAGTCAATCCCTTGGTCTCGTAGCCAGTTACTTGCTAGGTCTCTTCGCCAGTCACTCCCTTGGTCTCGACCCCAGTCACTCCCTTGGTCTCGTCGACATTCATTCCCTTGGTCTCGTTGCCAGTCACTGTCTTGGTCTCGTCGTCATGGACTCGTCGCCAATCATTCCCGTAGACTCGTCGCCAGTCACTCCAATGATCTCGTCAACAGTCACACTTTTGGTCTCGTCAACAGTCACTCCGTTGGTCTCGTCGCCAGTCACTCCCTTCGTCTCCTCGCCAGTCACTCTCTATTTCTCGTCGCCTGTAACTCTCTAGGTCTCGTCGCCAGTCACTGCCTCGTTCTCGTTGCCAGTCGCTCCCATGGTCTCGTCGCCAGTCACTCTCTAGGTCTCGTCGAAAGTCACTCCCATGGTCCCGTTGCCAGCCACTCCCTTGGTCTCGTCGCCAGCCACTTCCATGGACTCGTCGCCAGTCTTTCCCTTGGTCTCGTTGCCAGTCACTCCCTTGGACACGTAGCCGGTCACTCCCTTTGTCTCGTTGCCAGTCACTCCTTTGATCTCGTCTGCAGTCACTCCCTTGGTCTCGTCGCTAGCCACTCACTCGGTGTCCTCGCCGGTCACTCCCTCGGTGTAGTCCGCAGTCACTTCCTCGGTCTCGTTGCCAGTCACTCCCTTGATCTCGTCGCAAGACACTCGCTTGGTCTGGTAGACACTCCGTTGGTCTCGTCGCCAATCACTTCCTTGGTCTCGTCGCCAGTCACTTCATTGGTCTCGTATCCAGTCTATCCCTTGGTCTCGCCGCCAGTCACTCCCTTGGTCTCAATTGCAGTCACTCCTGTGGTCTCGATGCCAGTCACCCTCTTGGTCTCGTCGACAGTCACTCCCTTGGTATTGTCACCAGTCACTACCTTGGTCTCGTGACAGTCACTCCCTAGTTCTCCTATCCAGTCACTCCCTTGGTGTCGTATCCAGTCACTCCCTTGGTGTCGCCGCCAGTCACTGCCTTGTTCTCGATTCTAGTCAATCCCTTGGTCTTTTCGCCAGTCATTCCCTTGGTCTCGTCGCCAGTCACTCCCATGGTGTCATCTCCAGTCATTACCTTGGTCCCGTCGCCAGTCACTCCCATAGTCTCGTTGCCAGTCATTCCCTTGGTCTCGTCGCCAGTCACAGCCTCGGTCTCTTCGTCATGGTCTTGCCGTCATGGTCTCATCACCAGTTACTCCTTTGGTCTCGTCGCCAGTTACTCCTTTGGTCTCGTCGCCAGGCACTCCTTAAATCTCGTCGCAAGTCAGTCTCTACCTCTCGTCGCCAGTCACTGCCTTGGTCTCGCCGACAGTCACTCCCTTGGTCTCGTCGCCAATAACTCACTTGGTCTGGTTGCCAGTCACTCCCTAGGTCTCGTTGCCAGTGACACCCTTGGTCTCGTCAACAGTTACACCCTTGGTCTCGTATCCAGACACTCCCTTGGTCACGTCACCAGTCACTCCGTTTACTCGATTCCAGTTTCTCCCTTGGTCTCGTCGCCAGGCACTCCTTTGGTCTAGTCAATAGTCAGGGCCGTGGTCTCGTCGCCGGTGACTCCCTTGTTCTCGTCGCCAGTCACTCCCTAGGTTTCGTCACCAGTGACTCCGTTGGTCTCGTCACCTGTCACTCCCTTGGTCTCGTCGCCCGTCACTCCCTTGGTCTCGACGCCAGTCACTCCCTTGGTCTCGTCACCAGTAGCTCCCTAGGTCGCGTATCCAGTCACTTCTTTGGTCTCGTATCCAGTCACTCCCTTGGTCTCGCCGCAAGTCACTCCATTGGTCTCGATTCCAGTCACTCCCTTGGTCTCGTCGCCAGTCACTCACTTGGTCTGGTCGCTAGTCACTCCCTAGGTCTCGTCGCCAGTGACACCCTTGGTCTCGTCACCAGTCACACCCTTGGTCTCGTATCCAGACACTCCCTTAGTCACGTCACCAATCACTCCGTTTACTCGATTCCAGTTTCTCCCTTGGTCTCGTCGCCAGGCACTCCTTTGGTCTAGTCAACAGTCAGGGCCGTGGTCTCGTCGCCGGTCACTCCCTTGGTCTCGTCGCCAGTCACTCCCTAGGTTTCCTCACCAGTGACTCCATTGGTCTCGTCACCTATCACTCCCTTGGTCTCGTCGCCCGACACTCCCTAGGTCTCGACGCCACTCACTCCCTTGGTCTCGTCGCCAGTAGCTCCCTAGATCGCGTATCCAGTCACTTCTTTGGTCTCGTATCCAGTCTCTCCCTTGGTCTCGCCGCAAGTCGCTCCCTTGGTCTCGATTCCAGTCACTCCCTTGGTCTGTTCGGCAGTCACTCCGTTGGTCTCGTCGCCAATCACTTCCCAGGTCTCGTCACCAGGCACTCCCTTGGTCTCGTTGCCAGTCACTCACTTGGTGTCGTCGGCAGTCACTCCCTTTGTCTCACCGCCAGCCACTCCCTGTGTCTCTTGCCAGTCACTTCCTGTGTCTCGTCGCCAGTCTCTCCCTATGTCTCGTCGCCAGTCACTCCCTTAGTCTGGTCACTAGGCACTCCATGTGTCTCGAAAACGGTCACTACCTTGGATTCGTCGATAGTCACTCCCTTGGTCTCGTCGCCAGCCGCTTCGTTGGAATCTTCACCACTCACTCCCTTGGTCTTCTCGCCATTGACTCCCTTGTTCTCGTTGCCAGTCGCTCCCTTGGCCTCGTCGCCATCGCTCCCTTGATCTAGTCGCAAGTCGCACCCTTGGTGTCGTTGACAGTCACTCCCTTAGTCCTGTCGCCATTCACTCCCTCGGTCTCGTCGTCAGTCTCCCCCTAGGTCTCGTCGCCAGTCACCCCATCAGTGTCGTGGCCAGTCACCCCCTCGGTCTCGTCGCCAGTCACTCCCTTGGTCTCGTCGTAAGACACTGCCTTGGTCTGGACGCCAATCACTTCTAGGTCTCGTCGCCAGGCACTCCGTTGGTCTCGTTGCCAGTCACCCCCTTGATGTCGTCGCCAGCCACTCCCTTGATCTCATCACCAGTCACTCCCTGTGTCTCTTGGCCAGTCACTCCCTGTGTCTCGTAGCCAGTCACTCCCTGTGTCTCTTGGCCAGTCACTCCCTGTGTCTCGTCGCCAGTCACTCCCTGTGTCTCTACGCCAGTCACTCCCATTGTCTTGTCGCCAGTCACTCCATGTGTATCGTCGCCTGTAACTCCCTCGGTCTCGTCGCAAGTCACTGCCTCGTTCTCGTTGCCAGTCACTCCCTTGGTCTCGTCGCCAGTCACTCTCTAGGTCTATCGCCAGTCACTCCCTTGTTTACGTCGCCAGTCACTCCCTTGGTCTCATCGCCAGGCACTCCGTTGGTCTCGACACCAGTCACCACCTCGGTGTCCTCGCCAGTTACACCCTTGGTGTCTTCGCCAGTGAGTCCCTCGGTCTCGTCACTAGCCACTCCCTCGGTCTCGTCGCCAGCCACCCCCTCGGTCTCGTCGCTAGTCACTCCCTCGGTGTCGTCGCCGGTCACTCCCACGGTGTAGACCGCAGTCAGTCCCTCGGTCTCGTCGCCAGTCACTGCCTTGATCACGTCGCAAGACACTCGCTTGGTCTGGTCGCCAGTTACTCTGTTGGTCTCGTCGCCAAACACTTCCTTCGTCTCGTCGCCAGGCACTCCCTTGGTCTCGTTGCCAGTCACTCCCTTGGTGTCGTCGCCAGTCTCTCCCTTGGTACATCGCCAGTCACTCCCTGTGTCTCTTGCCAGTCACTCCCTGTGTCTCGTCGCCAGTCACTCCATGTGTCTCGTCGCTTGTAAGTCCCTCGGTCTCGTCGCCAGTCACTGCCTCGTTCTCGTTGCCAGTCACTCACTTGGTATCGTCGCCAGTCACTCTCTAGGTCTATCGCCAGCCACTCCCTTGTTCTCGCCGCCAGTCACTCCCTTGGTCTCGTCACCAGGCACTCCCTTGGTCCTGTCACCAGCTTCTCCCTTGGTCTCGTCGCCGGCAATTCCCATGGTCCCGTCGCCAGCCACTCCCTAGGTCTCGTCGCCAGCCACTCCCTTGGACTCGTCGCCAGTCTCTCCAGCGGTCTCGTCGCCAGTCTTTCCCTTGGTGTCGTCGCCAGTGAGTCCCTCGGACTCGTCGCTAGCCACTCCCTCGGTCTTATCGCCAGTCACTCCCTCGGTCTCGTCGCCAGTCTCTCCCTGGGTCTCGCCGCCAGTCACTCCCTCGGTCTCGTCTCCGCTCACTCCCTCGGTGTCGTCGCCAGTCACTCCCTCGGTGTAGTACGCAGTCACTCCCTCGGTCTCGTGGCGTCACTCCCTTGGTCTCGTCGCAAGTCACTCCCTTGGTCTGGTCGCCAGTCACTCCGTTGGTCTCGTCGTCAATCACTTCCTTGGTCTCGTCGCCAGGCACTCCCTTGGTCTCGTTGCCAGTCAGTCCCTTGGTGTCGTTGCCAGGCACTCACTTGGTCTCATCGCCAGTCACTCCCTGTGTTTCTTGCCAGTCACTCCCTGAGTCTTGTCGCCAGTCACTCCCTGTGTCTCGTCGTCAGTCACTCCCTATGTCTCGTCGCCAGTCACTCCCTGTGTCTCGTCGCCAGTTACTCCATCTGTCTCGTCACCTGTTACTCCCTCGGTCTCGTCGCCAGTCACTTCTTCCGTCTCGTTGCCAGTCACTCCCTTGGCCTCGTCGCCAGTCACTCTCTAGCTCTCGTCACCAGTCACTCCCTTGGTCTCGTCACCAGCCTCTCCCTTGATCTCGTCGCCAGGCACTCCCTTGGTCTCGTCGCCAGCCACTCCCTTGGACTCGTCGCCAGTCTCTCCGGTGGTCTCGTCGCCAGTCTTTCCCTTGGTCTCGTCACCAGTCACTCCCTTGGACTCGTCGTCGGTCACTCCCTTGGTCTCGTCACCATTCACTCCCTTGGTCTCGTCGCCAGTCACTCCCTTGTTCTGGTCGCCAGTCACTCCCTTGGTCTCGTCGCCAGTGACTCCCTTGTTCTCGTCGCCAGTCACTACCTCGGTGTCGTCGCCAGTCACACCCTTGGTCTCGTCGCCAGTCAGTCCGTCGGTCTCGTCGCCAGCCACTCACTCGGTCTCGTCGCCAGTCTCTCCCTGTGTCTCGCCGCAAGTCACCCCCTCGGTATCGTCGCCGGTCACTCCCTCGGTGTCGTCGCCGGTCACTCCCTCGGTGTCGTCCGCAGTCAGTCCCTGGGTGTCGTCCGCAGTCACTTCCTCGTTGTCGCCGCCGGTCACTCCCTCGGTCTCGTCGCCGGTCACCCCCTCGGTGTCGTTGCCGATCACCCCCTCGGTTTTGTCGCCGGTTACCCCCTCGATCCTTTTGCCAGTCACCCCCTTGGTCTCGTCGCCAGCCACTCCCTTTAACTCGTCGCCAGCCACTCCCATGGTCTCGTCCGCAGCCACTCCCTTGGACTCGTCGCCAGCCACTCCCTTGGTCACGTCGCCAGTCGCTATCTTGGTCTCGTCTCCAGGCACTCCCTTGGTCTCGTCGCCAGTCACTCCCTTGGTCTCGTTGCCAGTCACTTCCTTGGTCTCGTTGCCAGTCACTCCCTTGGTCTCGCGTCCAGCCACTCCCTTTAACTCGTCGCCAGCCACTCCCATGGTCTCGTCCGCAGCCACTCCCTTGGACTCGTCGCCAGCCACTCCCTTGGTCATGTCGCCAGTCACTCCCTTGGTCTCGTCGCCAGGCACTCCCTTGGTCTCGTCGCCAGTCACTCCCTTGGTCTCGTTGCCAGTCACTTCCTTGTTCTCGTTGACAGTCACTCCCTTGGTCTCGTCGCCAGTCACTCGCTTGGTGTCGTAGCCAGTCACTCCCTTGGTCTCGTCGCCAGTCACTCCCTTGGTCTCGTCGACAGTCACCCCCTTGGTCTCGTCGCCAGTCACTCCCTTGGTCTCGTCGCCAGTCACTCCCTTGGTCTCGTTGCCAGTCACTTCCTTGGTCTCGTTGCCAGTCACTCCCTTGGTCTCGTCGCCAGTCACTCGCTTGGTGTCGTAGCCAGTCACTCCCTTGGTCTCGTCGCCAGTCACTCCCTTGGTCTCGTCGCCAGTCACCCCCTTGTTCTCGTCGCCAGTCACCCCCTTGGTCTCGTCGCCAGTCTCTCCCTTGGTCTCTTCCCCTTTACTGTTTTACTGTGTCTACTTCTGTGTCTCTTGTAGATGTGGGCTTGGCCCCGGTGTTGGTGGTGGCGGCGGCGGCGGCGGCGGCGGCTAGCCTAGCAGTGGTTTGGTCCATTGTGCTAAAATGGCGCATTTTGCTAACATTAACTAGCAATTTTCTGACTCTACTTTTTCTTTATTATTCCAGGTATCTCTGTGTGCCAAATAAAATAAGTAGAGATACCTGGAATGATTGGGGTGGGTGGATTCAGAAAATTTTTTTCCACCTATATGTCTATAAGTCACATTTGGAAATAATGGTATAGTGGTTTTGAAGGCGTTAATGTTAGTGGGACGCGCCATTCTACCACAGCTGACTAACTAATGCTAGACTTGTCAAGGAAGGTGTTGCGTGCTAGATCAGCCACTATCTCGGGACAACAAAATTTGCTTTGCCATTTTAGGAGAGATGGGCGATGTATGCACCACCTGCACAGCATAGGGGAAGCGTGACCGACTGTGTAGCGAAGGGACCTGGGTTCCAGACCAGGCACTGCAGAAGTAAAAAGAAATAAAAAGCTGCCACCACCACCACATGCAAATCCTCCTCTTCCATATTCTACATTAAACCCAGAAACCAATTCAGATTCTTCTTCAGCAAAATCAAATGGTCTACGATTTGGTTTCAGCAAGACATGAAACAAATCAAACATTACATGAAGGTAAATACACTAACAAGAACCAAACCCCTATTTGATAATAAAAAAAAAGTAAGAAATATCCTCTGATTAAAGAAATTAAATGTAATAAAATTAAAGCTAAACTAACTTCATAAGAAATAGTTTGAGCCACTGCACGTAAACCTCCCAATAATGCATAATTAGAATTTGAAGATCAACGAGCTAATGTAACAGTATAAACTCTTATATTCATACAAACAATAAAATAAAAATAAACATCTTATATAGGGTATTAATATTCACAATATCAAAGATAAGAATAAACAAAATACAGGATACACATAATATAATAAATAATTAGAAACGGAAGGATTAATATGTTCCTTACAAAAAAGCTTAATAGCATCACCAAGAGGCTGTAAAGGACCTACAAAACCTACCTTATTGGGGCCTTTACGTAAATGAAGATAACCTTATAATTTACGTTCTAATAAAGTGAAAAATAACTATAATAGAAATTACTAAAATTAAACCAACTAATTTATTAGAAATAATTCTCCACTTATTTTACTATCTATAACTAGAAGTCATATTTACAGATTCTAAATCTCTTGCACTTAATTCTGCCAAAATAGTTTAATTAATAATATTCAAATTAAAAAAAGTAATTAATTTAAATATTTTAGTACAAGAGGAGCACCTATTTAAAATAAAGATAGAAACCAACCTGGCTCACGCAGATTTAAAGTCAGAACATGTAAGATTTTCAAGGTCGAACAGACCTAGGTATTGAACATGTGTACTCATAACTAATCTTAATCCAACATCGAGGTCACAATCTCTTTTTTTGATATGAACTCTCAAAAAGAATTATGCTGTTATCCCCAAGGTAATTTAATCTTTTAATCAACAAATATGGATCATATAACTAATTTATTAAATATAAAGAATTGCTCACTTTATCTTCTAATCACTCCAATTAAATAAATTTCATAAAAACCAAAAAGTAAACTTTAACTCAATTACTACACATATTAAACTCTATAGGGTCTTCTTGTCCCTTAATAACGTTCTAAGTATTTTTACTTAAGACCTAAATTCAATATCAATTATCATAAAACAGAATTTACCTCATCCAACCATTCATAAAAACCATCTACTGCAATAAATGTATCAAAACTTCCTTTAGAAACTTCAATTTACACAAAAATTTAGATATAGACTAATGCTAAAATGAACAACTGTTTAAGCAAGAATCAAACTCAAACATATTGACTTACTAATTAATTAATACTTTACTTCAAAACATTGGCTTAACAAAGTCAACAATTTTAATGATTCACTTAATAAATCAAAATCTAACAATAGTTATGGATCACAAATTTAATTTCTAATAATTAATCAAACTTTAACCAATTTAACTAAAATTCGACAAAGGCCTTTCCTTGAATAAAAAAAATAATTTTTTTTTGCCCAAAAATCTAATTTCAACTTTTCAAGAACATTGGTTCATTAATTTAATTTAATACATACAGCTATTAGGGTTCCTGAGGGCTAGGGAGTCTTTATTTTTCCAACCTCTCCATTTCTCTAATTTCTCTATAAAATCTTAACCCCTAACATGCTGACCTGTCATGGCATGTAATACGTCCTCTGATTGATAATCATAGGATATGGTCGGTGAATTTATTTTGATAATTCTCCCGGTCAGGTCGGTGAGACCCGTAAACCAACGACAGGTGTGGTCCTCCAGACATTGTGGGGGTTGTGAGAGAGCGATGTGACTGCCAAAACATTAAAATATGGTGCTCTCTAAAAAACGGTTACTATTACTGCTATTGCTCTCTTCAATGTCAAATTATGAAATATTACTCGAGGGGTAACATGTTCCGGAGTTAAAATAGTCCCCCATTCGGATCTCTGGGCGGGGACCACTTCTCGAGAACCAAAACATTATATTAATAGAAGATCTAACATCAGACTTCTACATTGGAATGCGGGTGCTCTCACACAAACAAAAAGAGTAGAACTGAATAAAATTGTTGTTGTTGTTGTTGTTGTTTTCTAGTGCCTTGCATCTGGCAATGAAGCCATTAGCATTCGTGCTTTCCAATACTTTTGAACTGTAGTTTCTTCTGATCTTAATGCTTCACAGGTCTTCAAGTGGTCTTCATTCATTTCTGCTGGATCGTTACACAGGACACATATTGGTGAGGCTGAGATACCTATTCTGTAGAGATGACTTGCTAAGCAGTCGTGATTTGTCAATAGTCGGAAGGCTGCAACCGCTGTTTTCCGTGGTCTCTGGGGGATTATATCTGGGTTGGAAAGTAGTGTAATCCATTTTTTATCTTTGGCATTTGTTTCTATTTCTTGTAGGTATGAATGAGAAAATTTTTTAACGATCAAGCGTTTTATTGAGGAATATGAGAAATTGAATTTACACTTTTGTTTTATTGTTGTGCCTTTCTTTGCAAGTGAGTCTGCAGCTTCATTCCCCATGACTCCACAGTGTGCTGGAATCCATTGGAGATGAACAGTCTTATTAACTTTTTGGAGTTGTGTTAACATTTTGTAGCATTCTCTAATTTTTGTTGACTTCTTTGTAGTATTTGAACATATTCCCTGAATTGCAGCTTTAGAATCCGAAAGAATGACTGCCCTGTTAAATTTATTTAAGGGAAGATTTAATAATTGTCGGAGAGCAATGTATATAGCCTCTATTTCTCCATCATAATTTGTTGTGTCTCTGCCAACAGAATGATAAAAGGAAAAATGTGAACACATAACTCCAGCTCCAGTAAGGTTTTCCTTGGAGGATCCATCAGTATATATGTGCAGCCATTCTTCTGTGGGATACCTAGTATTGATTGTTTCCAGAGCTAGAAGTTTTTGTATTTCTTTTGGTGTGTCTGATTTACTTATTTCCTCTATTAATTCCATATTGAAGGTAGGTTGCAATAATTCCAATGGATTTTCTCTTATAAGTAGATTTTCTCTGGTGTTAGGAATGTTCAATTTGGATTTAATCTGTGTTACCTTTTCTAGGAAACTATTATGAGTTTTAAGGATTGAAGGGGGGAGGTTCTCTTCTGTCCATTTAGAGTTTGGCAGTTGTAACATTTTCTCGTGTTGGAGCAATGCTTGTTCTTCTATTTTTGTTGTTATTGATGGGGTCCGTGTTAAGGCAAGCATGGCATCAATAGGTGTGGATTTAACTGCTCCAGTGATTAGGTGAAGAGCCTGATTTTGTATTTGTTCAAGTTTATTGATGTTAGCATTTGCTGCCGTTATTAAAGCTTCAGAACAGTACAAGAGGTTTGGTTTAACATACATTTTGTATGTTGTGTTAAGGACTCTCCTTGAGCAGCCCCATTTAGCACCAGCTAACCTTTTCAAGATTTGCAGTTTCTTTTCAACCTTTTCTGAGATGTTTGTTATATGTTTTTTCCAACTTAGCTTTCTGTCGAAAGTGATGCCTAAGTATTTGGCATCATCAACTGCTTTGAGTGGTTTACCATTATAATTTATGTTAATATTAACTGGTTTGTATTTTAGTGTAAATAATTCATAATTTAAGAGGTAGAACCGGAACTTAAAAATTCAATGCCACAACTGGGATTTGAACCACAGACCTTCCGCTTGCCGGGCGGACGCTCTACCACTGAGCTATTGTGATAAACTGCCAGAATGGCATTAAATTCTTAAGCCAGTTCGTCACAATAGCTCAGTGGTAGAGCGTCCGCCCGGCAAGCGGAAGGTCTGTGGTTCAAATCCCAGTTGTGGCATTGAATTTTTAAGTTCCGGTTCTACCTCTTAAACTTTGCCCACACACGGCTTGTGTGTTTAAAAACACCAACAGTAAGTTTGTTGGCATAAATAAATATTAATTCATAATTTGTTTTTTCCTCATTGATAGTCATGAGGTTTTTGGAGCTCCATTCATGTACTTTGTTTAGGCCTGTTTCTATTCTGTCTTTAATTAATTCAGGTTTTTTTGGAGAGCCTGAAGTCCAAATGACTACATCGTCAGCAAATAAAGCAATTTTGGTTTCTAAAGTTGTTATTATTGATGGAAGGTCATTTATATATATGTTAAAGAGTGTTGTGCTCAGAACAGCACCTTGTGGAAGTCCTTGGTGTGTTTGTTTATATTTGGAAATGTATGTATTATATTTTGTGGCACAAAATCTTTGTGAAATAAACTGAGTTATCCATTTAAGCATGTTACTTTTCACACCTATTGATTGCAACTTCTCAATTAATTTGTTTCTCCAGACTGAGTCATATGCTGATTTAAAATCAATGAATACTGCCAAGGTATCCTCCTTTCTATTGAAAGCTTCCTTGATGTCTTGGCTTAGTAGGAGTACATTTTCACTTGTACTATGATTCTGTCTGAAGCCGGTCTGTGTACTATTAATTAAGTTGTAATATTCTAGGAACCAGTTAAGTCTAGATGCCACCATTCTTTCCATCACTTTTGCAATACCACTGGTCAAAGATATTGGTCTGAAACTATTAATATTGTTTGAAGGTTTGTTTTTCTTTAAAATCGGGATGATAATGGCTTTTTTCCAGTCGGAAGGTACAGTCATTCTCCAACACGTGTTATACAGTTTAAGTAGGATTTCTTTTCCTTTCCTGCCAAGGTGTTTAATAAACTCTGGGTGGATCTTGTCAGGTCCTGGAGATTTTTTGTTCTGTAATTGTTCTATTGCTAAATCTAGTTCTGTTTCGTTAAAATCCTGAATAAAAATATCATTTCGTATACCTTTTGGCTTATTAGTTTCTCTGATAGTTTTTTGGATAGTCTTATCTTGTTTTTTATACGCTTGGGGTATTCTTTGTGACTGAGCATAAAACTTGTTAAGGGATTCTGCTATTTCCCTATCTGTAGTTAAGCTTTTGTTATTATGTTTTAATGGTTCAGTTGTATTTTTTGATAATTTTGTTTTATTAAGGAATTTGTATATTTTATTTCCATCTTTCCTATAGTCCATATGTTCTGCAAAATTTGTGACACTGGCTCTCTTTGCTGTAATTAATTCTTTCTTAAAAATGGCTGCTTTTCTTCTCCAGTTTTGTACATCTTCTGGACACTTGGTTCTTTCGGCTTTGACTCTTGCTATATTTCTTTCGTGTTTTAACTTAGATAAAGATGGAGACCAAAAGTAGCTATATTTCTTTAACTTTCCTTTGGGGATATGTGTTTTGACTGCTGTCAATAATATTTCACAAATTTTTTTATTCATTTCATCTGTTGACTTGAACTCTGATTCTAACAGTATATTACACTTCCCTTCTATCTCATTTTGGAAACTGGACCAATCTGCTTTTTTAAAATTCCAAGAAGTTTTAATTTTTGGTTTGTTACTTTTATTTATTAGACCTCTTATGGAGTTTATGGTGATTCTGTGGCCTGAACTGGGGTCTTCTATTATTTCTCTTTTTGTATTGTCAATTATGTCAGATGACACCATCAGAAGATCAGGATTTGTACCTGAACCATTATAATGAAGGTAAGTGGGTGGATCATTTGGATTAAATATTAATTCCATTGTTGATGAGTTTAATAGGTCTTCTATGACTCTTCCTGCTGAATTTATATCTCTGTAGCCCCACCTAGGGGAGTGTGCATTAAAATCACCTATTAAAATACTTTTGGATTCTATGGGAATAGAATTTAGATCTAGTGTATTGTCTGGAGGATTGTAGATACTGTAAATTTTATAGTGGTAGTTACTTTTCCATACTTCAATTTTAACTATTTCTGATTTATCTTGTTCTTCCATTGTTTTTTGGATTTGGATAGTAGCTTTCATATTTCTTTTAATTCCTGTAAGAATACCACTTGCTATTTGGCGAGCTTTTGGAAGTATATGTGTAGTGTACTGATCCATTTCAAAGTATATTTCCTGTTCTTCTGATATATTGGCTTCTTGTACTGTGAAGACATCTATATCTTGGTCTTTTAATATGTTCATTAGCTCTTGTTTTTTAGGCTGGGACATGCCTCCTGCATTCCATTGTAGAATTCTTAAAGTATTGGAATTGTTGTGATGAAATTTGCCTAAAGATGTCCCCACCCGGAGATCCGATTGGGGGACAGTTTTAACTCCGGAATGTTTATCTTTAGGATTCATATTCATGTATGTGGCTTTCATGTAACTGTTTTCTTAATGGGCACCAGTTTTACAATGTGGCAGTTACATCACCCGACTTAAACCCTCATTTTGCAAGGGGAACCACACCTATCGTTGGTCAACGGGTCCATCGGACCTAGCCGGGAGGACTAAATAGGTGGTATTTAGATCCACCGACCTTCCCCTCGTGTGCCTCTGAGGGACGCTGTTGTGCTGTGATAGGCCAGCACATATGTAAATGGCATTTCCTCCATTTTAGATGAAACAGTTATACCGCTGTGATTCGGTCCCCAGAGCCTCCTCATCTGTTAAAAGCAGGGTGCACCACGGGCAGGATGAGGATGGGAATTGGGTAGGAGAGGCTATAGGAGGCGCATCACTACCCCTTACTACCCCTGAATAAAATTGTATTTGACTATAAAATAGATATCTTTGTAATACAAGAAGCAAATCTAACAAATGACCAACTTAAATACTTCAATTGTACTGGATTTTTACTACACTTATTACCCAAAAATAGACAGATAAGTAGTGTGAGACAGAATATTGATCGATAGAAAATCGTTCATGTAAATATTTTTGTAAGAGTGTATCAGGGACTTATTTTTTTTAATATTCAAGATAGCCAATGTTTTCTCGTCACTTTGTGTTCAACCAATGAAAACTATTGCGCGGATGAATACAAAAGAATGGCGGTGTTATGTCAGAGAGACGCCAGGGACTCTTTTTTCATTAGCGTCTGTATGCTCATGATGATAAGACGTGTGTTTGGTAGTGTGTGAACATGGAACTTTCACCAAACTTTTATCCTGTGTAAAGTCTTTGAATAATTAATATGGTGCTAAAAGTGTAAATTAATGAATAAATATGTTGTGATAAAGGAACGTTGATTTATGCATTCCATTCTGTAACCATCAACCCTGAAGATAAGAGTAGCGTCTGCTATCACTTCCTATTTCTACATTCAATAAGAACATTATTCCGGTATGCTATGTAAAGAATCTATTCCTGCTGATGAGTAAAGACATATTATTAATAAAAACTGCACCAAAATGGCTTACCCAACGTGGAGCGCGAATTTAGAATGGAATGCAAAATTACGAGTACGAAGTGTTAACATCAAATGACGCCATCCCATCGCGCAGGAAAAAGACGCCATTAAACATCGTTTGATATTAACGACCCATCGGAACATCGATGCATGAATAATCAACGTGGGAAAAACACCGGAGATCATCTAGCGAAGCCAACTACCCAGGAGACGTAAATAACTGGACGGAGAACCAGCAGAAAAGAAAGTAGGATCAAAATTTGTTGTTTTTTACATACATTTTATTTCCATTGTATATGCTACTGAGAAGTGGTAAAATAGTGGGACTTTTAACCATAAGTGAATTGGATAAAGAAATTAAAATGTCGCGAAAAGAGATAGAAACAGGAGTGGGGGAAGGGGCAGATAGACCTAGTTATCAGGTAGAATTAGAAAGTGAGGAACAGGTGGAAATAAGCAAAGACCAAAGGTTAATGATGATCATGTTTGAAAGACTGGAACAAAGTTTAGGTCAGAAAATAGAGGGAGTGAGAGAGGACTTGGAAAATAATAAAAAATAATTAGGTCAGAAAATGGAACAAAATAACATAGAATTGAAACAGGACATAGAACAAAGTTTAGGTCAGAAAATGGAATTAGGTAGACAGAACTTAGAACAGAAAATGGAGGAAGTGAGACAGAACTTAGAACAGCAAATGGAATTAGGTAGACAGAACTTAGAACAGCAAATGGAATTAGGTAGACAGAACTTAGAACAGCAAATGGAATTAGGTAGACAGAACCTAGAACAGAAAATAGAATTAGGAAGACAGGAGTGTAAAGAAAATATGAAAGTAATGGAAACTAATTTAAAATTAGTACATAAAAACTTAAATGAAACAAAGGAAGCCTTAGAAGCTAGGATAGAAATTGTAGGAGATAGGATGGGAAAGATAGAATCAGAAATGAGAGAGAACAAGATTGTGTTAGAAGGAGAAATTGCTAGATGTAGGGATGAAATAACAGAATGTAATACAAGTGTAGACTGTAAGATAACAAATGTAAAAGCAGAAATAACTGAGGAATTAAGGAAAGAGATTGAGGTAGTAAAGAAAGACATTATTAATGAAACTGTGGAACAAATTGTAATTCCTAAAATTAAGACAATGAATGATGTGATGCTTTCACAACAGGATGCTATAAATGATATGAAACAAAGCCACTTAGAAATAAAGAATGATTTAAAATCAATTTGTGAAGAAATGAAAAAAGGGAAAGAAAGTTTGGCTAATGTAAATGATGTTGTGAAGGCATTACAAAGACAAGATGATTTAGATGTAAGTAATGTACAAGATGAGAGTTATTTGAATAATGTACAAAATGTTGACTCACCATACAGAGAAAGAGGTTCACAACCAAACAATGACACGACACACAACACATGTTACACCAACAGCATATTACATGAAATCACACCACCTACATTTGACGAGGAGAAGGGAGACGATCCAAAACTCTTTGTTAAAGAGATGGAAGAATATTTTAAAGTGAAAAGGATACCAAACGAGCTTAGAATGATGATAGTTAAGAAAAGCTTAAAAAACAAGGCATTAGAATGGCTCAGGTTAACACTAGCTGGTCATGAGTCGTATAGCTCATTCAGAAATTTATTCCTATCAAGGTATTGGGGCCCAGCTAAACAAAACCAAACTAGGGTAGAGCTAGCGACAGGTAGATACGATCCAACCAAAGGGTTGTCGTTAGTCGATTATTTTATGAAAGTAGCAAACAAAGGAAAGCTATTAGACCCCAACTTGTCGGAGGCAGAACTAATTACCAGCATAACAAGACATTTCCCAGACACAGTGAGAACAGGGTTAATTGTTGCGAGGCCAGTAGATTTTGCAGATATGATAGAATTGCTGACAGCCTTCGAAACACAAAATGGTCGGCCTAATGAGCATAGACATAGGAACGGTCACCCAAACTCACCCATCCTAAACCGGAACACGGCTACGAACAACCAGAGTGAGGGAGAACATAGAAATACTAGGAGTACCCATGAAAGGGGGAGAGGGGTACACCATTTCCCACAATCACATAATCATGACGAGAGGATGGAGAACACAAGACAGCGGTACCACGACACGATACCGAGGGGTGAATCGAGATACAGAACGCATAGATATGATCGTGGAAGGCCAGGAGACCGTACCCATCAAGTGAATCATATACGATTCTGTAGGGAATACTTGAACAGCCATAGGCCGTCATACAATAGGGGTTCACGTCAAAGGGGCAGAAACCAAGGGAACACCGACAACGTAAGACAACAGGAACAGAATGAAAATGTGCCGGATAGGACCGATACTGCACAGAATACAGAAACGACGATCACCTCCAACGTTCAGGAAAACTAAGTACAAGTCAACTTTGTGTCTCGGAAGTTGACCTGTGTGGCAGTAGGGGCAATATTGACCAATGTAATGTAGGTACCTTGAGAAGACAGGCGAGTGAAAGAAAGGAAATAACCAATCCACCAATGATTAGGCTGAAGGTATGGGGTATCGAATTGCCAGCGATGATTGATACAGGAGCCAGCACATCAGTATGCGACGAACAGCTATTCCAGGAACTGATAACTAAAAGAAATGCTGAATTCTTGCCTGTGTGTGGAGTGTATTGCAGCACAGCAATTGGCAAGAAAAAGGAACATGTTAAATACCAGGTAAGGCTGGTAATAGAAATCGGAAGTTGGAAGTTCGATTTTATTGCCCTAGTAATACCTAGACTAACAGCTACCCTAATCATTGGCAGTGATTTGCTTAACCTTTGGAGGTCGGTGATTAACTATGACCTACATGAATTTATTATTAAGGAAGGAGCCTCAGAATGCACTGCGAAGTTCCTGGAGGAAGAAACATGCCAGGAGGAACCGGACCAGACAGGGATCCATCCGGATGAACAATTCTTTGTGGAGAACATCAATGTCCACGAGAATAGGTTGGTAGACCTAAGGGTAAATAAGAAGAAAACAGGTTGGACGAGCGAGGAGGAAACTAATGTTTGCAGCCATTGGATCTGCACAGAAGACGAGTATGTAACCTCGGATAACTACCAACCTGAACCACTACCAACAGATGGAGAAGAATCGATGTCACAGCTAATCGATGAGAAGGTCTGGGGGGCACATGGCATCCCTGAAGAGGAAAGAAACCAACTCAGGAAAATATTGGTTAAAAACAGGAAAGTTTTCAATAAAAAGCCAGGTACGTGTAACAAGTACGTACATACTTTTACAGTAACAGATATTACCCCCTATTCACATAAATCCAGGCCCATCCCCAACTCCATCAGGGAGGAAGCTGACAGAGTGATCCAGAAAATGTTAGCGGACGGAATAATAGAGCCGTCGAACTCATGTTATGTGAATCCAGTGGTATGGGTCCATAAGAAAGGGGGAAAATTGAGGATGACCATCGACGCAAGGAAGATAAATGCACATACCTTGCCAGATCATTACAGGCCTGAGGGGGTAGACCAACTAATATCGAAATTGAAGGGAGGTCAACATTTTACAAGTCTTGACTTGACAGCATCATTCTGGCAAATTCCTCTTCATCCAGATGTCAGGAAATATACCTGTTTCTTGCACAAAGGAAAGGTATACCATTTTTTAAAATGTGCCTTTGGACTATCGACCAGTAGCAGTGCACTACTGAGGGCTCTAGACAAAGTTTTTGGGGATACCATCGAGACTTTTGTAACGCAATATGTCGACGATTTTTTGATATACAGCAAGAATCCCGAGTCGCACTTACATCACATAGATTATGTATTATCCAGGTTCCAGGAAAGCAACATGACCCTAAATTTAGAAAAGTGTGAATTTTTCGTCAAAGAGGCTGAATTTCTAGGCCACATCATTACACCTGATGGTATACAACTTAATCCGGAGAGGGTCAAGGCCATAGAGCATATACCACCCCCACGCAACTTAAAACAGTTGAGAAGGTTTCTGGGCATTTTACAGTACCAGTCAAAATTCGTGGTCAACTACGCTAAGGAATTGGTACCCCTTAGAGCACTGTTGAAAAAAGATACTAAGTGGGAATGGAATGCTGAACACCCGGTGGCCTTTGAGAATATCAAAGAACTTTTCAAGCACAGTATTCTCCTGGAACGACCGGATCCAAATTCACCTTTTCTAGTATACACCGATGCTAGTGCGCACTCATATGGAGCAATATTAGCACAAGAAGATGCAGATGGCAACAAACATGTGATTGCCACAGCTTCTAGATTTTTAAACAAGATAGAAGCCAATGCCTGCATAACCGAATTAGAAATAGGTGCAATCTATTTTGCGTTACAAAAGTTCAGACAATATATATATCATTATAAAATAATTATATATACAGATCACGTAAGCCTGTCCTTCATTCAAAAATGCAAGCTAACCAACTCCAAAATCTCAAGGTACATACATGAGATAATGTCACACGACATAGAGGTCAAACATATCCCGGGGAAGGAGAACATCTTCAGTGACTTATTGTCAAGATTAAGGTCGGAGAGTCACATACCCGAGACGATATACAATCCACACCATGAAATTAAAATCATGCAGATAAATAGCAAAGAAAGCAACGAGATCTTGCAAGACTTCAAAAACATAGCGAAGCTACAACAAGAAGACCCTGAATTGAAGAGGCTATTCGACAAGGCTCCAGACATAATACCAAGATTGGATGCCAAGATAGGCAAATTTAGGAACATCCTATTTAAATTGCATGGTCGCGATGTAAGGAAGTGGAAAATGATGGTACCAAATTCCTTACAGGACAGGGTCATTTTGGCATTCCACCACTCGATGCTTCACTCTGGTACTGAGAGAACAATGCTTGCAATCGAGGAAGTATTGTACATCAAACATCTTGGCAAGAAAGTCAGGAAGTTAATTTCCTCATGCGACCTATGCCAGAAGGCCAAGCCAATTAATGTAAGGTACGATGTCATCCCACAATCCATCGTGAGGAACGAGAAAAATGCATTGGTGTGTATTGACGAGCATGGAGAGCTACCAAGGGGGAAAGATGGAAACAGATACATCTTTGTCATGTTTGATGTTTTCACAAAATTCACCAAAATATACCCCATTAAGAACATCAAAAGCAGAACATGCCTAGATAAAATCGTCAAGGACTACATCCCAAAATATGGGAGGATAAAATGTATTCTATCGGACAATGCAACAATACATAAGAGCAAGTTATTCCAGAACACCTTAGAAACATTAGGAATAAAATTGTACTATTCCTCAGCATATTATCCCCAAGGAAACCCGACTGAGAGAATCATGAGGGATATAAGTATTTATTTTCGTTTACTCTGCCACAGAGACCACACTTCCTGGACGGAAAAATGCGGATATATAGAGGAGGTGATTAACCATTCGGTGAACCCCACGACCAAGTTCGCCCCAATCGAATTAATGACCAACACGAAACCAAAAAAATTAGCAATTGACATTGACACTACGATGGCTGCCCAAAGAGAATTATCAGAGAAGGAAAAATGTCAATTGGCATTCAGAAGATTACAGCAGAAGGCTGAAAAAGGGAGGAACAAGGTGAAAAGATTCGTTAGGAAATGGTCCCCACAAATTGGAGAAAAGGTGCTCTTAAAAAGCCACAAAGCATCCAAGGCATCTGAAAAAAGATCTGGAAAGATGGAGCTATTGTATACTGGACCACTGGTCATAACAAAACAGCTGGGTGACCACACGTATGAGCTACAGAATACAAATGGCAAGTTGGTAGGAAGATACCATAAAAATAAATTGAAGCCATACAAAGAAAGGACCAAATAGTCTTTGTCAACGAATGTGTAAGGTAGGAGTAGTAGAGATGAAAGAAGATAACAATTTTTAATGGGTTACTTATAGAAAATTATGTTCAGATTAGGAATTACAACAAGGAAGAAAATCAACATAGTCATTGGCTATATCGACCACAAAGAGCATTGTCAACAAAAACAGACGAGGACACTGATTGTCATTAAAGAGATGAATCATAGCGACGGAAGATAATATGTTTTTGACATAAGGATGTCAGGGACAAAAATAAAAATGAATCAATTATGATGAAAAAGATATAATATTTCGACACAAAGATGTTGAGGGTAAATTGAGAAGAAAAATAATACAATTACAGAATAATTGTAAGTATAGAAGTTTTCTCTTATAGAAATAAGAGACAAAGAAATGACAATTAGTGAAGTGAGGAAAACCATAATCAGAAAAACAATGCCCATGAATTAAGATGAATATAGCCAATGCTAAGCTCGAAGAAATGTTGAACCAAACAACAATGAATAATAACCCAATTAGGAAAATTAGTACCATTAGTAACATCAGAGTTTAAGAACCGACTCAACAACCTGCCTATACATAATAAGCTTATAAGACAAAGAAGGCAAAGAACTGAATAAAATATTGCCATAAACATGATCATAATCATTAGCTCAAAATTTGTATCCTGTTTTTCTCTCCTCATAGCAATGAATACAAGTCAAAAACCACATAATAAACCATGATACACTTAAATTATATTTGTGTCAATGTCAAATGTACAATAACTGAGTATGTGTTGTATAAGAACTGAATATGTGTTGTACAATAACTGAATATGTATTGTATGATAACTGGATATATTGTGTAATAACTGAATATGTTGAGTAATAACTAAATGCGTTATGCAAAAACTGAATGTGTATTGTGTAATAACTGAATATGTATTGCATAATAACAGAACATATGTGGTATGATAGCAGGATATATTGTACAATAACTGAATATATATTGTATAATAATTGGACATGTTGTGTAATAACTAAATGTGTTGTACAATAACTGGATATGTATTGTATAATAACTGAATGTATTGTGTAGTAATCGAATATGTGAAATTTATAAAGACATGCTGTATCATGTCAAAACAAAAGACAAACAGTGAAGAAGACTGTAAAGGGGAAAAAAAAAAAAAAAAAAAAAAAAAAAAAAAAAAAAAAAAAAAAAAAAAAATTGTACAAAGTGATTGAATCATAGGAGTAGGGAGAAGTATTGTATTGTGTTTCAAGATTGTAAATAAGGTGACAATTTGAAAAACAAAACAAGGGGCATATGAGACAGAATATTGATCAATAGAAAATCGTTCATGTAAATATTTTTGTAAGAGTGTATCAGGGACTTATTTTTTTTAATATTCAAGATAGCCAATGTTTTCTCGTCACTTTGTGTTCAACCAATGAAAACTATTGCGCGGATGAATACAAAAGAATGGCGGTGTTATGTCAGAGAGACGCCAGGGACTCTTTTTTCATTAGCGTCTGTATGCTCATGATGATAAGACGGGTGTTTTGTAGTGTGTGAACATGGAACTTTCACCAAACTTTTATCCTGTGTAAAGTCTTTGAATAATTAATATGATGCTAAAAGTGTAAATTAATGAATAAATATGTTGTGATAAAGGAACGTTGATTTATGCATTCCATTCTGTAACCATCGACCCTGAAGATAAGAGTAGCGTCTGCTATCACTTCCTATTTCTACATTCAATAAGAACATTATTCCGGTATGCTATGTAAAGAATCTATTCCTGCTGATGAGTAAAGACATATTATTAATAAAAACCGCACCAAGTGGAATATTAGTTGGAGTCAAAAAGGATATTAAATCCTCCTTTGAAATTGTTAAGGAAATGGATAACACAGATAAAAGTGAATTAATAAAGCTAAATTTTTGGGATAACAAAACACATCTACATTTATACAGTATTTACAATCCTCCCAGGAATGAACCAGATCTCTCACTTATTGACCAATTAAATAAAACAATCGTAATTGGAGATTTCAATGCCCATTCCAAAAGATGGGGTTATGAAAAAGTGGATTCTACAGGGAAGATAGTGGAAGAATTTTTGAATACCACAACTTTTGAACTGATTTATAGTAAAGAAGATCCCACAACCTTCATACATTACTCTGGAGCAGGCAGTAACCCACACCTCTTGTTAGCTACAACAGATATTGTTTCAAAAATTAAAAAACAAGTTATAGAAGATCCAAGTTCTGGTCACAGAGCAGTAATTGCTGATATAAAATTAGAGAATACAAATAACAGTCAAGGTCTTATGAATCTGTATTGGAACTTCAAAAAAGCAGATTGGAACAAATATAAAACTGAATTAGAACATAAATTTAAAGAACAAACAAACTCACAGCTGCATGACCAACCAGATCATATGAACAAAAATTTCTGTAAAGTTATCCTAGAAACCGCAAAAAAACATATTCCTCATGGAAGAATTAACAATTGCAAACCCTTTTGGAACCCCCAGTTAGAAGAACTGAAAGAGCAAAGGGATATAGCTAGAAATACAGCTGAACAAACAAAAAACCATATTGGATACACAAATATGGTGAAAGAGTTCATAAGTTCATAAAAAATGTCAAGGATAGGAAAGAAAACAACAGCACACCTATCATACACAACAATAAAATGTTAGTAAATGATGCAGTCATAGCCGAAACATTCAATAAATATTATGCTAATTCACATAAAGTAACAAGATATAAGGAATTTAAAAAAGATTTAAAACAAGAAAGAGAATGTGATCCTAACACTCAGTGCAATATCTTTTTTCAAAATTTTAATATGCAAGAACTGAACATTGCAATAAATAATCTAAAAAGCAAAAAGTCTCCTGGACCAGATCACATACATCCAGAGTTCATAAAAAACCTTGGAAAAACAGCAAAACAACAACTACTGAAACTCTACAATCTATCCTGGAAAACCACTGTACCTGCTGAATGGCGAAAAGCAATAATTGTCCCACTCTTGAAGAAAGACAAAACAGCATCAGAAATAAAAAATTATAGACCAATAGCTCTTACTAGCATAATAGCAAAAGTGATAGAAAGAATGATGTCAAACAGGTTAAATTGGTTTCTAGAATCACAAAATTTATTATCCCCATGTCAAGCTGGATTCAGAGAGTTCCACTCTACAAATGAACAAGTCTTACTTCTCAGTCAAGAAATCAAGGACTCCTTCAATAGAAAAGAAGATAATTTATCAGTTTTTATTGATTTCCAAAGTGCTTATGATTCTATATGCAGAACAAAACTACTAAAGAAAGTAAAAAAAAAATAGGGATACAAGGTCCAGTGTTTTCATGGCTATGTCATTTCCTAACACAACGCTTTATTGCAACCAGATATGGAAGAAATATATAAATACAAACAAGTACACTGTGGCTTACCACAAGGCGCAGTGCTCAGCACAACACTTTTTAATATATTTATTAACGATCTGCCACAACAAATACAAGAATCAGGTGTGAAGTGTGCACTATTTGCTGATGACTTAGTAATGTGGACTTCAAAACCAAAAAGCAAAAGTACAGAACTAGAAAAAACCATGCAACAATCCTTAACCAACTTACAAAGGTGGACCAAAGAAAATTTAATGACTGTTAATACAACAAAATCAAACCACCAAATCTTTTCACTAAGAAAAAAACCACTAAAAATAAAACTAAATTTTGAGGGTCAACAATTACCAGAAACAAAGGAAGCAAAGTATTTAGGAGTTACATTTGATACCAAACTTACATGGACCAAACAAATAGAAAATGTAATACAAAGAGCAGAGAGGCGCCTTTCACTGTTAAAACGTCTAACAGGAATGAAGTGGGGATGTTCCAGAGCAACTCTTAACACAACATACAATGTATATATAAAGCCATTATTTACTTACTGCAGCGAAGTTCTTGTAACAGTAAACACAAAAAATATTCAAATCTTTCAAAACCAAAGTCTGAGATTAATTACAGTGCTATCAAAGCACACCAATAGCAGCTATGGAAATACTAACCAACCAATACCCCATTGAATATGAAATAGAAAAAGCAGCTGTTATTCAACACGAAAAGTTGATCAGACTCCCATTCAATACATGGCACAAGAGAAATTTTACACATACACTAAAGACTCAGGAGAGCTTTCTTTCCAAAATTCAAGACATCAGGAAGAATGCACACCTTCCTAATTCAAAGGAAAACTTCATATCTAAAGTCAATCCGACACGTACATTAGACATCACATATTATTTACACCTGAAAGAAGAAGTTAAGAAAAGTGATACTCCAACTAGTGTTCTAAAATTATTGGCATTAGAGACAATCCATACTAGATTTCCAGAACATGAATGGCTCCATGTTTATACTGATGGATCATTAATATCAAACCAAGATGGAGCAGGTGCTGGAGTCACATGTCACCTCTTTTCCTATTACAAATCTTTAAGTTATGGAACTACAAACTTTGATGGAGAAATTGAAGCAATTTGAATGGCCCTACAAAATCTTTTGTGCAGAATTCCACATTTTCAGCAAGCAGATATTCTCTCAGATTCCAGGACAGCAATTATAGCAATTACTTCCAAGTTGTCACCAAAAAACCAAACAATTATAGAATGTTGGAAAATCCTTACCCATCTAACAGCACTTCAAAAACACCTAGTCTTCCAATGGATACCAGCTCACCGTGGACTGAGTGGTAATGAGAAAGCTGATTTTCTTGCAAAAAAGGGTACAGGCAATGTGCAGAAATCTATAGTTAATCTACCATTTTATGTAGCTAAAAGATTAGTCAACTCTGAATTCAAAAAAATTATTGCAAAATATTACTATGAAAAATCAAAGAATAAAATATGGGAACTACCAAACATTCAAACAGTAATTCCTGAGTATCCTCGAAAAACAGCAGTTGTAGCCTTCAGATTGGTTACGGGACATGATTGTCTGGCAAAACATTTAAACAGAATTGGGATATATGCTTCACCACTCTGTCCTCTATGTGATCTGCAAGAGTAAATGGATCGAGACCACCTTCAAATATGCCCAGCCACTTCTAGCACCCCATCCATCAGTGAAAAATATTGGAGAGCAAGAGGATTAATGACTTCATTGTCAGAAATCCATCATTAGCTAACAACAACAACATTAGAGTAAGAAAACGTGTTTAATGGCAATTCAGTATAAGTATTAAAGTAGCAGCGAATCAACTGCTCTAATTCTCAGTCAGTTGATGTTAGGGTAAAGGAAATAGAAGCACCAGAACATTTAACACTGCTGGCAAATATAGACTGCAAACTACTTTGTTGGGAAATTTTGCTTACAGTGATGTGTAGTAATATCTAGAAAGTAAACTGAATTGGAATTACTGAAACATCACTCACTTATCAAAAATGGGACATGTTTTAAGAGCTAATTTGCTCTCATTCTCAACCAGATGCCGAGTGCTGGAACGTGGTGTTGTCATGTTGGAGATTGCAATGCTGTCATCTTTGGTGTCTTTTCCAGGAATTTCTTGCTGAGGTTGTCACTTTGGGGCAACTCAAGTTGGAGTTTTGAAGAATATATTCATTCTGAAAAATACAGACCAAGTCTTCAAAAATGAGCCTAGTAAAATCAGTGTGCAAATGGAGGTATGTCATGAAGTCATCAGTTGTGTGTGTGCAAAGACAGTTGTCTCTCACTTTTGACTTGACTTGTTTTACATCATCAAACTGGCAGTACAAAATTGGTTGTCATTTATAGAGCCGACTTAGCTTACTGTGCACTACAAATTTAAGCCCAACTTGACACTACACCCATCTGGTGATAAGAGTATCTATTTTTATTACACTAATGTAAACAATGAGTAATTCAAAGCAAGTAACTGGCTTATTAACAATGCAGACAAGAAAAATCTATTATCGTAACTACGTATATTATGTCAGTAAAAACAATGCCACTTAAAACCCAACGATTGTCTGCAGTTCCGATAATGTAGCATTGATGCTGGCAGCATTCTTCTCACATTTTAGTAGATAGTGGCTCATATTAATGTATAGCTTGTGAAGTTAGGTCTACACGATGATTTCAAAAAGTAGAAAACTGGTTGAACTGGCCATTAAGGAACCTACTAATTATAAAGATGATAAGTTTAAATATTTATTTCATCATATTTAGACAGTGATAATGTCTTTATAGTTGCCCCAAATGAGTTAATTTACATCAAAAAGCAAAGTACTTTTCTCTTTTAGAGAAGATCTATTTAATACCCTCACATGTGATACAAGCCGCTATAGAAGATAAAGATGACAGCTGTGAAGATCCGTACTTTGAATATACTATCTCAAATATATTTTTTAAAAAGGCCTGTGTATTGCAATGTCTTACTCGTTGCACATGACAACCAAATGCTTTTTTAAGTTTTCTGGGATCATGTTGAGATTCCTGTCAGATAACATTTTTTATATGACAAAAATGTGTGTCGCTCTAGTGATAACGGCTATTCGAATCCCTTTGGGATATAAAAACTGGTTTAAAAATTAGTGGAAGAATGGCATATGTCCAAAAGGCTGAGAAAGGAAGGCATATATGCCAGAGAAAGTATAAAAACAAATTTAAAAAAGTGTAAAGAGTTTATGGAATCCAAAAAGTGAGTAGCCTAGAACCATCTATAAATGCTTCCTCTTTGAATGGTCATAGTCCCATATTAATATATTCAGTAGTTTTTGCATGATTGCACCTCAAAGAAGTCATTTTCATTTTATATATACAGATATAGTGGCAGGGTTGTTAGTTTAGCTCGTGTTAGCACTAGATGTTTTGTTGGTATACCTGTTTTATCGGCTATATATAGCGGCAGGATTGTTTGTTTAGCTCGTGTTGGCATTAGATTTTTTGTTGGTATACCTGTTTTATCGGCTTTTTTTTTCTTCTAATTTCTTGTTGTGCTAACCTAAATGAATAGAATTCAATTATTTACAGCTGTGTCATGCAAAAATATTAAATTTGAAAAATGACAAGGGTCTATGTAATCCAAAAAGTGAGTAGCCTAAAACCATCTACGAATGTTTCTGCTTTGAATGGTCACAGTCGCATATCAATACGCTCATTAGGTTTTGCGTGATTGTGCCCCAAAGAAGAGTAATTTTCATTTTATATATGTAGTGGCAGGGTAGTTAGCTCATTTTATGTTAGCGCTAGGTTCTTGGTTGGTATACCTGTTTTATTGGCTCTTTCTTTCTAATTTCTTATCTATATCAATACATAATACACAATATGTTTAATGACTGTCTATGGCAAGGAGAATTTCCCAGAGCTTGGAAAATTGCCAAGTTGACAATACTCAAAAAAGGAAGTGATAAAGATCCACTTGATCCTAAGTCCTATCGACCAATCTGCTTATTGAACACTATAGGGAAAGTTTTTGAATCTTTATTGAATAAAAGAATAATTGAATTTAGAACCATGATTGGCATGAATGACAACCAATATGGATTTCAGAAGGGAAGGTCTACTGAGGATGCCATTAACACAGTAATTGGAGCCACAAAAAATTCACCAAGCAAATATGTAGCCGCTATTTTTGTTGATATTTCTGGCGCTTTTGACAACCTTTGGTGGCCTTTTCTTTTTAAAAGATTAAGAAGCTTAAATTATCCAGTTTCATTATATAGAATTCTTTTAAACTATTGCAAAGATAGAAAAGTGAAACTTTTAGGAATAAATCAAACAATAACTAAGACTATTACTAAAGGATGCCCCCAGGGTTCTATATTAGGGCCCACATTTTGGGACATTGTTTTAGAAACACTCCTAGAGGAAGTACAGTGAGATAATAACTGTCTGAAAGTAATAGCTTACGCTGATGACATAGTCTTTTTAATAGATGCAAATTCAAGACGAGAACTAGAAGGAAAAAGTAATAATTTGTTGCATATACTTTCAACCTGGTGCAAGAGTTCCAAAATGAAGATATCCCCAGCAAAATCTGGATACATGATTTTAAAGGGAAACTTTAAAAGTGATCCAAGTTTAAAATTTGAAAATGAAAAAGTAAGAAGAAATAAGAATATGAAATATTTAGGAATATATTTAGATGAGAAGTTCAATTTTAATCATCATACAGAACATGTAAGGGTCAAAGCCGAAAAAACTATGATGAAACTTTCTAGAATAATTCAATTTGATTATAAAATTCCACTCCATACTGTTAGCATATACCACACAAGCATATTCAGCTCAATAATAACTTACGATGCTGCAATTTGGGCTACCAGAATGAAAAATGTGATGATTAGAAATCTCCTAAGAAGGATACAAAGGAAAGTTTTATTAAGATTTACGGGAGCTTATAAAACAACCCCTACTTTAGCACTTTTTGTAATAACTGGAATTTGGCCAGTAGATTTAACTCTAAGACTTCGAGGAGCTTATTTTTGGCTTAAAAAAGGAAACTTTAATGCAGTTGCTGATGTTTTGGAGCAGTATTGCACTGCTAAGCGGGAAATTAAAACTAGACTGATGCATATTGGGCAAGAAGAATGGGAGACTATAAATCAAGGAAGGTGTGCCTTTTCTTTCTTCACGAATATCTCCAAAAGATTGGCACTCAGACATTTGAATAACACGAAAGGAATTGTACACTATATATCTGGCCATGGACCTTATGGCACTTATTGGAAAAAGATTAATAAATTGAACACCGATGAGTGTGACGTATGCTTTAAGCAGGACACACCGGAGCATGTTATGTTTGAATGTCAAAAAAACACCAATTTTACGCTTGAGGAAAGAGAAAATCTACAAGGATATCAGCTCTTTGATATAATACGTAACAAAGATCTGTTTCCACATTTAGAGGCTCTAGCAAACAAGATTAGTTTACACGCTAGAAAGATAATTATAGAATAATCTCGACAAGTAGGAAACATAACGATAAATGTAGCAGAAAGACGATCACATAGAATTCAGACCAGGAACATGACAAGAAACCGTGAAAACCTACATATATATGATGAAATGGAACAGGACGGAATTTAATTATCAAGACATCGAGGTAAAGCGACCGAACACAATAGTATACAGTCAGGATGGAGAGGCAGTATACCAGAGGAAGTACTATCAGTGTGAGGCAGGTGACAACCCACGACCAGGGAGACGATGACCAGGAACGAGTGGCGTGTCGAGGCGAGGCGAGGCGAGTCGAGGCGAGTCGAGGCGAGTCGTCACCATGTCGGGATTGCTGCATCATGCATTGATAGGAAGATCGGCGACGGATTGAGTGACCGCAAGTGTTAATGATCAAGTGAGTGATAGGATTTTAAGCAATTTATGACCTTGATTATCTAGTGAATCTAATTAAAAGTAAATAAGTGATTTAGTGATGTGAAAGTTGAACTAGTGAAGTGAAATGTGATTTATTTCATAAAACTTCTGGATGTTTAGGAAATAATAGTGAAAGATAATTTTGTAAAAATTATTTAAAAATAATTAAATATTAATGATTTTAGTCCACATTATTATTTTATTAAAGTATATAAACTATCTTATTAATCAAAAGTATAATATTTTTGTGTATATTGTTTTTATAAATTTTTGTTATGTAGATTTTGAACTTTATACTACACACATTTTATAGATTTTGTAGTTTTTGTGCTGGAAACCAGTACATATAGTATGTCGCCGGTAACCGGTGGCAGCTTAGAGTTTTAGTTTATAGCTGTTTCTTTTTTTTTTTTTTTATACCTGGTTACCAGTTATATTTTACTGGATACCAGTAAATTTTTGTTTACTTAAAATTTTTAATAAATATGTAAATTTAAATTTAAAAAATATATATATTTATAAAAAGTATTAGTTATAGGTATAATATTAAATTAATTAATTTTTAAGTAATAATAATGATAGGTAATAATAATGATGATAATGATAATAATAGTAATAATATAATTTATAATTTTATGTAATAATTAATAATTCAATTTTATATATTTGTTTATTGTTTAGTAATAATTTGTAGTTGTGAGTGATGTTGTGTATGAAATTTATATTTTGTTGTATTGAGGAGATTAATTCGTTTTAATTTTAAAATTTTATTGTTTTTTTTAATATATATATTAATTTATTTAGACATTTTATTGTATTTTGATTGTTTGAAATGATTTGTTATTGTTTTAGAGCATTTATTTCTCAGAGTGATTATGTGTGAAATGTTATAATTTGTGTTTTTGTTCTTATTTTCTTGTATTTTGTTTTTATGATATTTAATTTAATTTATTTATCTTTATAATTTGTTATATATTATAATATTTTATAATTTTATTTTAAAATTTTTCTGTAAAGTATGTTGTATGTATGAATGTGTAGAATAAATACAGTTTAAAGATCTGGCATATTAGCCCTGGTGTAAGTAATTAGGTGCCAGGGTTATTATACAGATTTTTATTTTATTTTATATCAATACATATAATAAAATGACGAAGGGTCTATGAAGTCCAGAAAATAAGTAGCCTAGAACCATCTATGCATGCTTCCGATTGAAATGGTCATAGTCTCATATGTGTAAGTTGAGTAGTTTTTGCGTGATTGCACCTCAAAAAAGTCATTTTAATTTTATATATAGATATTTAAATGCTGTTCCTGAAAAACATGTTAGTAAAAAGATCTACAAAACAATTTTCCATGATCTTTAAACTATAAAAAGACCAAAAGTGTACACATGCCAGACATGTGGTAGACTTCAGCTGGAGATTGGAGGTAGAGACCTCTGAAGGTGAACAAAAGCTTGGGATCCAACGAGAGAAAGAAGTGCATCAAGAAAAGGGTGTCTTGGCATATCAAGAAAAGTCATCTGACAAGTCACCCTCAAGAAATGATCCTACAATGAAAACCATAAGATTCGACTTTCAGCAATGCTTGCCAACTTCAGTGGTTAGTAACTTCATTGCCTTCTATAAAAGATAGTTAAGGACCTATAACTTAATGGTCCATGACTGTGATGACCGGCAAGTGTACTGTTCCATGTGGCTGAAGAACAATCTAATGAAGTAGGTTCCCGCCTTTACTGTTACTTTAACTTTACCCAGATCTAAAAAATATCAATGTATTCTGATTTCTGTCAAGGACAAAACAAAAACAGTCATATTGCAGTAATATGTATGGTTGCACTTCAGGAACACCCAACCCTCCAATCTATTGACTACAAGTTCCTAATACCAGTCATACACATACAGAGAGTGATGGAGATCATGTGATAATAGAGAAAAAGAAAAAGAAGTATGGTCTTCCTATTCATCATCCCCATGACTGGATGCATCTTGTTCATCTATCACCATTTGTGGTCGGTGAAATGTTTAGAGAGGATTTCTATGACTTTCCAGCATTGTTGGGTATAGAACTTATGCTATGAAAGGTCGACACAAATGGAGAAAAGCTTGTTTGGAGGGACATAGAGTGGCTCCATTTTCAGAAGGGTTCTTTTGGGCAATTCTCTTTCAAGTACATGTTGAGGAAAAATGATTTAAAATTTACCAGTTTTCTCAGAAGAAGAAATAAATCTACAGATATTAAACCATGTAACAAGTATTGTGGTTTAAATGCAATAAACCGTGCAAAAAAGGACTTGCTGGACCTACTTCCATTTATCTTGTCCACATTCTGGGAATTCTACAGGGGTCTGGAAACATCTGAAAGTGGTCTTAATACATCTCCAAATAATGATGCTGATGACAATGCTCAGTAAAGAATGCGTGTTTAGTGTTCAGATAATGTTTTGGGTGGTGAAACTAATTTAAATGAAACAGAGGGTATCTAACACTAAAATCAATAATAAAACATGCTGTTGAGTTTAACAATCCACAATAAAAGGCTAAAAATATGTTTGTGATTATAAAGTGTAATTTTCAAGTACTACATTTCATTATCCTTGTACTATTCTTATGCTATGTTGTTTCATCAAGTATTGCTAAATGCGAATGTCATAAATATTTATTGTTTTATCCTTGAGAAAAGAAGAATAATTTGATACATAATTAAAAATATAATTTTCGTTGTAAATTCTAGTAGAAAACAATAAATCTTGCGCTGATAATATTAATGTAATAGTTGTGTAAGTGGGTATGTCAAAATGAATTGTGTAAAATTGTATAAGTCATGTATCCACCTTCCAACCCCTCAGATAACCTTTCTATTAAGGATGAAGTTGTATGGGAATTAAAGCAGTCTTATATGTATACTTAAAGTACTAGCTGAAGAATTTCTTACTTGCAAAATGTATAGTTTTGTCACATAGGGGATTTGGGTGATTAATTTTAATCTTTATTTTAATTGGAGCTGTTCAACATAATTATGGCTCATAAACCAGTTCAAAAAAGTATGTCATTGACAGTTTGTTGGCCATTCATGGACACAGTGTCCTTAGATTACCCCCCCCCCCCCTATTTATCAGATGTTAACCCAATAGAGCTTATCTGGGTTGATATAAAACAATGGGTAGCTGGCCAGAACACAACATTTAAATTAGATGATGAAGCTTTGCCAACAGCATGTTGATATTAGTGTGGAAAAGTGGGAACATGTCAACATGTTATGAAGTTGGAGGACAAAGATATTGAACAAGAAGGCATGTTTGAAAATGTAGAAAGCTTTGTAATCCAAGGTGGTGGATTTAGTGACAGTGAAGGGGAAGAAGAGAAGGGAGACGATGAAAGAGAAACCAAAGAAGAAAATGATGAAAGGAAAAAGCCTGAAGAAGAGAACAATGGTGATATTTCTGGTATTTAGTATTTATCCGATGAATAAAGCCCTTGCTGCTTTAAGATAAAGTATTCAATGTCATGGGGTTTGTGTGCATATATATAAATATAAACTACAATGAAACGAGTTGAATACAGTGACATTGAACCAGTCATTCAGCGGTGGGACAATGTTTGTGTTGTGTCAGTGAAGTCACTTGTCTTCCAGGAGACAGCAGCAAGGTGATGTCAGGCATAGACTCTTCTCAGTGCGCTAGGTAAGTAGGTCACCAGCAGAGAACTATCATCCGTACTGTATGTATATGCTTGGAAAAGTGAAGTCGTTTGTTTGAACTTCATAATGTATGGATTGGACAGAGAATGCAGTAAAGAATGCTCGAGATCACAATCAAAATAGGCTGGGTAAAAATGATTCCAATTCTATATGGTTAATGGTCGTAAAGTTTGTAATGGTGGATGGTTACTAAAGCTTGAGAAAGATGTATGTTAGCAGCTTAGAGCCTTCAATACACTTTACTATACTTGTTAATGCATACATACCTTGTGCAATATGTGTGTTACAGCTCGTGAACACACATATTGTAATACAGATAGTGATACAGAACTTAAGCAATAAAATGCAAATTAAGTAGCATGCTGCAGTAGCAATATTCAAACCTGAAGATACAAATAATGCAATGTAATTTGGTTCCTAGGCAATGCAAAACAGACATTTTCTAATTCAAAAGGAGGTACCAATATTTTATATAATACACTTCTGTATTTCATGCTCCAGAGTAATTGCTTAATTTTGGACATTTTTATCTGTCACTATAATCCTCTTTTATGAATCAGCATGGTGTAAGAAGGTAGTTTTTCTGGAAAATTTTCTTGAGAATTGTCCTTGTAATCAGTAGTATAAAGTAATTTGTTTCAAAGAAAAACCTTAAATGTTCAGAGGCCCAGCCCTTCTTTACCCAAGGCACTCTCATACGTAGATTGCTAGTTATACATAAATGCTGCTATTGATCACATATTTTTGTTTATTTCTAGGATATGCACTTTACAAGCTGTGCCTATTTAGTGTCCAGTGCTTAAAGTCTGAATACAAAGTGAAATGGTGTGAAAGTGTTAAATGACATGAAACTGTTGAGGACATTTGTTGCCTCGCTGATAATGACTAGTGAAGGACAAAACAGGTGTTCCCGTTTGGAGCAATACATGTTGTATATAATATGTGCAGAAGCCTCTTTGTGAGGTTATTTGTGTTTGTTACACAAATATGTCAAATTATTTTATGCTATCTGGATGCTAGAAGGAATAAATAAAAGTGTCTAACATGTGTAATTCTTCCCATTTCCATGTCAAATACACATCCTAGTGTTTGTTTGTAAGTTCACGCAAAAACTTTGAGCCAGCTCCTTAAAGTAGAAAACATTTTACTGAGTGCCACGGAGTTGAAGAAGAAACACATTTTGTTGTTGCTATTAAAAAGACTAGTCACTTGAACCTGCAAGCATTACAGAACACATAAATATTTCATAAAAGCTATTCATGTACAGACTATTGGACAATTTCAATAAAAAGGAATTATAAAAAATAAACAGCTGTGTTTTTATACCTGCCTAGCTATCAGTCTCGACTGATATATGTCCTAATGCCATATTGCTACTGATGATGCACAAAGTTTAATACATGGGCTTTGATAGTTATTACAGTTTTTAAGCGTGCAGCATTTATTATAGCAAATAAAAGTTAATTTATGTGAGTTTTAATGTGCCACAACCTTGAACACTGTAATCACAACTGTAGAAGCTCTCGTATTAAACTTTACGTGTCATTGGTAGCAATATGGCATTAGGACATATGATCAGGTGAGACCGACAGCTAGCAGGTATGAAAAATATAGCTGTAGGAGCTACCGGCAACATGAGCATTTGGGAGCGTGATTTCTCCTAGTTATGCCTCCCCGATTGGAGAATTTTTTGCTGCCAAAGTTTAACATGGAGCTTTCACTTATAGTTATTTGTTCTGTGCTAGTTATTGAAAGATAATTTAGATATTTATCTTTCTCTGCCATAATGTAATTATATAATCAGATAGTCATTTTGTAGTTGCTCCCAATGCAATGTTAGCTTAATGTAAAAGGTGGTTGTAATTGCTTATGTTGAATATGTCCTATGTAAAGAACATCAACTCAATGAGCCTTAACCGAACATAACCTAACCTAGCCAGGCTTTCCTAACCTAAGTTGTCCTCTTCTACTCATTAATTCTGTCATGCAGTTATTTAAGGTCTTCCCACATACAGACCTAAGCTTGAAAATTTCTCAATTATTTATAGAAGTTTCTCAGTGAATTCAGTTACTTTGCAGAGCAGGTGATTAAGGATTTTCTTACATTTCATAAACCTTTGATGCTATTTAGAATAACACAATTTCAGAGTATTTTTGAGCTCCTTTATGTATATTTTTGGGCACTGATACTCTTAGAATCTGATTCTATCACACTTTTCAGAACTCTGATACTAGCGTTTCTGTCACTTCTGAGGTATTTTGATTCTTCATAAGGCTTTTGGGATTCCTCAGTAACTTCTTAAGTTTTATAGCAGGTGAGGCTATTTCATGTCCAATGTTATGGTTTTCTTGTTTTTGCAGTATTTTCACATGTTTTAGTATGATTTGTTATCTTTTACAGGATTTTTGTTTCTTTATTCAGTGGTTTGGTATACTTTTTACAGCTACATTACTAACATCTAAGCATTATGCTACTTTAGAAGTGTTTGTATATTTTTATTACCTTTCCTTTCCCTTCTCTTCTATCATAGCTTTGACATCAGCAGCAGATGTTTTGGCAGTTTTTGCTAAATTACTTATAGTAAGACTTCATTAGTTTCTTTTTCTGCCACCGAAGATTCCTTGATATATATTAAGCTTTATATTAAGCTTTAAGATAGGTGCTCCTTGTCTTTACCAGGGCTAGGGAAATGCATTAGAATTTGCTCATGCATATGGCTGACAATGCCTTCCTTTCCTCTTCTTGTTCTTACTATCATCACCGCCACCGCCACCGCCACCGCCACCGCCACCGCCACCGCCACCGCCACCGCCACCGCCACCGCCACCGCCACCGCCACCGCCACCGCCACCGCCACCGCCACCGCCACCGCCACCGCCACCGCCACCGCCACCGCCACCGCCACCGCCACCGCCACCGCCACCGCCACCGCCACCGCCACCGCCACCGCCACCGCCACCGCCACCGCCACCGCCACCGCCACCGCCACCGCCACCGCCACCGCCACCGCCACCGCCACCGCCACCGCCACCGCCACCGCCACCGCCACCGCCACCGCCACCGCCACCGCCACCGCCACCGCCACCGCCACCGCCACCGCCACCGCCACCGCCACCGCCACCGCCACCGCCACCGCCACCGCCACCGCCACCGCCACCGCCACCGCCACCGCCACCGCCACCGCCACCGCCACCGCCACCGCCACCGCCACCGCCACCGCCACCGCCACCGCCACCGCCACCGCCACCGCCACCGCCACCGCCACCGCCACCGCCACCGCCACCGCCACCGCCACCGCCACCGCCACCGCCACCGCCACCGCCACCGCCACCGCCACCGCCACCGCCACCGCCACCGCCACCGCCACCGCCACCGCCACCGCCACCGCCACCGCCACCGCCACCGCCACCGCCACCGCCACCGCCACCGCCACCGCCACCGCCACCGCCACCGCCACCGCCACCGCCACCGCCACCGCCACCGCCACCGCCACCGCCACCGCCACCGCCACCGCCACCGCCACCGCCACCGCCACCAACTTCCCTTTGTTTCTTCAGGCAAGCTCTTAGTGTCCTTTCCTTATGCACTGCTCACAACCTGTAATGTCCATAGGCATATGTGGATTCTACATCATCTACATTACCCTCTTATGATATGAATAAAGGGCTATTTTGTTGACTTACACAGATGTGACATGCTGATGACTGAGGTTCGTTTTGATTCTTATGATTCATTGGGTTTCAAGATAATCCACATCTCTCAAAAGCAATGTACTGTTTTATATCACTGTTTTATGCCCTTAATCTTCTTGATCACACCTCCATTTATATCGAGAGCAGACACCTTGGGTCTCAATCCAACAAAACGATGAATAATTTTCCATTAGGTTCATTCTTAATTTTATTGTTGTTGTTGTTGTAGAATGTAGGCTTATAGGCTCCTCAACCTATCCAGATGTTCAGGAAAACGCAGCTTGTCCTGGTTGGATGAATGAGTCACTCAATGGATGAATGAGTCAGTATCCATGTGCATGAATTTATGGTTTCCAAGCCCATAATAATACATTATGGTAACAGAATGCCATAATGGTAGTGGTATATTAAGGTCTTGGAGATGTCCAGCACACATAACAATATATGTATGTATAGGCTTGTTGAACACTATCATGAAACTGTATACGCTGCAGACAGATTAGGTCCATATATGGTTCGGTCAATGAATGTAGGCTTGGCAATCAGTTTTTCTAGTCTTCGCATTGGTGACAAGTAGTATATCCATTCGATTCCATATATTTTCCATTGTTTTCCTGAACATAGCCTCGTTGAAAAGTTTGTACCGGTCCTTCTCAAAGTCATTTCTTGCTCCTTGTAGTCTATTATTGTATTCAACGTAAGTGTTTAATCAGCAAGACTGCCGGAATTGTAGCACACGATGAATTTTTGTTAGCTGTAGTCCATGACTAAGTGCCTTCTTCAAGGTCATGTGGTGCACCACGTACTTCTTCCATGATCCAAGGCGTGGAATTAACTGCTTGTAGAGAAATTTTTCGGCTTGATACACTTAGACAGGGACGTTAAGTCATGTAGATCATGCTCAGCCGGGTACTCGACATCAGCTTCCAAAACGTATCCAAGAAGATAATCTTATTGTATTACTACGAGTAGATTAATTTCTTCAGGAGAAATCCACTTAAATTCTCCATAGGGAAAGAGCACTTAGCACGCCCATATTGGTTATTGGCGTCTTCGTATGTAATAAATTGAGAGGGTTTACTGCGGCTGTCACATAATTTAATGGCCGGTGGCTCGAACCAACATCCAATCATAGGTTCGCCACGTCTTGTGGTGTTGTATAGTCAAATAGGCTGTGAAATAATCCTGTAAAGCCAGTGATATAAATATAATTTGCACCCTCATTTATTTGCAAAACAGGAAAGAAAATCGTAATAATCAGCTATCAGCCGCCATTAAATTTTGCGTCTATCATAGAATCAAACTTCTACACGTAGATGCTCTTTGGCTCAGCATCCCGATGTGAAACCTGACACAAACTTCCTCTGATACCAGATTCAACCATAAGCAACTGATCATAATCAAGAAGCAATTCGAGTTCAATATCTTTACACAGAAGCATGGCATTCCAAGTACGTCCGAGGGATGGGGGATGTGAAATAATGTGTAGGTTCGACTTGGCGGATTTGCGGTGTTTGGGCTCTAAATGTAGCATAGACATCAGCGAGGAGAAGTGCATAGAAGTAAAGTAGGGATAGCTGTAATCACATAAGTTTCTGATGTCGAACTGCTTCCATACCTACACTTTGGGCATGTTCGTATCCTCAATGCCGATTTCTTCTTTTTTTAATCTGCCGCAGAAAGCGTTCGTTGGAGGTAAACATTTCTCGTTTAAGGCATACCACGATGTGACGTAGTCATAGGAGAATACACCCTTCCAAGTTATCAAGTCGATCGTCTCTGCTCAAACTTCGGTGTTTCAGCATACGTAGTCAGGGTTTTTACCAGCTTCTCCAAGCTTGCACTCAGGAAACGGAAGGTATATACAAACCTGAATTGAATATCTCTAATATACTTTAAAAATGAAATGCAGCTTTCTTCTGAGTTAGGGATGACCTCTGCAGCCGAACTCTTTAACAATGAAGTGTCAGTAGGTAATATCCAGTCACGTTATGCATGACAAGTATATAATTTGGCGTTTTATAACCAAGATTACACTTTCGCACTTCCACAATATTCACCACCTATGTTTGTGTTCGCGCCCTCTACAGTTTTGTTCGGTAAATTTCCCCCACACAAGTAGCACTCTAGGTGCTTCGAAAAATTATTATTGTTGCTCATCGCTACAGACATCAGGTATTCCATGACTTTCTGGGTAGCGTCAGGTCCTCGGTAAACATGTGGTTCTGTAGGAAGATCAGTCTCCAGATGTTCAACACAAAAGCTCATTGGGGTGTACTTCTGATACGAATATGTATGAGTTTTCAGGGCTAGCTGCTATAAAAGCAGGTTTGATAAACATAGAGTGTGCTCTCAAAATCAGCATAGATGACATTGAGTAGTTTCAACATCCTCTCAACCTCTTTGAATGTGGCGGTACACTTTTCTTTACTAGCCATAGCCATGTCGGCAGATAGTGAATACGTTTTCACGAGGAATTCAAATCGATCTGAGTTTTCATTCCGGATTGAATACTGCATGGAAACGCGGATTCAGATCGAACTGAATCTTTGGATCCGATCCTCTTAGAAGTGGGATCGAATCAAAATTATGTTGAATCCGCCAAAGATGCTAACTTCTGCCGTACTTGTAACACGCTGCACGCTCGTCATTTTGTTTTCTTAGCGAAAGTGGTGTAAGAAAACAAAACAAACCCACTTTTATTGTTTCTATAATCTCAAAATATATTCCTCTCAAAAACATTTATTGTTTCCATAATCTGAAAATATGTTCCTTTCAAAAACATTAATTAACCTCAAAACCTTGCTAAAATACACAGAAAACATTTTTTATAAGTTCGCCAACGTAAACCAGGTAACCAACACAAAAACTTGAATTTATGCTTGGGCCGTCCGTATCCAAATCGATCTCATTTCGGATTGAATTCAACATGTAAAGGCGGATCGTATTGAAAATGGGATTGGACTCAAATTGATTTCAATTCCTCTTGGAAACGTAGTATCATGCTTTATCAATTTTTCCGAACCACTTTCTCCATACTGACCGTCAAAATGACTGGAGCAAGTTTGCACGTATAAATTACACCATCATGTTCAATTATTTGATGGTAGGTAAGTTTGTCAAAGTTCTTAATGTAGACATAGTGATTCCTGCTACTATCATCACTTAATAGAAGCAGGTTACGATGGCCAGGAAGCTCTTCATCAACTACCCTTGCATGGAATATCTCATGTTTCTCATCCAGATCGAAATTGTTGACAGAGATACGTACTATCAATAGCGTAGCGGGAAATAGAAAAATAGGAACGATATAACTATAATCGCTCCACCCTTAGATCCGCACTTGATGTAAACACAAGTGGTCAACAACAAACTCACGATACGCCGAAACCAAAGCGCATCACAAAATATAGTACCTTAAATATTAGCGATTATCTTTGAGTTTTGAAGGTGAATTTTAACACTGGTAAAGACTGCTTGAATGTAACGCTATTTCTAAAATCCCGAGTAAATATCGTTCTGTTGCATCATAAACACGAGGCATGAGTCCACGTGTTGTTTGTTTGGTTAGTCGCAGTTGATACGAGCACCAGGTTATCGTGGAGGGATACAAGGCGTGGATCTAAGGCTGGATGGAGTATAGGGACACTCTTTTTTCGCATTAACGATTAAGGCGACAGACATTGAATTAAGGCGATTTCCCATTATCTTTCCGAATTATGTGATGTTGATCAATAAATCAATATTATTGTTTCAGCAAATTTTAGCGATGAGTGCAGATTGAAGTGAAATATGCCTTATTTTGCGGGAGAAAAAAAAAAAAAAAAAAAAAAAAAAAAAAAAAAAAAAAAAAAAAACCGCGAAATTCCAGCGATTTTGATTATGAAATTGAGTTCTCACTTTCTTTTAAGTTCATTCCTGTGAACTGTTAAATTGAAAAAAAAAAAAGTAAAACTCTCAGTTACAAAAATATAGAAGATATTTTCTAATGATTAAGAACGATTTAACATACGAGGGTTGTGCGTAAAATAAGGTTCCCAATTTTTTTTTTCACAGTGAAAAACATATTTATTAAAATTGAATAATGCATTATTTGAAAGCTTAGACTTTTTCCTATTTTTCGACATAATCGTTGTTCTGATCAGTGCATTTTGCATGCGGTGTACCAACTTTTGTATGCCTGCATCATAGTAGTTTCCCGCCGCGCAGCAGTTTCTTTCAGCTCCTCTCCGGTTCTGAAATGCGTCCCACCCAGGTGTTTCTTCCAGTCAGGGAAGAGATAGTAGTCATTAGGGGCTAGGTCTCGGCTGTAGGGAGGGTGTGTGACAGTATCCCTTCCAAATTTATTGATGAGATTGGTTGTCGCATGGGCAACGTGAGGACGAATGTTGTCCTGATGGAAATGTGAGCACGCCTCTCCTCTTGTTTTGGATTGCGCGGCAAAGGTTCTTCAACGTCTCACAGTAGCGGTCCGCATTGATTGTTGTACCGGTAGGCAGAAATTTGCACAATAACCTTTTTGTGTCACTTCAATCTTTGAGCATTGCTTCTTCCACTTTCACAATGGTGTCGTTTGGAACCGATGGTCGTCCAGAACGCTGGTCAGCATGGCTGTACGTCCGTCTGTGAATTCTCTGCACCATTTCCGTATGTGTTGTACGCTCATACACTGTTCTCCATACACTTCACCCAGTTGGGAATTAATGTCCACCGGCGCAGTGTTTTTTGCGCACAAAAACGAATCGCAGAGCGTAATGCACACCTGACGGGAGAAGCGAGTGGAAGCTCCATTTTGGCCGCGCCGTAGCCGACTGGTTAGACCATTCGCTTCTCACCAAAGCCGCCCGGGTTCGATCCCAGGCGATCGCATGTGGGATTTGTGATGGACGAAGTGGTACTGGCGCTGGTTTCCTCCGGGTTCTCCGGTTTCCCCCGCCATCCCATTCCACCGGTGCTCCATCTTCATTCCATTTATCACAAGTGCCACAGCCTGTGGTGCCATATGTGGTATTAAATACATTTATTAAAATATACAACTGAAATATACGACTATCAAAGAACAGAGAGAGAGAGAAGATGTATGAGTATGTGTGTTGCATATAAAATACAAGCCATTGAGAAGAAAAAAAACGGACCCATTTCCCAAAATCTGAAAAAAAAGCAAAAAAAAAAAAAAAAAAAAAAGCAAAAAAAAAAAAAAAGCAAAAAAAAAAAAAAAACCATGAGTGAAAATATCTTAGCTGGTGTGATATATCAGTTGTTCTCATGATGTAAATATTACACTTTGAGTACAACAATTTTATTCGCAAAGAAACACTATTGACAGTACCTCAACAATACTCCGGAGTCGAACTGCGCTTTAACATATGGCTAAAACGCTAGCGTATACAGACGGGTATGTGAGGGGCTAGCGGAGGTGAGAGGGGCAGGCAGGAGATAGGGGGAAGCCGTCCTAGCTATATAGCGTTTCACTCTTAGAAGACAGTATGGAGTTAAATGGGACATCTCTGTCTCTATCTAGCGCATACAAGTTGCCATTAGCCGCGTCCTTTTCTACCCTCGCTCTGTTGCCACATTCCTAATAGCATGGTATAAATATTCATTTGTTATAAATTTCAGGTTTGAACACATTATCCTATGCAGAATTTTTTTCTCTATCAGGTTATATCCTTTTCAGAGTCATTATACATTTCTATAGGTCCAAATTTCTTCAGAAAACGTTTTTTTCAATAGAAGTCCGATATTTGCTGTTTCTACACTCATCACGCACTAACTAACAAACTAACTGCTAGAATGCATCTATATTTTTTTCTTAGGTAGAGTAAACTATAGTGCTACTACCTGCCTACTGTCGCACGCCACTCTCTCCTTGTTTAACTATCTGCTACCATTACTTAACTTGACACTTGCTAAGCCTAGCCCCATGCTTTTCCTGCTACCCCACTTGACTTGGCTTAGCGAGAGTGAGTGGACATCTATTTGCGGAATCGTGTTGGGAATGGATCGGTGGGGTATATTGTGGTTACATATAATACCAAATGCCTTTTCCTTGAATATATTTTGAAAACATAAATAAATACAAGACTTAACACTGACGGTGTTAAGTAACAAAATATACATAAGAACATTGAAAGTATGGTGAATGATAATATATGTATTACGAAAATGTAGTAAAAATAAACAGTTACATAAAATAGACATGAATGTAAACTATTCTTTGCACTAAGTAATAATTCCTTCCTGACTATTTGACTTCCTGAGCAACACTGGTAGAATGGGCCTGACTCACCAATATAACTTGGCACACAAAAGTCATCCCTTTTAACCACACTCAGTTGATTGCGTTAGTCGGAATTATAACTATTGCCGTTTAGGCTACATTAACCGTGATACAAAGATCATCTACCCTGCTTTAGCATAAAAGCCCTAAAACACTAAACACATACATCTAAATGAAATACAGAACTGTTTGTCTCACCCAAATGTCTGGTGTGTTTTTGGAACAGGTCCTTATCCAATTATGTTGAAATGAACATGCACATGGACTGTGGCACATTCCTGCATATCAACCATGAAGAATAAACGCGTCATTCCTGCTTAATTCCGCGTATGCCCAGTGTATGCCTGAATTAGCATACATCTCGAAGAAATGGTGGTGAATGCCGACGTTGCTTCTCTACGGAGAAAAGTTGCTCACTTGCTTGCCCCCTTTGACAAGCAAGACCAAGAAACATGACCCTGTTGACTTCGATGCGTGCTGACGTCACTGTTGGTGAACTGCTTGGCTCGATGAAGAGGAACTTGCCGAGTAATGTTAGTAGAATTGAGAATTGCTAAGCCTATCGGCTCATTACTGACGAACATGTAGGCAAGTATGTAAGATACTAATGCTGAGCGCCTCGGCTTGATGAAGATTAAACCATAGTGTATAAGGCTCATACATTACGCTTGGTCGAAGCTGACCATACTTTGACTGACGAAGACAACTGGTGGCAGCGCCTAACGGAGCTCGACTACTTGACGAAGACTGGAGGCAGCGCTGAAGTAAACATCGAAGACTGCAGGCAACGCACTTCGCGTTGAAGTGAAGATCAAAGACTGCAGGCAGCGCTTCGCGCTGAAGTGAACTAACGACTGGTCGGGCAGCCGGATTTTATACTGTGTGCGGGGCGTAGCGGGGGCGAGAGGGGTTACGCTTACCAACCTGACGGCTATACACCTCTCTAAGCTAAGGCCAGTCGATATCTCGAAGTGACGACCTTCCATGACGTCACAGACTCCCGGGGGCAATTTAAAATAAAAGGCTTCAGACTTTTATTTTCCATTAATAATCATACTTAAACTATATCTTTTGGCTTGTAGACCTTTCCAGCACACCGCCAGACATTTAAGTTTACAATAAACACACTAAAATACACCTTACTTTCTAACACATACATACAATATAGCTTGAAATTATGGTTTGAGTTGGCTTACATGTGCCCTTACTTCCTTGTTTGTGTGCACATTCTTTACTATAACAGATACATCAGACATGAATTTGTGCACCTTATAAGGTCCTACATACCTTGGAGCAAGTTTCGCTGAGTATTTATCCGCAGCTTTACTCTTTGGATAATTTCTCACGTAAACAATATCTCCTATATTAAATTTATGAGGTTGTCTCCCTTTATCATAGTTACGACGTGTCCTCAGCTGAGAACGTATTAAATTTCGTCTCACTCGGTTCCATACATCTCTAATGTGTGTTTTGTCTACCTGCTCTGGAATTATATCGCGGACATTCCACATGTTCGCTAGCGGAGAATTTGGTGGAAAGGAAAACATCAAATTAAATGGACATTGCCCATGAGATTCATGCTTAGCACTATTTAACGCGAATGCTAGCCAATATAATGTTTCGTCCCACTTGGTGTGATCCCGAAAATGATATGCTATTAAGGCGTTTTTCAAATTTCTATTCACCCGTTCACTTAATGAGGGTCTAGGATCATACGGAATAGTTGTAATGTGCTTGACTCCCGAACTAAAACAAAATGTTTTAAATAAATTGGACTGAAAATACGACGCATTGTCACTAACAACTATCTCGGGCACCCCAAAACAAGAAATAATAGTCTTCAGTCCTTGAACCGCGCTAGCTGCGTTGGCGTCCCGTGTGGGCAACAACCACACATACTTTGTAAAGGCGTCAACTACCACCAGCACAAACCTATTTCCCTGTTTACTCCTGGGTAGCGCCCCAATGTAGTCCACAAATAATTTTTGCATTGGTCTCTCTGCAATCGTGGAAGTCAAAAATCCCAAGTGGGTACTCTGTGCAGGTTTCGACATTTTGCACAGATGACACGCCTTAACCTGTAAACGAATCTCGTCGTCCATTCCCTTCCAAATAAACTGGTCCCATATTTTATTCCTGGTTTTAAATATGCCTAAATATCCTCCACATGGACTATTGTGAAAATATTGAAGCAATAGTTTCTTCAATTGCTTGGGTACCACAATTTTATTTTTCCCTGTTCTATCTTTGCAACAAAGAACGCCTCTTGATAAGAGATATGGTTGACATTCTTTACCTTGCCGCAACGTTGATATTATGGAAGCTAGATTCTCATCTTTCATCTGATGGTCTTTGAGATCTTCATAAGCGAAAGGAAAATTGCCTAACACTGTCAATACTGGAGCATGAAGAGTAGTCGAGTCAACTTGCTCGTTCTTTTCCTCTCCGTACATTCGAGAAAGAGCATCTGCTACACAATTAAATCTGCCCCTTATACGGTGAACCTTAAACTTGAATGCAGAAATTCGCAGAGCCCATCTAACAATTCGACCACTTTTCCTGGGTCTGGCCAAAACCCAAGAAAGAGCCTGGTTGTCAGTCTCTAGTAGGAATTCAACATGTTCTAGGTAAAACCTAAATTTTTCTACCCCGTACAACACAGCTAAAGCTTCCAATTCGTACATAGAATATTTTCTTTCCTGTTCATTAAGGATACGAGACGCGTAGGAAACAACACGTCTTCCTTCAGGGTGTTCCTGAAGTAAAACGGCAGCAACCGCAGAACCACAAGCGTCGGTTTGCAAAATGAATGGCAAAGAGAAATCAGGTACCGCCAACACTGGAGGAGAAATTAAAGCTTCTTTAAGCCTAAGGAATGCCTGATTCTGTTCCTCATTCCATTTAAACTTTACCCCTTTCTTTCGTAAAATGTTTAAATGACATGCTTGCTCGGCATAGTCGGGAATAAACTTCGCGAAATAGTTGACCATTCCGAGAAATCGCGATATCTGCTTAGCACTCTTGGGCACTGGATACTCCCTGATCTTATTAGTCCTTTGAGGATCGATGGTTACATTGTTACCAGAAATAATATGACCTAAGAAAGTTAATTTTTGAGTAGCAAACTTAACTTTATTTGGATTAACTGTCAAACCCGCCTTACGAAGTCGAGAAAATACTTCATGGAGATGTCTTACATGGTCATCAAAAGTTGTGGAATAAATGCACAAGTCATCTAAATAATGATATAAATAATTAAATTTTATGTCACCAAAAACTCTGTCTAATAATTGTGACAGGACTTGGGCGCCCACAGCTAAGCCAAATGGTAAACGATTGAATTCATACAGATTATAATCCGTGGTGAAGGCCGTTAACCTTTTCGATTGTTCTTCCAACGGAATTTGATAATACGCCTGATTTAAATCGATGCTCGTAAAATATTTTGCCTTAGCAAACCAGTGGTAATTTAGATAGACATGTGGTAGAGGAACTTGATCAATTTTAATTTTGCTATTTAACACTCTGTAATCTACTACCATTCTAGCATCATCATCAGCCTTGGGGACAAGGAAAACCGGACTTGAATAATTCGAATTCGACATCCTAATGATTCCTTGCTCTAACATAGTATTTACCTTTTCCCTCAATATATGTAGTCTCTGAGGTGGTAAACGATATGGAGGTAGTCGAACCGGTTGCTTGTCATGCAACTCTATCTTATATGTTACTAAGTTCGTGCAACCTAGTTGGTTCGTGAGTACATCTGGAAACTCAAGTAATAAATTCTGTATCACTTGTCCTTGTTCGTGGTCTAAATGGTCTAAACTAAATTCAGAAACAGGTTGTTGTTCCATAGTATTATCTACACTAGCACATGACGTCATCCCGGGAATATTGCTCAAAGCCTTAAATGGTATTTTTACTGAAGGACAAAATTTGAACTATAAGTTTCTACTTGAACTATCCAATATCAAACCAGTATGAGCAATGAAGTTATTTCCCAAGATAATCGGTACAGGTAATTTCTGAACCACACAAAATTGCATTTTCCAGCGAAATTTTGCTATACTCAGAGATAATAATACTTCCCCCAAAACTTGAATTGGTTCTAAATTTGCTGAAATGATCTTAACAGTACTTGTGTTTAAATTACGACGCAACTTACTAAACCATCTGTGATCAATTAAGGAAACTACGCTACCTGTGTCGATCAATCCTAAAACCGGAATTTTATCTACTTCAACACTAACATACGGCATCGGAAAACCTACTATGGCTTGAATATTTTTTTCCACAGGGATACTATCCGCATAGACTGGCATAACCGAATGTCAGCTATTTTTCTTTTTGGTTGAGAACCTTGAATTGAATATGTACATCCTTTGTTTTCCGGGCAATTGTATTTGACATGACCTGTCTGTTTACAAGTCCAACACACCGTACTTCTTTCTGAACCCGATTTGACTTTTTCTTCTTTCCTTTCAGAACTGCTATGTTCCGTGGGCAAATGTCGGAATCTAATGACTAAGTCATCCAGTTGTTGATATGACTGTAAATATTGACCCAAAGCTAATGCACGTATTTCCGCCTGTCGGGAATTGGAAATTATGTTCTGCACAATTTCTGGTTCTGTGTAATTTACACATAATGCCTTCACGATCAACTTTATGTTCTCCACAAATTCAGAAAAGTGTTCCGTTTCTCTCTGTCTGCGAAAGTAATGTAAATTAAGTAACTGATTATAATTCAATGGAGACAAAAGAACTCTAATTATTTCTTTCTGAAATTGCAATATACTATACCCATTCGTAATTGATCTCAACAAAATATCTAGAACTGGGTTTTCTACATGCACATGAAAAAATTGCAAAATAATTTGATCACTCAACGAGTATACTTTCGCTTGATACTGGCATCTAATTAAAGTAACAAGAAATTCCAAAATCTGTTCTGGAGTATTCGCTTGAATTGCCTTAATATCACCTAGAATTCTCTGGCATGGATGCGGTAATTTTAGTTTAGTTAACGTGACTTCCGTTGCATTATCTTCCTTCCCCATTTGACTACCTAAGTTTTCCTGAATAAATGGCGTTACACCATTTGCTTCCATGGGCTCACTAGTTTGTTTAGTGTATTTTAATTCTGAGAGCTTATCTCCTAACTTCAACCAAAATTCCGAAATATTCCTAGTTTGAGATTTCAACCTTTCTGTAGCTAACCTTTGCAAACGGTTTGTTCTATATTGCCAATACTTGACACGACCTTTAATCCTACGCAATTGTGACTGTGTACATCCTACCTTTACATATTCGTCTACTAGATCACCAAGTGATTGAGACGCACGCTCACAATACTGCAATTCTATGGTTTCATTACACGGTAAACTTGCACCAATGGTATGTGGATCCTGTGTTAACTGAACTCGCAGTAACTGTGTGACAGAAGTGACAGAATTCTTAGTATCACACTCAACCTTAATGTTACACAACTCATTTTCAAGTTCACTTCTATTCAAAACTTCGGGTTGAAAAGGTAGTTCCATGTTTATAAAATACACAACCTATAGTGAGGCAAACAATTCATAAATCAAAACAGTAAATACATTCAAGGATGCATTAGTATACCTTTCAATTTGTGTCGAAGTTATTTTCAACTATAAAGTTATCAACCAGTAATCACAAAAATTACAAGTAACCAAGAGAATTAAATGTAACCATGAAATTACAAAGAACCGCGATCTCTGTTACCACTACTATTTAACCACGGCATGTAACCACGACATGTAACCACTGCATGTAACTACTGCATGTAACCATTGCATGTAACTACTGCATGTAACCATTGCATTGAACCACGCTCTGCTACCACTGCTGTCGCACGCCACTCTCTCCTTGTTTAACTATCTGCTACCATTACTTAACTTGACACTTGCTAAGCCTAGCCCCATGCTTTTCCTGCTACCCCACTTGACTTGGCTTAGCGAGAGTGAGTGGACATCTATTTGCGGAATCGTGTTGGGAATGGATCGGTGGGGTATATTGTGGTTACATATAATACCAAATGCCTTTTCCTTGAATATATTTTGAAAACATAAATAAATACAAGACTTAACACTGACGGTGTTAAGTAACAAAATATACATAAGAACATTGAAAGTATGGTGAATGATAATATATGTATTACGAAAATGTAGTAAAAATAAACAGTTACATAAAATAGACATGAATGTAAACTATTCTTTGCACTAAGTAATAATTCCTTCCTGACTATTTGACTTCCTGAGCAACACTGGTAGAATGGGCCTGACTCACCAATATAACTTGGCACACAAAAGTCATCCCTTTTAACCACACTCAGTTGATTGCGTTAGTCGGAATTATAACTATTGCCGTTTAGGCTACATTAACCGTGATACAAAGATCATCTACCCTGCTTTAGCATAAAAGCCCTAAAACACTAAACACATACATCTAAATGAAATACAGAACTGTTTGTCTCACCCAAATGTCTGGTGTGTTTTTGGAACAGGTCCTTATCCAATTATGTTGAAATGAACATGCACATGGACTGTGGCACATTCCTGCATATCAACCATGAAGAATAAACGCGTCGTTCCTGCTTAATTCCGCGTATGCCCAGTGTATGCCTGAATTAGCATACATCTCGAAGAAATGGTGGTGAATGCCGACGTTGCTTCTCTACGGAGAAAAGTTGCTCACTTGCTTGCCCCCTTTGACAAGCAAGACCAAGAAACATGACCCTGTTGACTTCGATGCGTGCTGACGTCACTGTTGGTGAACTGCTTGGCTCGATGAAGAGGAACTTGCCGAGTAATGTTAGTAGAATTGAGAATTGCTAAGCCTATCGGCTCATTACTGACGAACATGTAGGCAAGTATGTAAGATACTAATGCTGAGCGCCTCGGCTTGATGAAGATTAAACCATAGTGTATAAGGCTCATACATTACGCTTGGTCGAAGCTGACCATACTTTGACTGACGAAGACAACTGGTGGCAGCGCCTAACGGAGCTCGACTACTTGACGAAGACTGGAGGCAGCGCTGAAGTAAGCATCGAAGACTGCAGGCAACGCACTTCGCGTTGAAGTGAAGATCAAAGACTGCAGGCAGCGCTTCGCGCTGAAGTGAACTAACGACTGGTCGGGCAGCCGGATTTTATACTGTGTGCGGGGCGTAGCGGGGGCGAGAGGGGTTACGCTTACCAACCTGACGGCTATACACCTCTCTAAGCTAAGGCCAGTCGATATCTCGAAGTGACGACCTTCCATGACGTCACACTACTTTGAATTCTCTATGTTTACCCAGTTAAGGGTTATAATTTTTTAAATTAAATGTTTTCGGAAAATTTTATATCTGTGCACTGCAAAAGTTACGCAGTGTGAAACTTTTTTGTTATTGAGTTTACATCAGGGAACCAGCGAGAACAAATGTTGAGGAAGGTTGGAGAAAGTTTTTAAAATAAACCAAAAGGCAGTAACCTCTTTCTTTTATCCAATAAGGCAAACAAAAGGTATTCATCTATTCAGCGTCAGGCCTGGCACAGAAGATAGTATAAGGAGCAGCACTAACATTAGTTCGAAAGAAGCCGTGTGTGTAACTGTGAGCTGTTATTGCGTTATTTGTTTAATATTTTTGTAAATATTTGTAGTTATGGAGGGGGAAGCTAGGAAGAGACGATATGTTGGTAAATAAAGAAGTAAGGAACGCCAAATAATTATGAATGTGTTAGATTATTTTTGAAGCAAAATACTTGGCAGTAAAGGCAGTAAAAGAAACAGCTAAGGCTATCGGGTGTTCAGAAGCAGTAGTGTGTATGATTAAAAAGGAACTAATGGAAGGACCTCTAAGAACGCCATCGAAAAAGAAAGCAAATGGGGCGGGACTACACAAAACGCTAGGTTAACGCAATATGATTGAATAGTGCAAGGTGGAGTGCGGCGAATTGTTCATTCTTTACAGTTTGCAAATATTCCACCCATGCTGAATATAATTTTGTCACAGTTCAACAGTGATGAGACCCTACCAAATTTCTCAAGGGCCACTCTGATTTGGGGTTCGAATATGAAAGAAAGGGTAACAAGTGCATATTAATAGAAAGAGACGATATCGATATCATCAGATGGCGACATAAATATCTAAAAGACGTAAAAGGTTTAGGGACCAGGGGAAATCAATTATTTATACAGACGAGTCATTTGTAAATTTAGGTCATACAGTAACAAAGGCGTGGAGGGATACCAAAGTTAAAAGTGTCCGTCAAGCAGCAATTGAAGGACTAAGTACAGGACTCAGGCCACCTCGAGTCGCTCGCGGAGAGAGATTCGCAACTAGTACATGTTGCAACACTGCGCTCCATTTAACGTGTACTGTCTTTTAAGGGTGAGACGCGCTTTAGTATATCACATGCAAGCAGTGAAACGCTGACCTTGTCTTAGCGTACGCCGCTGGTTTAGAATGGAACGGATTGACCTGTAAAATTTGTGTTTGCTATTTTAGCCAAATATAGCTGCTCAACAGTAAGATCTGCGAAAAAATAAGCGTTAATGATTGTATAAATAATTGTTCTGCGTTAAAGCTATTACAATATAACACACACATATATATGTGTGCATATATATGTATGTATAATTAAACACAGAAAAATAAGGGGAAACCTCAGCGTACTAGAGTGCCTCTAAGCTACGCCCCTGGATACTGTCAAGTTTCTCAAACTTGGGAATTTCAGCTAAGCTGGTAGGAAACGAGATGCATGAGAAGGTTTATGTACTTACTAATACGCTGCGATTCTTTTGAATGAATTTTGTGAGGACGGCATACATGAAATATTTTCCATCAATAGTTTTTGAGGATTAATACAAGTTTTTTTCACTTCCAAAGTTGGCATTAGAGGAATTTGACTGCTAGATACCTCGAAGCGGGTTGAACTTGTTAGTTCGAAGCCGAACACCATCAACAAATAGTAAGGCCCAATTTGCTACCTTTAAGCTGAGATTCCTTCATTTCAGTAGAACATTTCTTGAATTTCGTCTCCAAGATGGCGTCTAAGTCACTTTCTAAAAGCACAGCCTGATTATGTGTTTTAAAGGCTTTATCAGTAATATCATCAGCAGCATTAACAAATTTACATTGAGCCTAATTTTAACACTTATGAACTCTCAGTTCTTTTTACTTTCTCTACTGGTATTGTATTCCATCCAAAAATTCGACGTCGAGATTTCACCGGAAATACATGTTTTGAGACCCCTGAATCCAAAAAAAAAACATTTTTAGAAAAAGGTCCGTGTGTGTGTGTCTGGGTGTCAGTCTGTGTGTCAGTCTGTGTGTCAATCAGTCATAACTCAAAAACGAAAAGTCGGTTAAAAACCAAAGTTGGTATTTAACTTTAATGACTTTCAAGGATGCGACAAGAAGATTTTGAAGAAAACAACCCCACCCTAAACAACTCTTTACTTGGAAAATTTTTCGAAAATTTCGATTTTCTTGAAAATGGCTCTAACGATTTTGATTAAAATGTCGTATGTTTGAGATATTTTTATGGCAAATGAAATGTATATCTTGAATTTTCTGGCTATAGCCCCTGTAGTCGTATTTAATCTGGACGACTTTTGCATAACTGGTAAACCGTTAGAGATAGACCAAATCATACTCCACAGAAAATGTAGATCTTTCTAAAATACACAATTTATGTCTCAATGAATTATCTTTTAGGGTTAACCATTTCGGAGATATTCCTTGTTATGTGTGTGAGCTTCGGAAAACTTTTAAACTTTCGTGAAATGGATCATCGTTGTTCATTTTTTATATGGTAAGTGTGCAAAGAGAAGAGAATCTCAAAGCTTCAAAAGATGTGACTATCGCTCAAAGCCTTCTGTATTCTAATATTCCCCTTGCACCTACAAGGAAATAAGCAATAAGATAATTTGTACAAATGTTTATCTCAACTAAGACGAAGAAGATATAGGAATAAGAATTTGTACAAATAGTTTGTACAAGAGTAGAGAAAGTCATGTAAGTGCAGTACATCAGATATTTTTTTGTTTTATAGCTGGAACTTTCCGTTGCTTTGATTGTTGGAGATATGTATTCAGATCCTGAGATGTATCACACTAAATGGAATATAATTTAAGATGAACTTGAAAAGTCGTTCCATATTCTGTGATGTCCTGTTCATCAAGAGTCATTGACAATAATTCACGTTTGCTAGATTCATTTTGATTTTCTTGACGTTCCTAATTCTTTCACAGCGTTGTTCATGTACCTACAGCTCTCCGATCACCACAACAAAATTGACCATATATCAGCTCGTGCCGCTTTTTGTGATACTTCTTCTTAAATCCCTTTCTTACACCTATAGATGCTTGCATAACGAGAATTAGCGTCGATATCCATGGCAGTCTGTAAAGAGGATGCTTTTTTATCAATTTATATAATGGAGTATGATAAACAGTTATATTATGCAGTACTTAGGATAAGCAGGATGATCAGTATTACAAACACGACTACAGCAAATATCTAGATCTCATTATTTCTTTCTTTTTCTTATTCATGCAAACAGAACAGAATTTTCAAAGACATGACATAGCGTCTGGCTTTGAAAAGATTTTACTATCGCATTAGCTCATTGTATTCTTATACCTGCAGGAAAGTGTGTAAATGATTAATGAAGGTTTATGTTTATTAAGATGAAGTAAATGGAATAAAAAGCTTTTGGGTTGTGCAAGAGGGAGTAGAGGAAGTCATCTGAATACAACATATCAGATTTTTCACTTTCTGTACTCTTACATAAAATTGGCAGAAGTGTTGTATTCGATAAAAAAATAGATGTCAAGTTTCAACGTAAACAGCAGGTTTTGAAACACCAAAATCGAAATCCAACAAAGGTATTTTTAGAAAAAAGTTAATGACTCCATGGGCGCGCGCATGTGTTTGTGTGTGTGTGTGTGTGTGTGTGTGTGTGTGTGTGTGTGTGTGTGTGTCTGTGAGTAGCACAACTCGAAAACAGAAAGTCGAAACTTGTGGATTTGGATTTGGATTTGGATTTGGTTTAAGGGCGCTCAACTTCTAGGTCATCAGCGCCCTTAAAAGATTCATGGCAATAGCCAGGTATAAATTTCACTCAAAAAATAAAAATACTAGAAGCAAGAAAATATACAAAGAAACTTGTGGAAAACTCATTTACCATAAAAAGTGCAGACGTATTTCTCAAAGGACCAATTGGAAGTAACAGCGAACCATATTAGCCATACCAGATTTAAAGCATGAAATTTGGAGTTTATCCTTCTGTATATGTTCTGTGCTTCGTGGGTGCGAATAAAAATCTATGTCGTCACAGAAATTTGGGTTGAATTTGGCTGACCATTAACGACCTTCATCCGGCGTTTCTTTCTCGAACACCAGCTGTTTGACAGGTGTCTTTTAACGAAGGACAATATATTTACCGTTCCAAGTGGCAGCAGCCAGTTGGCCGGCTCGAGCTTTTGTGTTTGTTTCTCAATAGCCACGGACCCAACGCAAACAAATGTGCTAGAGATGCTCAATTATTTGGGCTTCGGCATGAGCAGAACTGCAGCTGCGTTCAATACGCTGCTCAAGGCAATGAATTCATTTTGCAAATTCCCCAACTCGTGGCTACTGGCATTATATGTTTCCTCCAGGATCTGTCCCATACTTGGTGTGAAAGTTAGTAGCCTTTTTTTAAATAATTTCTCCGAACTCTAAGCAGGTAGTTAAATTAAGGAAACAATTTACATTGATGCCACAAACATTTTCCATAGTAAATATAAATCTCAAAACTAAATGTATTGCTAATGCAGAAAGGTTATATAATTATACATACCTTCCTGCAGGTCTCTGCGGCGCTGCTCCGTCTTCACCCTCTGCCGGACTTGTGGTCTCCCTTCATCTCATGTCTACGAAATTAATAGTGAATGAAATTAATAGATATGCTTTTGAATGTGAATATTCAAAGCGAATTATTAATTTTGGGAGGAATTATTTACAATTGAGGTAGGCGTGTTGCCTGCTTTATTTTTAGCAATTGCAATTAATATCTTATAAAGCATTCAGTTGTAAAATTGCAATCGTACTGCAGTATTCATAAGACGGCGGGGAAAGTTACAACGGTATGCCGAATAAAGATACTTACAGGAGGGGTTTGATCAGAAATAGATTGCATTAGTTTGTATAATTTTATATTTCGCACGCGTTTTATAAATAATGATGTTCCTATTAAGGGAGAAAAAAGAAAAAGGGAAATAAAATAAAGAATGTAAAATGGGATTCGAATCAATGCTAGCCCATACTGTTGATTTGAAAGAACACACCTTAGGCAGTTACGCTATAGCGAATACACTAAGTTGGTTTAAGTGATTAAACTCACGTCTAGAAGTCTAGCACCCAACCCTGGAATGATTTTTAGTTCTAGTCCACAATTTAAGAGAAACACCATAAGAACACATGTTCTGCAGGTGCGCTGAAGTTGAATCCGCAATGTTTGTCCGTTAATGTAGAATGATTGCTGAAATATTGCTTTTCTAAACTGCGAGGTGAGGTGACTTGCGAGGTGATATGGCTTTCATGTCCTCCGAACAGCAAGGGAAGCATATGACTAATTTAATTCTCATACCATCTATGCAAGTACGCCTGAGAATTAGGTAACCCTTCGCGCAGGTCTCACTGAAGTTGGGTATTTACTTTTGTAAAAGATAGCACACGTGCATGAGACTGTGTTGTGTGTCACTACTCTATTACTAGGAATATCGCAATGCCTTGCTAATATTAATGCTGCCTGATTTCATCGCAGTATTCTAGGTTGGGAAGCAACAAGATTAACAACAAAGAAAATGATAAGAAATCGTTTGAAAACAAGTTACATCATCAATAACAACACGGTTTAGGCCACATCGTCTGTACGACACATATTGCACTTAAATAAAGGCACACGTGAATGCTGTGCTTCTTTAAAAGACAGTTGTTAAACAGTTGATAAACGAGAAAGAAGCGCCGGACGAGAGTTATTCATGACCAGCCACAAGGGACTAATACAACGCAGCTTTCTGCGATAACAGCAAACTGGAATTTTAACTGGAAAGTTATCTACAGAGGAAATAAATCGAACGGTTCGGATTTCTACTTGCACTCACGGCGCACAGTAAGATATAGAAAAGGATAAATACTTTAAACCCGGTGTTTTATTAAAATTACTCACCATTACATTTAAAATGATTCGGCAGCCTATGCTTTTGCTGACATTAAGTGTATATTTTACTTGCATATTTTTCTTTCTATACTACTAGGTATGTCCAACAAGTAGGAAAAGTATTGTTTCAGCCAAAAATTCCATACCAAGATTTCACCGGAAACGCATGTTTTGAAACTCTGTATAAAAAGGAACGTTTTTTTTAGAAAAAAGGGCTGTGTGTGTGTGTGTGTGTGTGTGTGTGTGTGTGTGTGTGTGTGTGTGTGTGTGTGTGTGTGTGTGTGTGTGTGAAGAGCATAACTCAAAAACGAAAAGTCGATTAAATACCAAACTTAGCAATTGAGTTCAGCGTCTCCCAGGGATGGCGATGTTTTTAGAAAATCACCCACCCCAGATTACTCTTTACATGGAACATTTTACAAAATGTTGATCTTATAAAAACTAGTTCTAAAGATTTTTATTAAAATACCATATATTTAAGACGTTTTCCTGCCAAATGAAATGCATAGGTACTTAAATGTTTCAAGGAATGTCATCAGGAATCTTCTTCATTCTGAACGGCTTTTGTGTTACTGACCAACCGTAAGAGATAGACAAAATTTGTGCACAAAAAGTGTAGATTTCGTTAAAGAACACAATTTATGTGAAATACAATATTTTGTATTTGACCAATAGACGTTACATTGCACTCGACTCCGGTTATAAACCTCGCAATTTCATATGAAACGAACATTATCTTTCCGTAAAAGTTTCGAAATTAACGCTTGCCATAGTAACCAGCAGGTATAATAAAATAATATACAGAAGTATTATTGAAAAAGACACTAAATAGTATAAACTTTGTATCAGTGGAAATATTTCTGAGGCAAAGGAGTGTCGAAGTTACATTAACAAGGTATCAAAAATAAGATGAAATAAGACCTAAGATAAAGCTCTACTGACCAGTTTTGTACAGGTCTGGTGAAGCACAATTATAATGGTTGTTCTTAAAGCAAGTTAAAACTTTATCTAAGCGTTTTTGTTATTAATTCTCTTCTACCATTTATGGTAACTACTTTCTAATATATTGCATATGCGTGTCGTATTCTACGTTAGCTATAACCCATACAGTTAATTTGGTTCTCAAAATGAATCCTCAGAGGTTGTGGTATACAGTTTAGGAATTCTTACTTGCTTAAAGGAAAATAAAGGTTCCACATAATAATTAAAGTGAATAATTAAATTAAAACACTATATTACCTGACAATAAACTGAACATACATATCGCATGTAGTCGGCACAAACTCCAGTGCATGTGAAAATGTCCTCATATAACCTTTTGCTGGTTACTAATGTTGTCAATATTGCTAATATAATTTAACTTCGTCTAAACTTTGCTTTTGTCACCAACACTGCCAGGTTCGATGAATGAAGGACTTTAGAGTTACTTACAGCCACACAATGTTGAAAGAAGTATATTTAAATAGGACGAGAATGAATCTTGTACCTCTCTTCCATTCGGCAGTCAAGCCCGTGCGCTGGGACAGAGCGGACGTACCAGGAGAACCGGTTGTTTTGTCTACTGCGTGTGTGGCGTGATAGTGAGTGAGCGCAAGAAAGACATATACCACACTGTGAGTGATATTATCGATCACCAAGTGTAGGAATTTAAAGTGAGTAGATCAGCTAAATTTAACAGTGAAAAGAAATGGAAATGTACGCGAGGAAAAATACCCTCAGGATCAAGTTTGCTTTAAGTGCAACGCGACCGTCGGCATATGAAGTGCATGATTTCATAGCAGATACATTACGGTTAAATGCGGAACAAGTGGATACAATACAGTTAATTGCAAGTGAACGGGCAATTTATGTTAAATTAATACCAGCACTCTTGCTGGAGAAAACCCTCAATACCTTCTCGGCGGAAACACCTTTCACATATATGAATGGTGAGATGACTAAAGTGCTTATCGAACGCGTGACCGGTAATGCTGTCAATGTCCGAGTGTTTGATGTACCCCCAGAGCTCCCGGCAGAGGTCTTAAAAGCAGCGTTGCAGCGTTACGGAACGGTATATGACGTCCGGAAGGAACAATGGAGCCGACAATATCGCGTCCCTGTGTTTAATGGGGTACGAGCGGTAAAGATGCAACTGAAGACGAACATCCCTAGTTTTATCATCATTGGCAGCTACAGATTATCGGTGTCCTACGCCGGCCAACCCAGATCCTGCTACGTCTGCAGTAGCACGGCACATCTAAAGGAATTTTGCCCCCACCGTCCGACCGCAACACGCCCAGTGGCGACTGGACGGAGAAAGGAAACAGAACCGACGAAGGTGGTAGTGGACACGCAGAGTGAGGGAGCGCATCCTACGGATGAAAACAGGCAAACGTCCCTGGTGAATGACAGTCAACAGGAAGCAGCAAGGTCTGCACCGCAAAGGGAGTATGCCTCCATAGTTCGAGATACCACAGGGAAACGAGTACATCTGGCCAATCAGAGGTGGGTCCACTTCTGACGGAGACAGCTGCAGCAGAAGAGAAACGCCCGACCGAGAAGAAACGGGCCAAGCGGGCGAAGACAAGCAAAACCCATAAGGAAGAACCATCCTGGAATAACCAAATGGAGCTGGAGGAAGTTGTGGAAGGAGCCCATGAGGAGGCACGTCAATTACAAGTCCCGTCCACAGACACAGTAGATACGGCTGGAGTACTGACACAAGAGCCTGCCTCAGCATTGATTGGCAGCAGTATCCTGGAGGAGGGAGGTGACAGGAACACCGGTGAGGTTCAACCTGCAAGGAGGGACGCGGGAAACAATCCCCAGAGTGATTGCGAAGCAGCACAGTTACAACAACGTGTGAGGTGCCCAGCGGTGGAGATAGGAGACGACTCCCATTACCGGGAGGACACCCCCGGCACCACCGTAGCGGCGCGACCATCTGCGAGTGATACTCGACCGCAAGTAATCGAACGGCCACACAGATCCCAAGAGGACCAACCAAGGTCAGCTGAAGCAGTCGCAATTTATCGGCGTGCAGAGATGGCTGGTGGATCCCATCCCTCTCAACCTGATGCGAGGGCTACAGAAGCAGAGTCGCCGATCCTACTTCAGGTGACACGGAAGCCCCAGGTGTCCTTATGTGACCCAAGGTTTAGGGGAAATCCTCCGGCACAGATAACTCCAGCTAGACATCCAGAGACCGAACAGTAGCACACTAGTAGCAATGCACGAGGCCAAGAACGTAGACGCCCGAGTTACACTATCTTTGCGACAGTCGCTTTCGTCATGATCTATCTACGAACGGTGGCAACAGTGAATGTGAATGGGTGCAGAAATCTAGTAACCCAAACACTGCTTAATAGTTTCCTCCAGGTGAACAACATTGACATGTGCTTTCTCCAAGAAGTAAATACTTACAACTTGGATGCTCTTTACAATTACGACTATAAAGTTAACCTAGGTTTAAACGGCAGAGGAACGGCAATAGTGTACAGGAAGGGACTTCCCCTGCAGAATTTTCAGATGGATCCCGACGGCCGGGTCCTCTCCGCTACTTTGGAAGAGACCGTCCTAGCTAACATATATGCTCCAGCTGGGACACAGAATAGACGCGAGAGAGAGCGTTTCTTTCAAACCGATGTAACCCCGCATTTGCTACAAGGCAAGGAACTTCTGCTAGCAGGCGATTTCAATTGCACGCTGCAGGCGAAGGATCAAAAAGGTGCTACGAATTTTAGCATCATGCTACAACACCTAGTGTCACAGTTGCAACTGCTTGACGCATGGGAGATCAAGCATGGGAATGAAGTGGAATTCACTTTTATCCGCAACACTTCTGCCTCACGCATCGATCGACAGTATTTATCTCCCGGAATGGCTCCAAATGTCCATCGAATTTGGGTCATTCCAGTGGCTTTTAGCGACCATCATGCAGTGCTATGTCAATTGCAAATAAATGAAATAAGGAATGAGACGGCCGGCCGTGGCTGCTGGAAACTCAATAATTCTATGCTGGAGGACACAGACATTAGGGAACAATTTCAAATCAAATGGCTTCAGTTACAGTCGGCCTTTAGAAGTTCAACTCGGAAGAGTTTTTGGTGGGTGAACACGGCAAAACCAGCGATTCGCTCCCTATTTAAATCCATGGGTATTGTGAGGGCACAGGCCAAGAAGCAGCTACTACATTTTTACAATGAGGCGCTGTGGGGGCTGCATCTGAAGCAAAGGGAGGGCTATGAGGTGCAGAAGGAGATAAAAAAAGTAAAAGAAATCATCAAATTAAAACACTTACACCAGTTGGAAGGACATAAAGTTCGAGCCAAAGTGAAATCCATGCATGAAGTGGAACAGAACTCATTTTATTATTTCGCAAAGGAGCGGCAGAAGGGACATGGAAGATATCCTCAAACAATACGGGACGCGCACACTGGAACTGCCCATGTTGGAACGCGCGCCCAGCTCCAGCTTATAGCGGATCATTTTCAGGCTTTATTTCAAGAAGCGCCAGAAGCAGACACCCCTTATAGGCGTGTGGAACATGAACTGTTTGACACCGGCATCACCCAGGAATCCGCAAAAATACTTACCAGCCCTATCACGGAGCGGGAGGTGTTGGTCGCCATTGAACAAGCCAGTCGACACACATCACCAGGTCCTGATGGGCTCACCTATGAATTCTATAGAAAGTTCTGGCCAATAATCAAGAACGAAGTGATAGAAGTATATACGGCACTGTGGGAGACAGCAGTGTTTCCCGAAACCTTCGCGGATGGTGTTATCACCCTGGTGCCAAAGAAACAGAAAACCGCCACCATGAAGGACTATCGTCCAATAACGCTGCTAAACGCCGATTATAAGTTATTTGCGAAAGTTCTGGCTAACCGATTAAAAGGAGCATATGCAGAAATCATGCATTGTAACCAAGCGGCAATATCGAAAAAGAACATTATTGACACATTGGCGGAACTGCGTGACACGCTGATCCATCTACGCAGAGAAAATAAAGCGGTGGCTTTGATCAATCTCGACTTTCAACAGGCTTTTGATAGAGTGCGCCATTCGTATCTGTGGAACTGCTTAACGGCTGCGAAATTTCCAGTGCCGGTAATCAATCTTATTCAGGGACTCTACGGCACGGCACAGTCTCGAGTCTTATGGAACGGATGGTTTTCCAGGCCGGTACGAATAAAACGATCAGTACGTCAAGGCTGCCCGCTATCAATGGGATTGTTTTCATTGGCATTGAATCCTTTACTCCAGAGGTTGCAACAAACCATGCGAGGAGTCAGTGTATACAATGAACGGTTCACACTTACAGCCTATGCTGATGATGTGACTGTGGTGGCTGCAGATAATGAAGATATGACGACCATGCAACAGGGATTGGAGCAGTACACAACGATGTCCGGTGCAGTGTTAAATGCTGAGAAATCGGAGATCCTAATATTAGGAAATTGGCCGGAACCGCCACAGACCTTGGGGATGCAATGTGTGACTACTACAAGGATACTTGGAATATGCTTTATGGCAAATATAGAAGATACCATTGCAGTTAACTGGAGGGAAAAAATTAATAGTTTACGCCATTCCTTATCCATGGAGAGGATCCGGAACCTGAATTTGCTACAATGCATCTGGTACCTGCATACTTATGGTCTAAGCAAAATTTGGTATGTGGCACAGATTCTGCCGATTGCAAAACGTGACGCACAAAAATTGGAACAACTCCTTGGTTACTTTTTGTGGACTGGAAAAGCATATAAGGTGAGCCGGCCTCAACTACGTTTGCCTCCGTCCAAAGGTGGTTGCGCCTTAGTGGACATTGCCAAGAAATGCATGGCCTTATTGGGGGAAACCACCACACAATCATTGCGCGGATCTGGCTCATCCATTGACCAAAATTTCTGGAAGGAACAGCTGCATAACCCTCAGGTGGCACTCAACGGATTTAAACCCACTGTCCTTCACCTAAAACGAATTCTGGACAACAACGATGACATTACGGCCTTCAAATGCACCCGGAACCACTACCGTATGCTCACGACAGTTCATCTGGTTCCCAGAGTGGCAGAGAAATATACCAGGGAGTGGAAAGTGATCTGGTAGAATTTATTTTGTAAACATGTGCCCAGTGATTGGCAGGAAACCACCTATGAAGTATTAAATGAGACTATACCGACAGCGGATAAACTCTGGCGACATGGAAGGGCACAGTCAAACCAATGTCCATCTTGTGCCGCCGTCGACACACTGGACCACCGGATTGCTTCCTGTAAGCAGGTTGAAGTCATCTGGGTAGAGCTCAGGACTTACATCGCCAAATGGTGCCCACCGCAAGCTCCACCATGCCTTGAGAAGCTCCAGCGTTTGGAATTTCATTTTCAGAATACTGCACTCCAACGCTGTGTAGTTTGGCTGGTAATGGGAACAATGTACTGGATCCTTAAACAGAATAATGGCCCAGTGGCGCAGAGGAAGGATTGGGTCAGTTTTCTGAGACAGGCACGCTGGCAACTGATAACTTCTGGTCTTAGCAAATCAATGCAGCCGTACATAACACGCCTTGCACTTTAAATACGACAATGCAACTATAATCAAAATAATATATATATATATATATATATATATATATAAAAAAAAAATAAAAAAATAAAATAAAATAAAAAATTAAAAAAAAAGCTAACTTTGAGTATCTGTTATGAAAATTAATGACCATGTGTCACCTCATGGGCGTATAGGTGCAGAGGAAAAGCAAGGATCTTCTTTAAATAATTACATTTTTTTTTGCACAAATATATTTTTTTTAAATTTAAAAAAATAAAAAAAAATAAAGAAAAAGTTGTAGATGTATACCAAAGAGTTTGAGCCAAATTATTGATACATTCCAAATTTGATAAAAAAAAAATAAAAAAAAATAAAAATAAAAATTCGAAAAAAAAAAAAAATTCGGAGCTGGTGATGCGAAGTCGCCTGCTCGACGACTCGAAGCGCCCATGGTAAGACACTTCACTGGAGGCATACATGAATGTGTTCAAGCGATTCAGACGTTCACACTGGCGGCTACGTCACTACAGGGTTCCCTGCTCCATCTATCGGTAGCGTAACCACTAGTTCAGATGTTTGATATTTAGCGTAATAGCAATGCGATCTTGTGAGCCGGACAGCCAAGGATTGGCTCATCCTGAATCCAAAAATGTTAGAACATCTCTGTGTGTATTCGTATGTCTGTGGGAGCATAACTTAAAAAACAAAAGGTTGTTTATATACCAAACATGAAATTTAAGTTCAGCATCTTTCAAAGATGCGAAACGAAGCTTATGAAGAAAATCCCCCAGCTAAACTATTCTTAGGTGGAACATTTTTCAAAAGTTTTTATTTTCTCAGAAGTGGCTCTTAAAATTATGAAGTGTGCTTTATGTTTAGGACATTCTCATGACAAATAACATGTATATCCTAAATGTTCTGGGAGTGGCCTCTGAAGTTCTCTTTATTCTGAATAACTTTTACTTAACTGGTAAGTCCTAGCAGACAGACGAAATCTTACAGATCTTGTTAAAGCACATAATTTATTCAAGTAATATTTTTTATTTTTTATGGAGACAACCATTTCCAAACCATTTTTAATTATTGACTTTTCTCAAATGGGAAATGTCATTTATGTGTCGTAACCATGCAAAGGGAATGACATGTCAAAGCCATCACAAAGCAACCCATACTTAAAAGCTTTGGCTATCCCTTAAGGCTAATATATTCTCCTATTCCCATTGTACCAATAAGAAAATATGTTATTAAATAATTTTTACAAACGTTTATCTCGATTATCATGGAATAGATAATAAGAATATGCGTTTCTAAGAATAGTTTGGACAAGAGTGAGTATAAAGTCATGTGAGTGTACACATTAGATTTTTACGTATAGTAGGTAAAAAGGTATTGAATTCCACCCAAGAAAACTAGATATTGATATTTCACAGGTGATATACATTTTGAAGTCCCCTAATTAAACAAAGGAAAGCCCTTTCAGGATGAGCCAGGCCATAATGATATAGCTGTCGACGGGCCCTTAAAGACTACACACTCACTCACTCTTCAGGAAAAGCTGTGTGTGTCCGTGTGTCCATCTGTTCATGTGTATGTCTGTGAACACATAATTCAAAAACGAAAATTCCTTTAAATGCTAAAGTTCAGCAACTTCCGAGGATGCCACACCAAGATTTTCTAGAATACCTCCCTCTCCAAACTGTCCTTTACATGTAATATTTTTTGAAAGTTTTGTGTTTCTCAAAAAGGCTCTAACGGTATGATTAAAACAACATACGTTTAACCTGATTTCATTGCAAATGAAATGTATATTTGAATTTTCTGAGAATAGCCCCTGAAGTTGTATTCATTCCAAATGACTTCTGTGTAACTGGTAAAGGGTAAGAGATGGACAAAATCTTACTACACAAAAATGTAGATCTCGTTTAAGTTCACAGTTTGTCAGGTTATCTTTTAGAGATAACCATTTCCGAGATATTCATTCTTATTAATTTTAATTTTCAAATACTTACGTTTTTCTGAATTAGGAAGTCGCTATTCGTCTTTTTAGGCCCTGTCACGTGCAAAGAGAATGGAATTTCAAAGCCATCACATAGCGAACAGTTCTTAAAGTATCGCTTAAACTACTACGAGTATATTCTCATAATCCATTGTAACTATAAGAAAATATGTAATAAAATTATTTCTTCAAACGTTTATCTCAATTCACATAAAGTAGATACAAGAATAAGTGTTTTAAGAATTATTTGTGTGAGTAGAGAAGGCCGTGTGAGTGCACACACACCAGCATTTTTTTCTCCTGGCCATGCAACTCCACCACATAGCGACCAGCTCTTAAAGTATTGGTTAAATTGGTTAAATTTTACGCCTGATAGGACTTTTGTTTAAGTTAAAACGACTATTCCACTCATGCGTTACTTGCTTAAAATCCACCAATCATGTGCATAACAATTTCAAATTTCAACCAATGACAGCCTTCATTCGCGAAAAAATTATCACGATTCATGATCATTTCCTCTGCTTTTCTTGTTATGATCAGTTTAGAGAATACACCTGCACTGTGTTACAGATGCGCAACAGCTTACGTAATTTGACGCAATAGAGCCACTTTTTAAATAACAAATATGGCTGACTTCGGTGAAATAACTAGTGCTGAAATAGACGAAGAGGGAAACCTCAGAACACTGAATACAACAGGAATATGTTTGGAATCAGTTTGACAAGTTTTATATTGAATGAAATTATAAATCAACAGCAGATGCTCCAACTTATGACATTACTAACACCTTAAAAAGTTGGAATCTTGTAGGTCGTGCCAATGGATGCTGATGTATGTATTCATGCTAATATTTCTTTTAAGACGTTAATAACTACAATACAACATTTAAATAACAGTTCATAGGGCATGTCACCCCTTAATTCATGAAATAGTCTTAATAAATACAGCTCATGATTGTCAAATTCTCCAGATAAATTGGCAATCACTCGTGGCATTATCTATGATAACTTTTAAATTGGTCCACATTAATGAGGTTTTGACCTCTTCACACTAGCTATCTCACCCCAATAAACATATACTGAACATGCCACCATTAATTCTGAACTTAAATGTCAGCATTACTATTTACTCAATGTTTCGTGTTTTATTTATGCTGCTTACAGGCATTTTAAACACACATATACGACGCATGAACGACTTTTGTGTACAAAGAGCTTCAAAATAAATATTTTCAGTAAAATATTGGGATCGAATTGTAGGTGGAGTGCAATACTTTATCTACTTACTAGGCACACGTACTAGATCCTATTAATTGGACTCGAAATTCCATATTCTTTTAGTTAAATCGCGAGAAAAAAATTGAATGTGAGAGCAACTAAAACTGACATTCAACAATTTAAACAAATGACAACGGACATCTCCGAAATGGTTCAAACGAGAAACAAGTTTTGTAATAAATTGTTTGATTTAAATAAATTTACATATATTTCTGCTAAACCTTTGTCTCTCTGTTATGGTTTACCAGTTATAGGAAATTATTTCCAACTGAAGACACTTCACAGGCAGTCATCAGAAAGTTGAAGCTAAATATTTTGTGTGTCACGTAAATAACTTTTTCTATATAAAGGGTAGCTTAGAAGTAAAGAGTTTTTCTTGAAAAACTTTGTGTCGTATCCTAGATACTAATCTTAAATACCAAGTATAGGAGATTTAAGTTTTGAATAACGCTGCCACAAGGGCGCACGCGCGCAGACGCGCACGCGCGCACACACACGCACCCACACACACACATTGACACAGAATCTTCATCCTTTCTAAAATGCATCTTTAGATCCAGAGGGCCCCAGAATTTGTGTTTCCATTAAAACCTAGATGTCATAATTTTGGGTAGAATGCAATACTTCCTCTGCCTATCAGATTTACTTTCTTCACCCGAAGTGGTAGAGAAAGTAAAACGGATTTCTTTATTTCATGCCAAACTATCACTTCACCAAAATCACTACGTAATACTGGTAAACAAAAATAAGTTCGCCATCAATAGAAATCCAAGAGAGTTGGGTAAGGACATAGGCCTGAGAGCTACTTTCCGGAAGTACTTTGTAAAGAAAAAAGTACTTACAGGTATTGCAAAGCTAAACTTAGGAATTAAACAAGAAAGAGAGCAACAGAAAGAAAGAGAGAAAGAAAGAAAGAGAGAAAGAAAGAGAAAGAAAGGAAGGAAGGAAAGGAAGCAAGGAAGGAAGGAAAGGAAGCAAGGAAGGAAAGGAAGGAAGGAAGAAAAGGAAAGGAAGGACAGGAAGGAAGGAAGGAAAGGAAGGAAGGAAAGGAAGGAAGGAAGGAAGGAAAGGAAGGAAAGGAAGGAAGAAAGGAAAGGAAGGAAGGAGAGGAAGGAAGGAAGGAAGGAAGGAAGGAAGGAAGGAAAGGAAGGAAGGAAGAAAGGAAGGAAGGAAGGAAGGAAAGGAAGGAAGGAAGGAAGGAAAGGAAGGAAGGAAAGGAAGGAAGGAAGGAAGGAAAGGAAGGAAGAAAGGAAGGAAGGAAGGAAAGGAAGGAAGGAAGGAAAGGAAGGAAGGAAGGAAGGAAGGAAGGAAAGGAAGGAAAGGAAGGAAGGAAGGAAGGAAAGGAAGGAAGGAAGGAAGGAAAGGAAGGAAAGGAAGGAAAGGAAGGAAGAAAGGAAGGAAGGAAGGAAAGGAAGGAAAGGAAGGAAGAAAGGAAGGAAGGAAAGGAAGGAAAGGAAGGAAAGGAAGGAAGGAAGGAAGGAAGGAAAGGAAGGAAAGGAAGGAAGAAAGGAAGGAAGGAAGGAAATGAAGGAAGGAAGGAAGGAAAGGAAGGAAGGAAAGGAAGGAAGGAAGGAAGGAAGGAAGGAAAGGAAGGAAAGGAAGGAAGGAAGGAAAGGAAGGAAGGAAAGGAAGGAAGGAAAGGAAGGAAGGAAGGAAAGGAAGGAAAGGAAGGAAGAAAGGAAGAAAGGAAGAAAGAAAGAGAGAGGGAGAGGGACAGGGAGAGGGAGAGAAAGAGAGAGGAGGGAGAGGGAGAGAGGGAGAGGGAGAAAGAGAGATAGAGAGGGGGTGAGGGAAGTAGGGAGGTAGGGAGGGAGAGAGGGAGAGAGGGAGAGAGTGACAGTGAGAGAGAGGGGGAGGGAGGGAGAGTGAGAGTGAGAGAGAGGGGGGAGAGGGGTAGAGGGAGTGAGGGGGAGAGGGGGTGAGGGAGTGAGGGGGAGAGGGGGTGAGGGTGTGAGGGGGAGAGGGGGTGAGGGGGAGAGGGGGAGAAAGGGAGAGAGGGCGAGAGGGAGAAGGGAGAAAGGGAGAAAGAGAGAAAGAGTGAAAGAGAGAAAGAGAGAAAGAAAGAAGTATAGAGAAAGTAGGCCGTTAAGAAACTCCAAACGTCACTTATAGGGATTTTGCTGTGTAGCATTGTTCCATCTTACTGTTGCCTTATCTTGAGTGGAACATCCGCAGACCGACTGACGCGCTTTTCACTTATTCTGATTGCACTCTTCCTCTTCTCACAGTCTGATTCATTGCATTCTACTCTTGCGCCTCTCACACCTGCGTTCATTCTGTGCGACGCTTCTTTGTTTTCTTTTAATGTAGAAAGTGTATTTTATCTATCTCTGCAGTCTATATCTATTTCCTTCTGTTTTATTTCTGGAGTGTTGACGAAATCAGTGGCGAAGCTATCTCGAATTCTGCCAAGTCACAATTAACCCCCACTATAAAAGCTGAAAATAACACTGTTCAAGACACGTATTTTGCGTGATCTCTGTTTCAAAGTACATTATTTATCGAACAAAGCATAGACATGTAATTGGGGTAACTAATTTGAATATGAATGAATAACCAAGGCACGGACGGGGTGTCTCGCAACTCGACTCAACGTGGATTTTTAGTGCTTACTACTGTGGGCACTCATTTTAGATCTGAGACCAAGGAAACGACGAATGATTTTACCACTTGCTTTATCTTTAAACTTTCCCATTACTTTCTTGCTTTGTGTAGAACGGCATACATAGTTAGCAGGTTAATCTAGTGTATCCAGATGCTCAAGCATGTGTAATTTATCCTGGTATATATCAGTCGTAATCACACGATGGATGAAGGAATTTGTATCGTATACAACAGTTTAAGATTTTTTAGCCCCATAATGTGTACCTATATTGGTATATGTGTAATATGTTAATCATATTGATATGAATACATTATCGTCTTGGAAATGTCTAGTACACTCATACCGATGTACTCATACTCATAGGCTTGCTGAACACTATTTGACGAGAAGCCATATGAACAGCTGCAAGATTAGGATCGTATATGGTTCGATAGACAAATGTAGGCTTATAAGTTTTTCTTTTCGCCAAAGGGCGAAGCGTAATACATACGATTACATTAAAAATCCATACGATTACGCGTATTTTCCATAGTTTTTTCCAAATATTCCATTATTGAAAGGTTTATACAAGTCCTTTTCAAAATCGTTTCCTGCTTGGTGCCGCAGTCGGTCATTAAATTCGACGTAAGGATTTAACCAACAAAATTGATGGAATTGTAGTACTTGATGAATCTTTGCTAGTTGTTGACCACGACTAAGAGCCTGTTTCAAAGCCATGTAATGTACCACATACTTCTTTTGGGATCCAAGATGAACAATTAGTTTCTTTGAAGAGGATTCTCCAGGTTTCATACTCTCAGGCAGAAAGGGTAAATTATGAAGTTATGGAGCTCTGCAGGATATTCCACCTCACCTTCCAGGATAAAGGGGGTCATCCCCGTTCAACGAGCTGAGATGTATATCTTCAGGAGAAACCCACGTAAATCCCCCATAAGGAAGGGCGTGGCACATTGCCTAACCATAATGGTTATTGGCGTCTTCGTACGTAATAAAATGAGAGGGTTTACGAGGATCGTACTGCTCCATGTAGATATTATTCGCCTCCGCATACCGATGACAAACCTGGCATGAACGTCCTCTTATACCAGATTCAACCATGAGTAGCTGATCGCAATCAAGAAGCAATTCCAACTCAATTCCAGCATACAGTAGCATGGCTTCCCATGTAAGTCCTGGAGATGTAAAATAATGTGCAGGACTCACTTTATGAGTAGGATCTCCGGCGCCTGTAAGTATAACCGGCTACGCGCCGCAGGCAAGCAGTTCTACACCGGCAGCCGGCGTAATAGGACTGACTGTGGCGGACGCCATCTCCCCATTTGTCCCTGATTTCAGTTGCAGGGGCTTCTGGGAGCCTTTGGTTATCGTGGGGACGCGATTTGGTGCGTGCTACAAGGGTACACAGCCGCGTGTCCCATGCAAGCTTTTGAAGCTTTTAACTAAATTAAGCTATGTCACTGTCACTTATCACATAAACACAATGAGTGTAGAATTGTTTTCACAGGGAGGGACAAAGACTAGGCTAAAACTATACGCACACTTAACATAATTAAACTAGGAGTGGACTATAGACACTGGGTACTGTACTGTACACAAACACTTAACACTGTTAGTAATCCATCTGGGTATACACAGATTTAACAAGTACAACACTCAGCTGATATTTACTTTTATAAATGATTATGGCAGGTTGTTTGTTATTCGAGATGCACTTCCATTGATGGACTAAGATGAAACTCAAACCGTATGGTTGGATCAATAATAAATACCTTTTTCTGTCCTCTTGGTACGCAATAATGTCGACTGAACGTGTGCCACCTATTGTAGATAAACCGTGGACTTCTTTGCATATCTCACATTTCTTATAGCGTAGTTCTTTGGCGACCTGTTCTGATGGTGATTCTGAGAATTTCATCGTGAGGACAGGAGCTCAGGACGTGGGCCAGTATTTCTTTTTCTTTTCCACATTTGTGACAGAGGTTTCCATCCTGAGTTCCACCGGAACAGTGCGCACACTAGACAAATTTGATCATTTTAATGCTTCTCGTCACTCGCTAGAAGAGAGTCCATGGTAATGTCGAATCCAGTTGTTTGCTGGGGTGTGTACTTTGAAGAGCTCTACACCCATTACAAACTCTGGTTTCCGTAGTTATAGATGGATTTTTCTTGTATGCCATTACTTACATTGGAGATGCTCAAAAAATCTGTGATTTTGAGGGTCTGTAAGCAATGATTGGATTCAGAGGAGATATCCCATAGTTGTGTAACGTATATATTTTGGGTACGATGAAGAACATTACACGCGTTAATTTGTTGAAGATAACTTCCCACACTGCTTTAAATAAACCGAGGTATCTAAATTCCAAGTCAGTATATAGCATACTGTCTGGTGTATCCGTGGGTAACTGTAAAATTTCTTTGAGGCATTCTTTATAATTTTATCTGCGGTGCTCACAAAGTTCACTGGTACTTGCCTAATCTCAGCTGTGTGGGCAGCACACACAGGACTCGGAAGATAACTTTATTTAACACAATATATTTCTGGTTGGCTTTGAGTAAAGGAGAAGATCCAAGTACTTCCAGTTTACTGTGTAATGTTTTTAAAGCAGAATTAGCTGATTCCTGACTGTAATATTAAGGATTAGGGTAAACATATGTAATTACTGAAAAATTAAAACCATCTTCATGCCTATTTCATTTTTACTTTCTCTACTACGTATAGTAAGCAGGGGAAGTATTGTATTCGACCCAAAATTTCGATGTCGAGATTTCATAGGAAGTGTATGTTTTTAAGGTCCCCTGAAACAAAAACAAAGCATTTTTAGAAAAAATTCCTAGCGTGTGTGTGTGTGTGTGTGTGTGTGTGTGTGTGTGTGTGCGCGTGTCTGTGAACAGCGTCACTTAAAAACGAAAAGTCGGTTAAAAACAGAAGTTGATATTTAACTTTAGCATCTTTCAAAGATGAGACACGAAGATTATGAAGAACATTCCTCTAACCCGAACTACCTTTATATGGAAAATGTTACGAAAATTTTGATTTTCTCAAAAATGGCTCTTACGATTTTGATTGAAAGGCCATATGTTCAAGATATTTTTGTGGCGAATTAAGTGTATATTTTTAATTTACTGGCCTTTACTTTGTATTAATTTTGCATAACTGGTGAACTGTAAGAGATAGACCAAATCTTACTCTACAAAAACTGTGCTCGTTAAAGTACACAAGTTATGTCCAAATGCATTATTTTGTGGAGTGAACCATTTCGGAGATATTCCTTGCTATTTATGTGAGTTTTGCAGTAGTTAAACTTTTTTCAAATGGAAGGTCGTTATTCACCTTTTATCTGTTTGGCCATGCAGAGAGAACGGAATTTCAAAACTTCAAAAGATTTGCCTATCGCTCAAAGCCATAGTTTCCTTGTGTCTGTAAGGAAATCAGCAGTAAGATAATTTCTGGAAATGTTTATCTCGAGTAACATGAAGAAGATAAAGGAATAAAAGTTTGTAAGAATAGTTAGTAAAAGGGTAGAGAACGTTATGTGAGTGCAGGGCATCAGTTTGTTACTTCAATGCTCTGGAATATTCAAGCCTTGCAATCCTTTTTAGTTATTTTGGTCTTTAAAGGGCTTAAAATTAGGAGGTACCAAGCCGTGGCTAACGAAGAAGACAGGCTGCGTCTCGAATCGGAGTTACGCAGTAATGGTGGTCTGATACATACCTAACATCGTATACCATCATGATGAAACTGTATCTTTTATATCAATTCAAGGAGCAACTTTATTGGTTGTTTTGAACATTGATGTACTACGCGATTGTGGTTCCACTTCATTGAGCCATGGCCGGACTAGGAATATTACATCACGCGCTGTAGCCTGTCTTTTTAGTTAGCTACGACTAAGCACACACTTATTTGTCCTTTAGAACCCAACTATATGTAAAAATTGTAAATCCTATCTATATTGATTCGTCTAAACCCGAATACTGAACTGACAGGTGTATTTACTTAATGCATATTGAATAGAATCAGATTACACGGAATGATAACTTACCTTGCATGTCCAAATAAAAAAGCTATTTTATGATTTTTAGAGGGCATTAACCATACTCTATTGATCCTTATACGTTTTTTGGCACTAATGTTTACTCAGCAACGGAATTGGAGATAGCAAATAATGCGCACACCGCCGAAGCAGTTAGAACTCCGAGTACTTAGGAATGAAGAGGGTGATGGTTTATCTAACCCCTTTTCGGAATTAATTACTCTGCATCCGTTGATCCTTTAGAAAAGCGGAAAGTAAAGAAGCAAAAGGAAATATGGCTCTTTGTGCTCTTTACAATTGGAAAGCGAAAATTGGCGAAGGCTTTGTGGATCTGAGGAAGGCGACACAATGGCTCACTGAATAAAGGCAGAACTCTGTCGGTTCATCACTGCATTAGGTGTATTGACACAATGGTTGGCTGAATAGCAGCCATTACTTTCTCAACTTGTCGAACATTTGGATAAGTAATGGAAAATCGACATTATGCTAAGTGAATACGACCTACAGGTCTTCCAGTATGTATATACATTTACATAGCCTACAGGAGTCGATGTAGTGCCCAAACGAACACGCCTAACACATTGGTCAGCTTGTTCTATATATTCGACTTCGATAAGGGTACTGTAATGACCTGTCGGATATAAATTATCGAAAGCGATAGTTATTTCCGTGAGTAAAAGTACATTTTTGTTGAGTCCTAGGAGCATTTAGCCTGGAGAGGCAACGGGCGTTTATTCTGCATGCGTTTTAGGCCTGTAATATGCGTGCATGTTAGCTTCACTAAGCATCTAATGGAACAGCACACATGCTTAGGGCGTAATTAAGGTCATGAAAGCAAAGCGTGCGTAAACGCGCGTCTTAGCGGAAAGCACAATTGAAATGCTATAACGCGCGTAATCTAGAAACTGCGTGCGCACGAACTCACTAGTATAACAAGAGAAGAAGTGAAACATTTCACGTTTAGTGCTTTTAGTTTGCGCTCTGCTTCTCCAAGTGCCTCTGCGATTGCGAAGATGAACATAGAGCGATTAATAAGTGAGGTTGAAATACGTCCTGTGTTATGGGATAACGCTTGTGATACAAGGACAAGCGTCCCTTTATATTTGAAAGAAGTTCATCAAATGAAGCTGACATTCGAAACTAATTTGACAATTTTGCCTCGGAGTCGAGAATACAGTGTGTATAAATTGCCGTGCAAATACCTCCTATTGTTAACTGGGTGTACCCACCATCTTCGTCCTCTTTTCCTTCTCTTTAATAGGCAAGACCCACTACATCAATAACTTCATCACCTTCCGTCTTAGAGAACTGAAAGGAATACAGAACGCGAGTGTCTAAGTCGTGTGTGTTTAGATCTCAAATGTGCGCAAATATTACTTGCGTAAAAGCTGACGCAAACACTACGCTCGTGTGTCTCCGGTATAAGAAGGTGCAGGGCGGGTACCAGCTATCTCTTTGTGAAGGAGGTGCAACCTGTCGGTTTCTGCCTTGGCTTTGCCGGTAGACACTAGCCTTATTTGGTGTACATTAGCCTGATTTTATCTGCGAGCTATTCATGTGTGCTTTCAGTAATACTTCGTAACATATCATTCAAATTTCAAATTTTTAACGTACACATGGGAACAGATGACATAGTCATAGGAACGATTTAAGTTAACAAAGAAATGTGTACCGCCGCCTTAACCAGGTGTTGCCTTTCTACCTTTGCTACTTGCATAATTCTAGTCATTTGATTGACAATTTGCTTTGGTCATTCCAAAAGATGCGATGAGTGTAACACTGCCAACAACTGTGTGTGGGTTTGCTATTTGAGTTATTCATAACGAGATTGATAAGACTGATTATAACAGTGTATTATTTAGTCAACGCTTTTTGACTACTAGTATCACATCAGTGCCATTGTGCAATTGGAACAGCAGTACTATTACTGCTGCTGCTACTACTACTACTACTACTACTACTACTACTACTACTACTACTACTACTACTACTACTACTACTACTACTACTACTACTACTACTACTACTACTACTACTACTACTACTACTACTACTACTACTACTACTACTACTACTACTACTACTACTACTACTACTACTACTACTACTACTACTACTACTACTACTACTACTACTACTACTACTACTACTACTACTACTACTACTACTACTACTACTACTACTACTACTACTACTACTACTACTACTACTACTACTACTACTACTACTACTACTACTACTACTACTACTACTACTACTACTACTACTACTACTACTACTACTACTACTACTACTACTACTACTACTACTACTACTACTACTACTACTACTACTACTACTACTACTACTACTACTACTACTACTACTACTACTACTACTACTACTACTACTACTACTACTACTACTACTACTACTACTACTACTACTACTACTACTACTACTACTACTACTACTACTACTACTACTACTACTACTACTACTACTACTACTACTACTACTACTACTACTACTACTACTACTACTACTACTACTACTACTACTACTACTACTACTACTACTACTACTACTACTACTACTACTACTACTACTACTACTACTACTACTACTACTACTACTACTACTACTACTACTACTACTACTACTACTACTACTACTACTACTACTACTACTACTACTACTACTACTACTACTACTACTACTACTACTACTACTACTACTACTACTACTACTACTACTACTACTACTACTACTACTACTACTACTACTACTACTACTACTACTACTACTACTACTACTACTACTACTACTACTACTACTACTACTACTACTACTACTACTACTACTACTACTACTACTACTACTACTACTACTACTACTACTACTACTACTACTACTACTACTACTACTACTACTACTACTACTACTACTACTACTACTACTACTACTACTACTACTACTACTACTACTACTACTACTACTACTACTACTACTACTACTACTACTACTACTACTACTACTACTACTACTACTACTACTACTACTACTACTACTACTACTACTACTACTACTACTACTACTACTACTACTACTACTACTACTACTACTACTACTACTACTACTACTACTACTACTACTACTACTACTACTACTACTACTACTACTACTACTACTACTACTACTACTACTACTACTACTACTACTACTACTACTACTACTACTACTACTACTACTACTACTACTACTACTACTACTACTACTACTACTACTACTACTACTACTACTACTACTACTACTACTACTACTACTACTACTACTACTACTACTACTACTACTACTACTACTACTACTACTACTACTACTACTACTACTACTACTACTACTACTACTACTACTACTACTACTACTACTACTACTACTACTACTACTACTACTACTACTACTACTACTACTACTACTACTACTACTACTACTACTACTACTACTACTACTACTACTACTACTACTACTACTACTACTACTACTACTACTACTACTACTACTACTACTACTACTACTACTACTACTACTACTACTACTACTACTACTACTACTACTACTACTACTACTACTACTACTACTACTACTACTACTACTACTACTACTACTACTACTACTACTACTACTACTACTACTACTACTACTACTACTACTACTACTACTACTACTACTACTACTACTACTACTACTACTACTACTACTACTACTACTACTACTACTACTACTACTACTACTACTACTACTACTACTACTACTACTACTACTACTACTACTACTACTACTACTACTACTACTACTACTACTACTACTACTACTACTACTACTACTACTACTACTACTACTACTACTACTACTACTACTACTACTACTACTACTACTACTACTACTACTACTACTACTACTACTACTACTACTACTACTACTACTACTACTACTACTACTACTACTACTACTACTACTACTACTACTACTACTACTACTACTACTACTACTACTACTACTACTACTACTACTACTACTACTACTACTACTACTACTACTACTACTACTACTACTACTACTACTACTACTACTACTACTACTACTACTACTACTACTACTACTACTACTACTACTACTACTACTACTACTACTACTACTACTACTACTACTACTACTACTACTACTACTACTACTACTACTACTACTACTACTACTACTACTACTACTACTACTACTACTACTACTACTACTACTACTACTACTACTACTACTACTACTACTACTACTACTACTACTACTACTACTACTACTACTACTACTACTACTACTACTACTACTACTACTACTACTACTACTACTACTACTACTACTACTACTACTACTACTACTACTACTACTACTACTACTACTACTACTACTACTACTACTACTACTACTACTACTACTACTACTACTACTACTACTACTACTACTACTACTACTACTACTACTACTACTACTACTACTACTACTACTACTACTACTACTACTACTACTACTACTACTACTACTACTACTACTACTACTACTACTACTACTACTACTACTACTACTACTACTACTACTACTACTACTACTACTACTACTACTACTACTACTACTACTACTACTACTACTACTACTACTACTACTACTACTACTACTACTACTACTACTACTACTACTACTACTACTACTACTACTACTACTACTACTACTACTACTACTACTACTACTACTACTACTACTACTACTACTACTACTACTACTACTACTACTACTACTACTACTACTACTACTACTACTACTACTACTACTACTACTACTACTACTACTACTACTACTACTACTACTACTACTACTACTACTACTACTACTACTACTACTACTACTACTACTACTACTACTACTACTACTACTACTACTACTACTACTACTACTACTACTACTACTACTACTACTACTACTACTACTACTACTACTACTACTACTACTACTACTACTACTACTACTACTACTACTACTACTACTACTACTACTACTACTACTACTACTACTACTACTACTACTACTACTACTACTACTACTACTACTACTACTACTACTACTACTACTACTACTACTACTACTACTACTACTACTACTACTACTACTACTACTACTACTACTACTACTACTACTACTACTACTACTACTACTACTACTACTACTACTACTACTACTACTACTACTACTACTACTACTACTACTACTACTACTACTACTACTACTACTACTACTACTACTACTACTACTACTACTACTACTACTACTACTACTACTACTACTACTACTACTACTACTACTACTACTACTACTACTACTACTACTACTACTACTACTACTACTACTACTACTACTACTACTACTACTACTACTACTACTACTACTACTACTACTACTACTACTACTACTACTACTACTACTACTACTACTACTACTACTACTACTACTACTACTACTACTACTACTACTACTACTACTACTACTACTACTACTACTACTACTACTACTACTACTACTACTACTACTACTACTACTACTACTACTACTACTACTACTACTACTACTACTACTACTACTACTACTACTACTACTACTACTACTACTACTACTACTACTACTACTACTACTACTACTACTACTACTACTACTACTACTACTACTACTACTACTACTACTACTACTACTACTACTACTACTACTACTACTACTACTACTACTACTACTACTACTACTACTACTACTACTACTACTACTACTACTACTACTACTACTACTACTACTACTACTACTACTACTACTACTACTACTACTACTACTACTACTACTACTACTACTACTACTACTACTACTACTACTACTACTACTACTACTACTACTACTACTACTACTACTACTACTACTACTACTACTACTACTACTACTACTACTACTACTACTACTACTACTACTACTACTACTACTACTACTACTACTACTACTACTACTACTACTACTACTACTACTACTACTACTACTACTACTACTACTACTACTACTACTACTACTACTACTACTACTACTACTACTACTACTACTACTACTACTACTACTACTACTACTACTACTACTACTACTACTACTACTACTACTACTACTACTACTACTACTACTACTACTACTACTACTACTACTACTACTACTACTACTACTACTACTACTACTACTACTACTACTACTACTACTACTACTACTACTACTACTACTACTACTACTACTACTACTACTACTACTACTACTACTACTACTACTACTACTACTACTACTACTACTACTACTACTACTACTACTACTACTACTACTACTACTACTACTACTACTACTACTACTACTACTACTACTACTACTACTACTACTACTACTACTACTACTACTACTACTACTACTACTACTACTACTACTACTACTACTACTACTACTACTACTACTACTACTACTACTACTACTACTACTACTACTACTACTACTACTACTACTACTACTACTACTACTACTACTACTACTACTACTACTACTACTACTACTACTACTACTACTACTACTACTACTACTACTACTACTACTACTACTACTACTACTACTACTACTACTACTACTACTACTACTACTACTACTACTACTACTACTACTACTACTACTACTACTACTACTACTACTACTACTACTACTACTACTACTACTACTACTACTACTACTACTACTACTACTACTACTACTACTACTACTACTACTACTACTACTACTACTACTACTACTACTACTACTACTACTACTACTACTACTACTACTACTACTACTACTACTACTACTACTACTACTACTACTACTACTACTACTACTACTACTACTACTACTACTACTACTACTACTACTACTACTACTACTACTACTACTACTACTACTACTACTACTACTACTACTACTACTACTACTACTACTACTACTACTACTACTACTACTACTACTACTACTACTACTACTACTACTACTACTACTACTACTACTACTACTACTACTACTACTACTACTACTACTACTACTACTACTACTACTACTACTACTACTACTACTACTACTACTACTACTACTACTACTACTACTACTACTACTACTACTACTACTACTACTACTACTACTACTACTACTACTACTACTACTACTACTACTACTACTACTACTACTACTACTACTACTACTACTACTACTACTACTACTACTACTACTACTACTACTACTACTACTACTACTACTACTACTACTACTACTACTACTACTACTACTACTACTACTACTACTACTACTACTACTACTACTACTACTACTACTACTACTACTACTACTACTACTACTACTACTACTACTACTACTACTACTACTACTACTACTACTACTACTACTACTACTACTACTACTACTACTACTACTACTACTACTACTACTACTACTACTACTACT
>CM060966.1:74462602-74892602 GCA_030765045.1 Tenodera sinensis | reverse complement strand
TACTACTACTACTACTACTACTACTACTACTACTACTACTACTACTACTACTACTACTACTACTACTACTACTACTACTACTACTACTACTACTACTACTACTACTACTACTACTACTACTACTACTACTACTACTACTACTACTACTACTACTACTACTACTACTACTACTACTACTACTACTACTACTACTACTACTACTACTACTACTACTACTACTACTACTACTACTACTACTACTACTACTACTACTACTACTACTACTACTACTACTACTACTACTACTACTACTACTACTACTACTACTACTACTACTACTACTACTACTACTACTACTACTACTACTACTACTACTACTACTACTACTACTACTACTACTACTACTACTACTACTACTACTACTACTACTACTACTACTACTACTACTACTACTACTACTACTACTACTACTACTACTACTACTACTACTACTACTACTACTACTACTACTACTACTACTACTACTACTACTACTACTACTACTACTACTACTACTACTACTACTACTACTACTACTACTACTACTACTACTACTACTACTACTACTACTACTACTACTACTACTACTACTACTACTACTACTACTACTACTACTACTACTACTACTACTACTACTACTACTACTACTACTACTACTACTACTACTACTACTACTACTACTACTAGTACTACTACTACTACTACTACTACTACTACTACCACCACTACTACTACTACTACTACTACTACTACTACTACCTCTACTACTACTACTACTACTACTACTACTACTACTACTACTACTACTACTACTACTACTACTGCTGCTGCTACTATTGCTACTACTACCTCTACTACTACTACTACTACTACTACTACTACTACTACTACTACTACTACTACTACTACTACTACTACTACTACTACTACTACTACTACTTCTACTACTTCTATTACCCTTGCCTCTTGCAGTCACTGTAATTGGCTATTTAGAAGATTTAAGAATGATAGTAAATGCCAAAGAAACAAGGGTACTAGAACAGAAAGACAATGAAACACTGCAGATTATTAAAATGTGGTTAAGTAGTAGAAAGCTCTGCATGGCACCTCATAAAACAGAGATGGTACTGTTAAAAGGAGTCCTTACTGGTATCAATGAGTCCTGGTGGACGGAAGCATTTCAATACTTCGGCATTTATTTTGATGCAAATATGGGAATGGGACAAGATGTAAGGAAATCAGTAAACAAAGCAGGGCTGACAGTAGCACACCTTACTAGATTGAAGCCTAATTTACAAGGACCATGAGAAGGAAATGTTGAATATTATCTTCAGTGGAAACTTCCATATTATTGTATACAGCTACCATTTGGAGCAGAGCAGTGGACAAGAAAATATACAGAAGCATTTCATGAAGAGTACAAAGAAGTATAGCAATAAGGATCATTAGTGCGTGTAGAACTACATTCACTGACGTTTTATTAGTACTTGCACAAACTCCACCGATTAGCATAATAGTTCAACAAAGACGGAAAATCGAAAACAAGGTAAGGAAGGAAGGTAAGGAAGGAAGGAATGTAAGGAAAGACGGGAGCTAAGGAAGGAAGGTAAGGAAGGAAGGAATGTAAGGAAGGAAGGTAAGGAAGGAAGGTATGGAAGGACGGGAGGTTATAAAGGAAGGAAGGAAGGATGGTAAGGAAGGAAGGTAAGGAAGGTAAGGAAGGAAGGTAAGGAAGGAAGGTAAGGAAGGAAGGTAAGGAAGGAAAGTAAGGAAGGAATGTAAGGAAGGTAAGGAAGGAAGATAAGGAAGGAAGGTAAGGAGGGAAGATAAGGAAGGAAGGTAAGGAAGGAAGGTAAGGAAGGAAGGTAAGGAAGGAATGTAAGGAAGGAAGGTAAGGAAGGAAGGTAAGGAAGGAACGTAAGGAAGGTAAGGAAGGAAGGTAAGGAAGGAATGTAAGGAAGGAAGGTAAGGAAGGAAGGTAAGGAAGGAAGGTAAGGAGGGAAGATAAGGAAGGAAGGTAAGGAAGGAAGGTAAGGAAGGTAAGGAAGGAATGTAAGGAAGGAAGGTAAGGAAGGAAGGTAAGGAAGGTAAGGAAGGAAGGTAAGGAAGGAAGGTAAGGAAGGAATGTAAGGAAGGAAGGTAAGGAAGGAAGGTAAGGAAGGAAGGTAAGGAGGGAAGATAAGGAAGGAAGGTAAGGAAGGTAAGGAAGGTAAGGAAGGAATGTAAGGAAGGAAGGTAAGGAAGGAAGGAAGGTAAGGAAGGAAGGTAAGGAGGGAAGGTAAGGAAGGAATGTAAGGAAGGAATGTAAGGAAGGAAGGTAAGGAAGGAAGGTAAGGAAGGAAGGTAAGGAGGGAAGATAAGGAAGGAAGGTAAGGAAGGAAGGTAAGGAAGGAATGTAAGGAAGGAAAGTAAGGAAGGTAAGGAAGAAAGGTAAGGAAGGAAGGAAGGTAACGAAGGCAGGTAACGAAGGAATGTAAGGAAGGAAGGTAAGGAAGGTAAGGAAGGAAGATAAGGAAGGAAGGTAAGGAAGGAAGATAAGGAAGGAAGGTAAGGAAGGAAGATAAGGAAGGAAGGTAAGGAAGGTAAGGAAGGAAGATAAGGAAGGTAAGGAAGAAAGGTAAGGAAGGAAGGAAGGTAACGAAGGCAGGTAACGAAGGAATGTAAGGAAGGAAGGTAAGGAAGGTAAGGAAGGAAGATAAGGAAGGAAGGTAAGGAAGGAAGATAAGGAAGGAAGGTAAGGAAGGAAGATAAGGAAGGTAAGGAAGGAAGGTAAGCTAGGAAGGTAAGGAAGGAAGATAAGGAAGGAAGGTAAGGAAGGAAGGTAAGGAAGGAAGATAAGGAAGGAAGGTAAGGAAGGAAGGTAAGGAAGGAAGATAAGGAAGGAAGATAAGGAAGGAAGGTAAGGAAGGTAAGGAAGGAAGATAAGGAAGGTAAGGAACGTAAGGAAGGAAGGTAAGGAAGGAAGGTAAGGAAGGTAAGGAAGGAAGATAAGGAAGGTAAGCAAGATAAGGAAGGAAGGTAAGGAAGATAAGGATGGAAGTTAAGGAAGGAAGACAAGGAAGGTAAGGAAGATAAGGAAGGAAGGTAAGGAAGATAAGGAAGGAAGGTAAGGAAGGTAAGGAAGGAATGTAAGGAAGCAAGGTAAGGAAGGAATGTAAGGAAGGTAAGGAAGGAAGATTAGGAAGGAAGGTAGGAAAGGAAGGTAAGGAAGATAAGGAAGGAAGGTAAGAAAGGAAGGTAAGGAAGGAAGGTAAGGAAGGAAGATAAGGAAGGAAGGTAAGGAAGGTAAGGAAGGAAGGTAAGGAAGGAAGGTAAGGAAGGAAGGTAAGGAAGGAAGGTAAGGAAGGAATGTAAGGAAGGAAGGTAAGGAAGGAAGGTAAGGAAGGAATGTAAGGAAGGAAGGTAAGGAAGGAAGGTAAGGAAGGAAGGTAAGGAAGGAATGTAAGGAAGCAAGGTAAGGAAGGAAGATAAGGAAGGAAGGAAGGTAAGGAAGGAAGGTAAGGAAGGTAAGGAAGGAAGGAAGGTAAGGAAGGAAGGTAAGGAAGGAAGGTAACGAAGGCAGGTAGCGAAGGAATGTAAGGAAGGAGGGTAAGGAAGGTAAGGAAGGAAGATAAGGAAGGAAGGTAAGGAAGGAAGATAAGGAAGGCTGGTAAGGAAGGAAGATAAGGAAGGAAGGTAAGGATGGAAGGTAAGGAAGGATGATAAGGTAGGAATGTAAGGAAGGAAGGTAAGGAAGGAAGGTAAGGAAGGAAGGTAAGGAAGGAAGGTAAGGAAGGAAGGTAAGGAAGGAAGGTAAGGAAGCAAGGTAAGGAAGGAATGTAAGAAAGGTAAGGAAGGAAGATAAGGAAGGAACGTAAGAAAGGAAGGTAAGGAAGGAAGATAAGGAAGGAAGATAAGGAAGGTAAGGAAGGAAGGTAAGGAAGGAAGGTAAGGAAGCAAGGTAAGGAAGGAATGTAAGGAAGGTAAGGAAGGAAGATAAGGAAGGAAGGTAAGAAAGGAAGGTAAGGAAGGAAGATAAGGAAGGAAGTTAAGGAAGGAAGGTAAGGAAGATAGGGAAGGAAGGTAAGGAAGGAAGGTACGGAAGGAAGGTAAGGAAGCAAGGTAAGGAAGGAATGTAAGGAAGGTAAGGAAGGAAAATAAGGAACGAAGGTAAGAAAGGAAGGTAAGGAGGGAAGATAAGGAAGGAATGTAAGGAAGAAAGGTAAGGAAGGTAAGGAAGGAAGATAAGGAAGGTAAGGAAGGTAAGGAAGGAAGATATGGAAGGAAGATAAGGAAGGTAAGGAAGATAACGAAGGAAGGTAAGGAAGGTAAGGAAGATAAGGAAGGAAGGTAAGGAAGGTAAGGAAGGAATGTAAGGAAGGTAAGGTAGGAAGATAAGGAAGGAAGGTAAGAAAGGAAGAGAAGGAAGGAAGGCAAGGAAGGTAAGGAAGGAATGTAAGGAAGGTAAGCAAGGAAGATAAGGATGGAAGGTAAGGAGGGAAGATAAGGAAGGAAGGTAACGAAGGAAGGTAAGGAAGGTAGGCAAGGAAGGAAGGAAGGTAAGGAAGGAAGGTAAGGAAGGAAGGAAGGTAAGGAACGAAAGTAAGGAAGGAATGTAAGGAAGATAAGGAAGGAAGATAAGGAAGGAAGGGAAGGAGGGAAGATAAGGAAGGAAGGTAAGGAAGGAAGGTAAGGAAGGAAGGTAAGGAAGGAAGGTAAGGAAGGAAGGTAAGGAAGGAAGGTAAGGAAGGAAGATAAGGAAGGAAGGTAAGGAAGGAAGGTAAGGAAGGAAGGTAAGGAAGGAATGTAAGGAAGGAAGGTAAGGAGGGAAGATAAGGAAGGAAGGTAAGGAAGGAAGGTAAGGAAGGAAGGTAAGGAAGGAATGTAAGGAAGGTAAGGAAGGAAGGAAGGTAAGGAAGGAAGGTAAGGAAGGAAGGTAACGAAGGCAGGTAGCGAAGGAATGTAAGGAAGGAGGGTAAGGAAGGTAAGGAAGGAAGTTAAGGAAGGAAGGTAAGGAAGGAAGATAAGGAAGGAAGGTAAGGAAGGAAGATAAAGAAGGAAGGTAAGGATGGAAGGTAAGGAAGGAAGATAAGGTAGGAATGTAAGGAAGGAAGGTAAGGAAGGAAGGTAAGGAAGGAAGGTAAGGAAGGAAGGTAAGGAAGGAAGGTAAGGAGGGAAGATAAGGAAGGAAGGTAAGGAAGGAAGGTAAGGAAGGTAAGGAAGGAATGTAAGGAAGGTAAGGAAGGAAGGAAGGTCAGGAAGGAAGGTAAGGAAGGAAGGAAGGTAACGAAGGCAGGTAACGAAGGAAAGTAAGGAAGGAAGGTAAGGAAGGTAAGGAAGGAAGATAAGGAAGGAAGGTAAGGAAGGAAGATAAGGAAGGAAGGTAAGGAAGGAAGATAAGGAAGGAAGGTAAGGAAGGAAGGTAAGGAAGGAAGATAAGGAAGGAAGGTAAGGAAGGAAGGTAAGTAAGGAAGATAAGGAAGGAAGATAAGGAAGGAAGGTAAGGAAGGTAAGGAAGGAAGATAAGGAAGGTAAGGAAGGTAAGGAAGGTAAGGAAGGTAAGGAAGGAAGGTAAGGAAGGAAGGTAAGGAAGGAAGATAAGGAAGGTAAGGAAGATAAGGAAGGAAGGTAAGGAAGGAAGGTAAGAAAGGAAGGTAAGGAGGGAAGATAAGGAAGGAATGTAAGGAAGAAAGGTAAGGAAGGGAAGGAAGGAAGATAAGGAAGGTAAGGAAGGTAAGGAAGGAAGATAAGGAAGGAAGATAAGGAAGGTAAGGAAGATAAGGAAGGAAGGTAAGGAAGGTAAGGAAGATAAGGAAGGTAAGGAAGCAAGGTAAGGAAGGAATGTAAGGAAGGTAAGGAAGGAAGATAAGGAAGGAAGGTAAGAAAGGAAGGTAAGGAGGGAAGATAAGGAAGCAAGGTAAGGAAGGTAAGGAAGGAAGACAAGGAAGGTAAGGAAGGTAAGGAAGGAAGGTAAGGAAGATAAAGAAGGAAGGTAAGGAAGATAAGGAAGGTAAGGAAGGAAGATAAGGAAGGAAGGTAAAAAAGGAAGGTAAGGAGGGAAGATAAGGAAGGAATGTAAGGAAGAAAGGTAAGGATGGAAGATAAGGAAGGAAGGTAAGGAAGGTAAGGAAGGAAGACAAGGAAGGTAAGGAAGAGAAGGAAGGAAGGTAAGGAAGATAAGGAAGGAAGGTAAGGAAGCAAGGTAAGGAAGGAATGTAAGGAAGGCAAGGAAGGAAGATAAGGAAGGAAGGTAAGAAAGGAAGGTAAGGAGGGAAGATAAGGAAGGAATGTAAGGAAGAAAGGTAAGGAAGGAAGATAAGGAAGGAAGGTAAGGAAGGTAAGGAAGGAAGATAAGGAAGGAAGATAAGGAAAGTAAGGAAGATAAGGAAGGAAGGTATGGAAGGTAAGGAAGATAAGGAAGGAAGGTAAGGAAGGAAGGTAAGGAAGGAAGGTAAGGAAGGAATGTAAGGAAGGAAGGTAAGGAAGGAAGGAAGGTAAGGAAGGAAGGTAAGGAAGGAAGGTAAGGAAGGAATGTAAGGAAGGAATGTAAGGAAGGAAGGTAAGGAAGGAAGGTAAGGAAGGAAGGAAGGTAAGGAAGGAAGGTGAGGAGGGAAGATAAGGAAGGAAGGTAAGGAAGGAAGGTAAGGAAGGAAGGTAAGGAAGGAATATAAGGAAGGAAGGTAAGGAAGAAAGGTAAGGAAGGAAGGAAGGAAGGTAATGAAGGCAGGTAACGAAGGAATGTAAGGAAGGAAGGTAAGGAAGGAAGATAAGGAAGGAAGGTAAGGAAGGAAGATAAGGAAGTAAGGTAAGGAAGGAAGATATGGAAGGAAGGTAAGGAAGGAAGGTAAGGAAGGAAGATAAGGAAGGAAGGAAGGTAAGGAAGGTAAGGAAGGAAGATAAGGAAGGAAGATAAGGAAGGAAGGTAAGGAAGGTAGGGAGGGAAGATAAGGAAGGTAAGGAAGGTAAGGAAGGAAGGTAAGGAAGGAAGGTAAGGAAGGTAAGGAAGGAAGATAAGGAAGGTAAGGAAGATAAGGAAGGTAAGGAAGATAAGGAAGGAAGGTAAGGAGGGAAGACAAGGAAGGTAAGGAAGATAAGGAAGGAAGGTAAGGAAGATAAGGAAGGAAGGTAAGGAATTAAGGTAACGAAGGAATGTAAGGAAGCAAGGTAAGGAAGGAAGATTAGGAAGGAAGGTAAGAAAGGAAGGTAAGGAAGATAAGGAAGGAAGGTAAGAAAGGAAGGTAAGGAAGGAAGGTAAGGAAGGAGATAAGGAAGGAAGGTAAGGAAGGTAAGGAAGGAAGGTAAGGAAGGAAGGTAAGGAAGGAAGGTAAGGAAGGAAGGTAAGGAAGCAAGGTAAGGAAGGAATGTAAGGAAGGTAAGGAAGGAAGATAAGGAAGGAAGGTAAGAAAGGAAAGTAAGGAAGGAAGATAAGGAAGGAAGATAAGGAAGGAAGGTAAGGAAGATAAGGAAGGAAGGTAAGGAAGGTAAGGAAGGAAGGTAAGGAAGCAAGGTAAGGAAGGAAGATAAGGAAGGAAGGTAAGAAAGGAAGGTAAGGAAGGAAGATAAGGAAGGAAGATAAGGAAGGAAGGTAAGGAAGGAAGGTAAGGAAGGAAGGTAAGGAAGCAAGGTAAGGAAGGAATGTAAGGAAGGTAAGGAAGGAAGATAAGGAAGGAAGGTAAGAAAGGAAGGTACGGAAGGAGGATAAGGAAGGAAGATAAGGAAGGAAGGTAAGGAAGATAAGGAAGGTAAGGAAGGAAGGTAAGGAAGGAAGGTAAGGAAGCAAGGTAAGGCAGGAATGTAAGGAAGGTAAGGAAGGAAGATAAGGAAGGAACGTAAGAAAGGAAGGTAAGGAAGGAAGATAAGGAAGGAAGATAAGGAAGGAAGGTAAGGAAGGAAGGGAAGGAAGGAAGGTAAGGAAGCAAGGTAAGGAAGGAATGTAAGGAAGGTAAGGAAGGAAGATAAGGAAGGAAGGTAAGAAAGGAAGGTAAGGAAGGAAGATAAGGAAGGAAGATAAGGAAGGAAGGTAAGGAAGATAGGGAAGGAAGGTAAGGAAGGAAGGTAAGGAAGGAAGGTAAGGAAGCAAGGTAAGGAAGGAATGTAAGGAAGGTAAGGAAGGAAGATAAGGAAGGAAGGTAAGAAAGGAAGGTAAGGAGGGAAGATAAGGAAGGAATGTAAGGAAGAAAGGTAAGGAAGGTAAGGAAGGAAGATAAGGAAGGAAGGTAAGGAAGGTAAGGAAGGAAGATAAGGAAGGGAGATAAGGAAGGTAAGGAAGATAAGGAAGGAAGGTAAGGAAGGTAAGGAAGATAAGGAAGGAAGGTAAGGAAGGTAAGGAAGGAATGTAAGGAAGGTAAGGAAGGAAGATAAGGAAGGAAGGTAAGAAAGGAAGAGAAGGAAGGAAGGTAAGGAAGGAAGGTAAGGAAGGAATGTAAGGAAGGTAAGCAAGGAAGATAAGGATGGAAGGTAAGGAGGGAAGATAAGGAAGGAAGGTAACGAAGGAAGGTAAGGAAGGAAGGCAAGGAAGGAGGGAAGGTAAGGAAGGAAGGTAAGGAAGGAAGGTAAGGAAGGTAAGTAAGGAAGGAATGTAAGGAAGGTAAGGAAGGAAGATAAGGAAGGAAGGTAAGGAGGGAAGATAAGGAAGGAAAGTAAGGAAGGAAGGTAAGGAAGGAAGGTAAGGAAGGAAGGTAAGGAAGGAAGGTAAGGAAGGAAGATAAGGAAGGAAGGTAAGGAAGGAAGGTAAGGAAGGAAGGTAAGGAAGGAATGTAAGGAAGGAAGGTAAGGAGGGAAGATAAGGAAGGAAGGTAAGGAAGGAAGGTAAGGAAGGAAGGTAAGGAAGGAATGTAAGGAAGGTAAGGAAGGAAGGTAAGGAAGGAAGGTAAGGAAGGAAGGTAACGAAGGCAGGTAACGAAGGAATGTAAGGAAGGAGGGTAAGGAAGGTAAGGAAATAAGATAAGGAAGGAAGGTAAGGAAGGAAGATAAGGAAGGAAGGTAAGGAAGGAAGATAAGGAAGGAAGGTAAGGATGGAAGGTAAGGAAAGAAGATAAGGTAGGAATGTAAGGAAGGAAGGTAAGGAAGGAAGGTAAAGAAGGAAGGTAAGGAAGGAAGGTAAGGAAGGAAGGTAAGGAGGGAAGATAAGGAAGGAAGGTAAGGAAGGAAGGTAAGGAAGGAAGGTAAGGAAGGAATGTAAGGAAGGTAAGGAAGGAAGGAAGGTAAGGAAGGAAGGTAAGGAAGGAAGGAAGGTAACGAAGGCAGGTAACGAAGGAATGTAAGGAAGGAAGGTAAGGAAAGTAAGGAAGGAAGATAAGGAAGGAAGGTAAGGAAGGAAGATAAGGAAGGAAGGTAAGGAAGGAAGATAAGGAAGGAAGGTAAGGAAGGAAGGTAAGGAAGGAAGATAAGGAAGGAAGGAAGGTAAGGAAGGAAGGTAAGGAAGATAAGGAAGGTAAGGAAGCAAGATAAGGAACGAATGTAAGGAAGGTAAGGAAGGAAGATAAGGAAGGAAGGTAAGAAAGGAAGGTAAGGAGGGAAGATAAGGAAGGAAGGTAAGGAAGGTAAGGAAGGAAGACAAGGAAGGTAAGGAAGGTAAGGAAGGAAGGTAAGGAAGATAAGGAAGGAAGGTAAGGAAGGTAAGGAAGGTAAGGAAGGAAGATAAGGAAGGAAGGTAAGAAAGGAAGGTAAGGAGGGAAGATAAGGAAGGAATGTAAGGAAGGAAGGTAAGGAAGGAAGATAAGGAAGGAAGATAAGGAAGGAAGGTAAGGAAGATAGGGAAGGAAGGTAAGGAAGGAAGGTAAGGAAGGAAGGTAAGGAAGCAAGGTAAGGAAGGAAGATAAGGAAGGAAGGAAGGTAAGGAAGGAAGGTAAGGAAGATAAGGAAGGTAAGGAAGCAAGATAAGGAACGAATGTAAGGAAGGTAAGGAAGGAAGATAAGGAAGGAAGGTAAGAAAGGAAGGTAAGGAGGGAAGATAAGGAAGGAAGGTAAGGAAGGTAAGGAAGGAAGACAAAGAAGGTAAGGAAGGTAAGGAAGGAAGGTAAGGAAGATAAGGAAGGAAGGTAAGGAAGGTAAGGAAGGTAAGGAAGGAAGATAAGGAAGGAAGGTAAGAAAGGAAGGTAAGGAGGGAAGATAAGGAAGGAATGTAAGGAAGGAAGGTAAGGAAGGAAGATAAGGAAGGAAGATAAGGAAGGAAGGTAAGGAAGATAGGGAAGGAAGGTAAGGAAGGAAGGTAAGGAAGGAAGGTAAGGAAGCAAGGTAAGGAAGGAATGTAAGGAAGGTAAGGAAGGAAGATAAGGAAAGAAGGTAAGAAAGGAAGGTAAGGAGGGAAGATAAGGAAGGAATGTAAGGAAGAAAGGTAAGGAAGGTAAGGAAGGAAGATAAGGAAAGTAAAGAAGATAAGGAAGGAAGGTAAGGAAGGTAAGGAAGATAAGGAAGGAAGGTAAGGAAGGTAAGGAATGAATGTAAGGAAGGTAAGGACGGAGGATAAGGAAGGAAGGGAAGGAAGGTAAGAAAGGAAGAGAAGGAAGGAAGGTAAGGAAGGAAGGTAAGGAAGGAAGATAAGGAAGGAAGGTAAGGAAGGTAAGGAAGGAATGTAAGGAAGGTAAGCAAGGAAGATAAGGAAGGAAGGTAAGGAGGGAAGATAAGGAAGGTAAGGAAGGAAGGTAAGGAAGGAAGGTAAGGAAGGAATGTAAGGAAGGAATGTAAGGAAGGAAGGTAAGGAAGGAAGGGAACGAAGGAAGGTAAGGAAGGAAGATAAGGAAGGAAGGTAAGGAGGGAAGATAAGGAAGGTAAGGAAGGAAGGTAAAGAAGGAAGGTAAGGAAGGAAGATAAGCAAGGTAAGGAAGATAAGGAAGGAAGGTAAGGAAGGAAGATAAGGAAGGAAGATAAGGAAGGTAAGGAATGAAGGTAAAGTAGGAAGGTAAGGAAGGAAGATAAGCAAGGTGAGGAAGATAAGGAAGGACGGAAGGTAAGGAAGGAAGGTAAGGAAGGTAAGGAAGGAAGGTAAGGAAGGTAAGGAAGGAAGGTAAGGAAGATAAGGAAGGAAGGTAAGGAAGGTAAGGAAGGAAGGTAAGGAAGGAAGATAAGGAAGGAAGGTAAAGAAGGAAGGTAAGGAAGGTAAGTAAGAAAGGTAAGGAAGGAATGAAGGTTGGAACGTAAGGAAGGAAGGTAAGGAAGGTAAGGAAGGAAGATAAGGAAGGAAGATAAGGAAGGAAGGTAAGGAAGGAAGATAAGGAAGGACGGAAGGTAAGGAAGGAAGGTAAGGAAGGAAGGTAAGGAAGGAATGAAGGTTGGAACGTAAGGAAGGAAAGGAAGGAAGGTAAGGAAGGAAGATAAGGAAGGACGGAAGGTAAGGAAGGAAGGTAAGGAAGGAAGGTAAGGAGGGAATAAAGGTTGGAACGTAAGGAAGGAAAGGAAGGAAGGTAAGGAAGGAAGATGAGGAAGGACGGAAGGTAAGGAAGAAAGGTAAGGAAGGAAGGTAAGGAAGGAATGAAGGTTGGAACGTAAGGAAGGAAAGGAAGGAAGGTAAGGAAGGAAGATAAGGAAGGACGGAAGGTAAGGAAGGAAGGTAAGGAAGGAAGATAAGGAAGGAAGGTAAAGAAGGAAGGTAAGGAAGGTATGTAAGAAAGGTAAGGAAGGAATGAAGGTTGGAACGTAAGGAAGGAAAGGAAGGAAGGTAAGGAAGGAAGATAAGGAAGGACGGAAGGTAAGGAAGGAACGTAAGGAAGGAAGTTAAGGAAGGTAAGGAAGGTAAGTAAGGAAGGAAGGGAAGGTAAGGAAGGTAAGGAAGGAAGGAGGGAAGGGAAGGAAGGAGGTAAGGAAGGAAGGAAGGCAGTAAGGAAGTAAGTAAGTAAGTAAGTGAGTAAGTAAATAAGTAAATAAATTATTTAATAGATTAAAAAGAACATGTTCTATCGGGTGATTTGTGATTCTAAACCATTCTCTAATTTCTTTTATCATACACAGGGAATGTCATTTAAAGGTTGATAATTTACTTTACTGGCATATAGGACACAGTAGATAACAGAGATTTGAGGAACTGAAATTCCAGTTCTCCAACAGATTCAATAAAAATAAGCCGTCACAAACTTTCAACGACGCCATTCTACAATCTGTTAGGTCTAGTTACCGTATTTCAAAATTTAATCATGTGAAAAGCAGATCCAGATCTAAGATATGACTTTGGTTTATGTTATACAGCGAGGCTTTGAAACTTGTTTTGAATAAATTAGAAATGAGTAAACCGGAGCGTCAATCTAGAACTAAGTGATTTAGGGGAAGTAAATTTCCATTCCACATAAAAATTCGATGCCGAGATTTAACCGGAAATGTTTTGAGGCCCCAGGAATCCCAAGAAACATTTTTACTTTCCCTACTACGTATAGTAGAGGAAGTGTTGTATTCCACCCAAAAATCCTATGTTGAGATTTTACCAAAGTATGTTTTGAGACACCCTGAATCCAAAAAAGCATTTTGAAAAATGTCCGTGTGTGGTGTGTGTGTGTGTGTGTGTGTGTGTGTGTGTGTGTGTGTGTGTGTGTGTGTGGGTGTGTGTGTGTGTGTGTGTGTGTGTGTGTGTGTGTGTGTGTGTGTGTGTGTGTCTGTCGCTTGTGGACAGCATAACTCAAAAACGAAAAGTCGGTTAAAAACCAAAGTTGGTATTTAAGTTTAATATCTTTTAAGGATACGACACGAAGGTTTAAAGAAAATTTCTCCATCCTAAACTGCCCTTTACGTGGAACATTTTTCGAAAAGTTTGACTTTCTTGAAAATGGCTCAAACAATTTTAATTAAAATGCCGTATGTTTGAGATATTTTTATGCCAAATGAAATGTATATCTTTAATTTTCTGACTATAGCTCACGTAGTCCTATTTACTCTAGATGACTTTTGCATAACTGGTAAACCGTTAGAGATAGACCAAATCTTACTATAGAAAAATGTAGATCAAACTAAGACATACAATTATCTGCCAATAAATTTGTTGTAGAGTGAACAATTTCGGAGTTATTCCTTGTTATTTGTGTGAGTTTTGGAGAGCTTACACTTCTGTCAAATGGAACATCGTTATTCATTTTTTATATGTTAACCGTGAAAAGAGAACGGAATTTGAAGGCCTTAAACGATTTGTCTATCGCTCAAAGCCTACTGTATTACCATCGTTTCCTTGTACACACAAGGAAATAAGTAATAAGATAATTTGTACAAATGTTTATCTCAACTAACACGAAGACGATATAAGAATAACAGTTTGTAAGAATGGTTAGTACAAGAGTAGAGAAAGTCATGTGAGTGCAACATCAGATCTTTAGAAAAAGGTCCGCGATTCGGTACTCTTCAGTAGCTTTTCATCAAGTAACCACAATATAGTTCTATGCAATTTAATAGTGTAGGCTTAACGGAACATTTTTTCTTTTCTGCTGGTATTGGCTGTCCGTTGGTTATATCCACGAAAACATGTTTGTTCGACTGTGGTTACTTATCAGACACATTCAAAACGGATGGAGAAAAACCACACGCAGTGACCACAAAAATTGAATCTTTGACCTGTTATGGTTGGTAACCATATTATTGATCATTTCTTCTTTGTCGAAACGCTACACGCTATCAGATACTAGGAGTTGCTTCGAAATCAAGTAGTGCCAGCAACTGCAGCCTTTTTCCATACCCGATCAGCTACTGCCTAGCCAAAACTGATGTGTTTTTCCAACAAGATGGAGCTCCGGCTTCCATCAGACAGAAACTTCGTTAGTACCTAGATCAGGCTTTTTTCACAATGAAGGAATGGTATGAGAGGTCACATAGATGGTCAGCCAGATCCCCAGATTTGTCGCCTTTGAATTTCTTTTTGTGGGGCCATTTGAAGTCAGTAGTATATCGAGAAAGACCTAAAAGCTTAGAACACTTGGAGCATGGAATAATGGAAGCGACGAGAGAAATACCTAAATCTGGCTTGGTCATTCCTTAAACGGTTTCATGGTAGATAATCATATTGTCAAGGAATTTTTTCTTTGTATTAGTGTTTATTGTTTTTCTATTGTGCGCACTTGCTAAAAAGCTAATGAAGAGCACTACACACACACACACACACACACACACACACACACACACACACACACACACACACACACACACACACACACACACATACACACACACACACTCACATACACATATATAGTTTATGCCTATCTCGGTACACCAACTTTTGTGTTAATCTGTCACATGCTTCAACAGTTATTTAGGTGGTGCGGTATATTCCATTAACCCTATAAAGGAGAGGGGGATATAGGCAGGTGAAGAATAAAGGGATATGGAGCAAATGTAAGTAAAATGTAAAGATTATAAATAAAGAACAATAACAAAGATGGTCAAGGTACAAGAGCGTCCAACTACTAAATGTAAATGTATACATGTATTTAGAGGACTGAATAAATGAAACGCCGGTCCAAAATGTCTAAGATTAGATTCAAATAAATTCATATTTAAACAAATTCACATTCAAACTAAACCTATATATACAAATGATACCCCTTTGCACTTCAGTTTCATGTCTGCTTCAGAAGAAACATTTTAGATATTTATGTATGTTGCATCGCTGCATTAAACTTATTTTTCAATCCCTCCTTCCAATGTAGATTTTTCATTTCTGTTGTATCTGTACTTTTTACACAATTCAGAACAAAACTTACTAAGACTATTTCTGACGTCTGTTTCATTTCGCTTCATTTGTTCAAGAAAGGGAGCCAAAGTCTGATGTGTGTCTTGGTTAAGGAAGGTAGAAATATTATGGAAAAAGAACGCTTTTATAATATTTCGGAATCGACTACCTTTTCTGCTCCCAGATGTGTATGTAGCATTCAAAAATATTGTAAAAGTACTTTACTTTGTAATAAAAATCCTTTTTAGTTTTCCTTCTGACTATAGTCGCGTGTCTTGCACACATAAGAATTTCCATGACGTTGCTGTTGTTATTATGATTATGATGATGATTATTATTGTTGTTTTAGTGTTACTGAGCCATTTTAAATTATTAACAGAGCCAGGCATTTTCTGTTAGTATCAGTATGAATTCTTCTCTCATGAGAAGAAGGTTCGGCTTCAAACTTTTCAATAGATGACGCACTTCTCTCTATTCTAAAGAGAGAATGCGTGTGATAAAATTCAATTTGAAAGCAGAATACAAGAATGAGTGGGTAAAGGTTAGTTTTATAAGTTTCTTTACCAGCAGAATTGCAGAAGGTCAAATGTCGCTATTGAAAAGGTTTCATTGTAATATTAAGTTATACTTAGGCTTAATTGTATGCTTCCATTCTAAGGATTTCTTAAGACATGTCTCTACTCGAAAGTTACCACCATTCTTTTCAATTTCGGGAATGCTTGACTGAGACTCTAAGAAGATCAATCAAACTTTCTTGGTCGGCACAAAAGTCAGATCCACGAGGCAAATAGTTTAATGCACAAGTTCCTTTCCGTCTCGCATTCCTTTCATTCTGTAAGAGGGATGGAAAAGATGCCGTCGCATCATTAGAAGAGGATAGTAGTTCTCTCTTTGTTCATTTACGGTTAGTTCGAATGCGTATTGAATATTATTAAGAATCGAATACATTTTAAACAGTTTACTTGTAGTTGATTGTCCAGTGAGGTTATATGCACTAAACCAGGGATGTTGAACAGCGCTCCCAAACTGTGAACTTGAGACACGTGGACTCTTGCTACTGGTCTCATCTCTGTTGTATACGCAGTTAGAAGAGTAGGGGTGAACTGGTGCCAAACAACAACAGTGTCGACTAGTACAGGTTGCGCGTTAGTTCTTGACGAATGACCTTGAACAGAAATCCAGTGAGTTGGCCTATCCTTTAAACAGGTCAGCAAATGTTTATGCTACGATAACAGACACCTCTGTTTTCCTCTGTCGCGTTTGTGTATACAGACGACTGCAGAAGTATTGTGCGGTATGGATGTATGCATGCAACGAAAATAACAGCAATTGAGACGAGGGAGAAATGTCGGGAATAGAATAAATGCAAGAAAGTTAAGTGGAAACAGTTATAGAGGTATAGTGTATAATATGTGTGGCAGATATTACTGGAAGTGTGATAAATTGATTTGTAGTGCTGTACTTATACTTCAGCTCAGAAGCATGTGCGTCATCTCACCGCATACTGTACCTCCTCTCGATGCCAACGTTCCTGCAAAAGCTGAGTAGTGACTCGCATTCAACCTTTCATATAAAATTTTCATTCGTCAAGAAGTAACGCGCGTCCTGTACCATACTTCATGTTGGTACAATTTACAACTGGAAATACACTGTTGAATTAGTCACTGATCCTTTTTACTTTCTCTACTGTACTCCACCCAAAAATTCGATGTGGAGATTTCACCGGAAATATATGTTTTGAGGTAAAAAAAAAAAAAAAAAAAAAAAAAAAAAAAAAAAAAAAAAAAAAAAAAATCATTTTTAGAAAAAGTCCATGTGTGAGTCTGTGTGTGTGTGTGTGTGTGTGTGTGTGTGTCTGTGTGCCTGTGGACAGCATAACTCAAAAACGAAAAGTCGGTTAAAACCAAAGTTGGTGTTTAAGTTTAATGTCTTTCAAGGATGCGACACGAAGATTTTGAAGAAAATAGCCCTCTCTAAACTGCCCTTTACATGGAACATTTTTTTAAAATTTTGATTTTCTTGAAAATAGTTCTAGCGATTTTGATTAAAATGTCCTATGTTTGAGATATTTTGATGACAAATGAAATGTATATCTTGAATTTTCTGGCTACGGCCCCTGTAGTCGTATTTACTCTGAACGACTTTTGCATAACTGGTAAACCGCTAGAGATAGACCAAATCATACTATGCAAAAAGTGTAGATCTTGCTAAAATACACAATTTATATCCAAATAAATTTTCTTGTAGGGTGAACCATTTTGGAGATATTCCTTGTTATGTGTGTGAGTTTCTGAAAACTTAAAACTTTCGTGAAATGCAACATCGTTGTTCATTTTACCTTCTCTACTGCTAAGTAGGGGAAGTATTGTATTCCACCCAAAAATTCGATGTCGAGATTTCACCGCAAATATATGAAGACCTAGGGGGAATAACGATGAAGGTCCAATTTTTCCAATTTTTGGGTTTTGATTTCATTTTGTAAAGCAACTCATGAAGTTTCTTTGTGTATATTCATTTGTGTGAATAATGCTAAAGATTCGGTGTTATTCACAGTTACATATTTTGCGGAAGACGGAATACCGATGAGAGTCCTGGTATTTGAAGGAAAAATGATGATAGTCCATTTTGCTCTTTTCTTATAGAAGAAAAATAATTTCTCAGAAGTTGGTATCCTTGTTTGTTTATTCTTAGTGTGACATTGTCGGGTTTACATTAACGGACTTTTCCATTATTAATTCTGCAGTTTAGTATGAGTGACGTGTAAATCTAAAACCAAGTGCAATGTTTCTGTGAAAATGGCTCTAGTTAAAAGTCCCGAATTGAGTGGAAGCCCTTCTTCACGATCATTCATATTCTTACACAGTTAGAGCTAAAGAAAATGGGGTGGTGATGGAAGTGCCTTTTTGCTATTAAGCATTTCTGGCTTTGCATGGAATAACCTCAAGATCATTACAAACCATTCAAGAGCAAATAAAAGAATGTGGTAAAGTAATACCAGACGGAAGAGGAAAGCATACAAATAGGCCACGCGCTCTAAGTGATGAAACCAGGAATGCAATTCATGAACATATTCAGTCTCTACAGGGTCGCCAATAGCACTATTCTTTGAGCCAGACATCAAAACTTTATCTTCCAGAAGAACTTAATGCGAAGAAATTATACCAGATATACATGGAGAGGTATCCAAATAATCCATCTTATGACACTTATTTGTGAATCTTCAATTCGGAGTACAATATTTCATTTGGCTATCCAAGATCGGATACATGTGTCGGTCTGGGTGGCTCAGTTGGTTAGACGCTGGGCTACTAATCCCAAGGTCGCGGGTTCAAATCCGACCCAGACCGAAGGTTTATAAGTGTGCTTAAAAACGACAGCTCCATGTCAGTAGATTTACTGGTATGTTAAAGAACTCTTGCGGGACAAAATTCAGGCACACCGGCGACGCTGATGTGATCCTGGCAATTGACAGCGTCGTTAAACAACAAAATAATTTAATTTAATTTCGGATACATGTAGTGAATGTGTTGGCATGAAAGCCAGAGAGATGTTAAATTAAAGTTGAATTAAAGTTAAATTAAAAGATGAACTGGAATGTTTGCAACACAGATCGATTGATCAAGGCGTATTAGAGCAATTGAATACAAAACTGAAAGAACTTGAAACCAGGAGAGAGCTTCATTTGAGAAAGATCTGAAGGTAATTAAATCTTGACAGTATTTTTACTGACACCTCTAAGTATTGTTATTTAACCAATTTGCATTAATTTTTCATTTGCAGGAACTGACCAAGCTTCTAACAACAGAGCAATCAAATAAGTTTTATGATAATCTGAAAACACAAGTCAATACGAGTTGTTTAAATAATGTTCCATTCTTGTATGTCAAAGTATTATTGTGTTTATACTCCAAAGTTCAGAAGATATAATTTAAAGTGTGACGATAAACCCTGTTCTGGAATAAGAATTGGACACTCATCTATATTCCCGCTTATGTACATGCACTAATAGATAATGGTTGATTATTCTCCATTGTTGTTTAAGTTAAAAACATGAAACATTGTAAGTACATTGCTAGAACATGGATGCATTGTTTCACAGCCAGCATGATTTTCATATGTGTATTAGTTAGGTAATAAAGCGTTTCAAACTTACGATTTCAAATATCTCAGAACAATGGAAATGTGACCTTCATCGGTATTCCCCCTGAAGGAGTCTCTTCCGGCTGGTATCTTCCGTCACCAGTATGAAGGGAATCTTCTGCTCGTCGTCACTTTGAAGGGTCGGTATGATGAATTCTTTTCTCGAATAAAAGATCCGGCTAACTCTTTCGATGAACTGCGATGACTCTTTCTCTCCTATCTCAGTCGTGGTACGGGTATGAAGTATGTTCACAATTTACAGCTGATAATTTTCCTTGAGACGCGACCCCCGTGAAAATTATATGTTACGTCGATGCATTAACTTTTAGTCTTTCTAATGAGATAGTCTTCTTTGCTCTGGAGGCCACAATTGAAATAATATTAGTGTATTTATTATCACAATTTTATTCGTTAATATATATAACATTTACAACGAAGACAAAAGATAATCGCACTAGGCCAACTGCAAACGATATAATGCAAACAATCAAACAATGGGAAACAAAACACTCCAACACAACACCTACCATAATTAATAATACTGCATCAAATGCCCCTCATCACAGTATATGCAACTAATTCTATTTTGGGAAAATTGTTTTCAGCCATACAATGTTGCATGTACTGTGATGATCTCCCCACAACAATGTAATTGTACAACAATATAACAACTGTGTTGAAAAACATGTCGTCGTTGAATACAAAAATATTTTCTCTTGACAATGTTTCGATTTTTTTTTTTTTTTTTTTTTTTTTTTTGCAACTTTCAGGGGTTCTATGCCCCTCCCCACTAAAATTTGTTTTATGAGTTTTCTTATGTGCGGTGGATAATGGCGAATAAGTGCTTCAATAACCTCCTGTTCACTCTCGACTTTAATCTGGTTTTGACGTCCCGGTCCCCAAAATCTATTTATAAAAAGGTTTCGAAACATACTATATGTTTCGTGAGACGCCAAAGTTAGTCTTAACCATTCCAATGCGTTTTTCTTAAGACAGCGTTTAACCACCATCATTCGTATCTCGTTCGGAATTCGTTTGATCCTAAAATAATCCTCCAGTTCTTTTATGAAAATTTTTGGATTGTCACCGGCTTCTTCGTCAAATGACGGAGGGGTTAGGTCATGGAACAAGTGACTAGCGTGACAATTATGGTTTTGACTAGGGGAGTGCATTGGCATAGCTAAATCATTCTCCTGAAAGTCCGCCATATTACTGTTATTGTCAAGTGCATCAGTATTGGTCATATTTTTGCATTCACTCACAAATTGATCATGATTGTCATTAACTCTATCAGCCTGTAGAGCAATAACAACTTGGGAAAGCCTTCCTGTAAATTCTTTTTCCTTTGTAACCGTTTCATTTATTCTATTTACATTTACATTGGCTTCCTCCTTTACTTTATTCAATTCTTCTTGCTGTGACTGCATCTCAGCGCTTATACCCTTTACAGCATTTTCTAAACTATCAATTTTTACATCAATGTCATTTTGTTTTGACCTAATTCCATCTTGATACATTTTACAACTCTGTTCTACCACGACTATCTCTGTTCTCAATTCATCTCCTACCTTTGCAATTTTTGCATTCTGTTCTGCTAGTTTTTCATCAAATTCTTTACTTAATTCAGCTTTCATTTCTACCACTGTCTTCTCCTGTCCTAACTTAACTTCATTTATCAATTCTCCTAGCCTAGCTATTTCTACTGTGTTTGATTCCTGTCCTAATTTTATCACGCTTACTAACTCACCTAATTTAGCTATATCATTGTTACTTGATTCAATTCTTTCTGTACATTCCTTCTTACATAATTCAATTTCTTGTGACAATTTATTTATATTTCTGGCATTATCCTCCTTCAAATCTGCTACATTTCTAACACTATCCTCTCTTAGTTTTGCTACATCTGCTTTTAGTTCTGTTACATTTCTAACACTATCCTCTCTTAGTTTTGCTACATCTGCTTTTAGTTCTGTTACATTTCTAACACTATCCTCTCTTAGTTTTGCTACATCTGCTTTTAGTTCTGTTACATCTGCTTTTAGTTCTGTTACATTTCTAACAAAATCTGCTTTTATATCTGCTGTATTTTTGTTCATCGCTTCCAATATTTCTTTCAATCCTATTTCAGATTCCTTACATACTACATTCTTTCTACCTTCTACTGATAACTTATCACTCACTTCCCTCTCTACACTATCATTATCTTTCTCAACTTTTTCCATCTTCTGTACAATTTTCTTATTGCGTAGTATCATAAATTAGTACTAGTCTTACTTGAATTCTGGAGCACAAGAAAAAGGATACTCCGTCAAAATGTCTTCTTTTCACTCTTTGTCCAGGTACATATTTTTACTCTATACGCCTATATTCGAGCCGTCGCACGTCTGGGCGCCAGTATGAAGGAGTCTCTTCCGGCTGGTATCTTCCGTCACCAGTATGAAGGGAATCTTCTGCTCGTCGTCACTTTGAAGGGTCGGTATGATGAATTCTTTTCTCGAATAAAAGATCCGGCTAACTCTTTCGATGAACTGCGATGACTCTTTCTCTCCTATCTCAGTCGTGGTACGGGTATGAAGTATGTTCACAATTTACAGCTGATAATTTTCCTTGAGACGCGACCCCCGTGAAAATTATATGTTACGTCGATGCATTAACTTTTAGTCTTTCTAATGAGATAGTCTTCTTTGCTCTGGAGGCCACAATTGAAATAATATTAGTGTATTTATTATCACAATTTTATTCGTTAATATATATAACATTTACAACGAAGACAAAAGATAATCGCACTAGGCCAACTGCAAACGATATAATGCAAACAATCAAACAATGGGAAACAAAACACTCCAACACAACACCTACCATAATTAATAATACTGCATCACCCCCAGGTCTTCATATGTTTTGAGACCCCCTGAATCCAAAAAAACCATTTTTAGAAAAAGGTCCGTGTGTGTGTGTGTGTGTGTGTCTGTGTGTCAGTCTGTCAGTCTGTGGACTCAAAAACGAAAAGTCGGTTAAAAACCAAAGTTGGTATTTCAGTTTAATGTCTTTCAAGGATGCGACACGAAGATTTTGAAGAAAATAGTCCCACACTAAACTGCCCTTTACATGGAACATTTTTTGAAAATTTTGATTTTCTTGAAAATAGTTCTAACGATTTTTAATACAATGTCATATGTTTGATATATTTTGATGACAAATGAAATGTATATCTTGAATTTTCTGGCTACAGGCCCTGTAGTCGTATTTACTCTGAACGACTTTTGCATAACTGGTAAACCGCTAGAGATAGACCAAATCATTCTGTGCAAAAAGTGTAGATCTTGCTAAAATACACAATTTATGTCTGAATAGATTTTCTTGTAGGGTGAACCATTTTGGAGATATTCCTTGTTATGTGTGTGAGTTTCGGAAAACTTAGAACTTTCGTGAAATGGATCATCGTTGTTCATTTTTTATATGTTACGTGTGCAAAGACAACAGAATCTCAAAGCTTTAAAGCATTTGACTATCACACAAAGCCTACTGTATTCTAAAATTCACCTTGCACCTACAAGGAAATAAGCAACAAGATAATTTGTAGAAATGTTTATCTTAACTAAGACGAAGAAGATATAGGAATTAGAGTTTTTAAGAGTGGTTAGAACAAGAGTAGAGAAAGTCATGTCAGATTTTTCTATATGTTAAGTGTACAAAGAGAACGGAATCTCAAAGCTTTAAACGATTTGACTATCGCACGAAGCCTACTGTATCCTAATATTCTCCTTCCACCTACAAGGAAATAAGCAATAAGATAATCTGTACAAATGTTTATTTCAACTAACACGAAGATGAGTGAGTGAATGTGTAGGGTTTAACGGCCCGTCGATAACGAGCTCATTTGGGCCAACACGAAGATATAGGAATAAGAGTTTGTAAGAATGGTTAGTACGAGAGTAGAGAAATTCATGTGATTGCTACACACAAGATTTTTTATTGTTTGTTGTTTATTGTCTTTTGGAGCTTGGAAATGTTTCTTGCTCACAAGTTCGCCAATTTCAGGTTCCATCTCCGAAGAACATAGGCGTAACACTGACACTAAATGTCTGTCAGAAATATTAGCACGCCTGAGCGTTTTATTGTTGTTTAATTTAGAAAAAAAAGCTGTTCACAAATGTATGTCCACGCAAACATTGCTATCAAATGACGTGCAGGTTGACAAAGATTCGGAAATGTAGTTTTAGGTAATGAAGTATACAATTTGACACCTAAATTTCCTGAATTGCGCAATGGTGTGTTGTTTTGCAAGTCAATTCTAATTGGAAATCATGTGAGAAATCACGAGGATGGATACTGAAAGAGTTGTTGAAGAGTCGCCATTCGGGATCCATAGACTTAATTTCTTCAAATCTATTATTGAATTCATTGAGGAGATCCTCTAACAATGTTTTGTAGTTTGGTATCAGATGCTTACAGCCATCATTGAATACACTTTGCAAACAAGGAAAATGATGCATATCCTCATTATCAACTTGTGTTATCTGCAATTCAAGTTTCGCCTTAAATGCTTTCAAGTCGTCAAACATGTTGATTATGAGTCTGTCCTTACCTTGTAATTTAAAATTAAGGGAATTGAGATAGGAAGTTAAATTCACCAAGAACGCCAAATCACAAATCTAGTCTTCACTATAGACTTCTGGAATTTGTAAAATGTGAGTTTCTAAGAATGTTTTTATTTCACTTCGAAGATTAAAGAACCTAGTCAGCATATTACCACGACTAAATCACCTTACTTGACAGTAATACGAAACGTCCGAAAAATCAGAGTTCACATCTTCAAGAAATTGTTGAAACTGTCGATGACGTAAAGCATGTGAGCGAATAATATTGACTACTCTGACAACGGCCGTCATAACATTCTTTACAGTAACAGGCTGAGTACAAAGATTTTCAAGATGAATAAGACAATGAATAAATTTAACTTTGCAACGAGTTCTTCTTGAGTCAGAAATCTTCCTACTCTTCCTACAAGTCCTGTTTCTTGTCCCGTTGTACAAGCTGCTGCTATGCAGACTAATTTGTTCCATGGAAGTTTAAATTTAGCAATAGTTTTTATTACACCATCTAAAATATCTTGTCCTGGAGTCCGATCTTTTAATGAAACAACATCGAGAAGATCTTCAAAAACATTGCAATCTAAATTGACGCCCCTAATGAATATAGCCAGCTGTGCTGTGTCTTTGCGGTCCGTACTCTCATCAAGAGCTAATGAATAACAGGTAAATGTGTTCATTCTTTCTATTAGTTGTTCCTCCAAGTTATCTCTCATTTCTGATATACGTTCCGCAACAGTATTACGAGACAGACTTATACATTGAAACACATTAACAGTTCCGGACATATTTTTTCTGCAGCAGTAATAAGACAGTTTTTAACAAATTCTCTATCCGTGAATTGAAGCACACGCAGTGTGTTTGCTGATTTTGTAGCTAACACAAACCAAACTTTTTCTACTAACGTCCGAAGATGATGATGGAATATTTTCGAAATTTACTCTTAACTGAAATTCCTCTATAGCCTTTTCACGAGCAACACCTGATAATTTGCAGCATGTTGAGAATTAAAATGTCTTTTAATATTGTAATGACTTGTATATCCAATTTTAATTTCTGGTCTACATGTTAAACAACGTACCTTGCCATCATTTAAGATAAAGAAGCATTGATCAGTCCGCTCACGTTGAAAACACCGTTCTCTGTCCATACTAACCACCACAGTATATTTGTCAACAAACCAGGTACTTAGTCACAACTCCAATGACAGGAAGGTATTACACATTGACCTGGAATGTTACCCCCCCCCCCCCCAAGTCCTTTCCCAATTATTTCATTTCATCACAAGAAGTGTGCTACAAGTAAGCACTACTCAGGATTTTTTTTATGAAGATTATACTCCGTCTCTGGTGACAATAAAGGGCAAATGTCCAATTATTTCTACCAGGATGTAGTCAATTGCTTTAGAACATGTTACGACAGCATTCGTAAACGGGGGAAAGTTCGATAACAAAATGAGTTATATCATATTTAGCGCAATCGATATGTGGGAATGCGCAACGTTCACAGGTCGCGGCTTCTAATCCTGTGCACCGATCAACTACTGTTTCATTTTACCACCTAAATACCGGATTGGATATTATACACCAAAGCTCCTAAAGAGCAAACTAAATATAAATACAAAAATATGGTACAACATGCCGATTAGACAAGTAGACCACCCGTCTAAGCCCATCTATTAGAACTTCCTTAAGCAGACGATACAGGAAAGTGACCACAAAACTAAGGTCATTTATCTGGCCTGTGCTGATTCAAGGGAAGCAATTAACATACAGTCATCGAAATATCACGTAATATTCATATTCTACTCACCAGTTGCATGTATTAAGTTTGTTAGATTCCAGCCGAATATTTGACATCGAGATTTAACCAAAAATGTACGCTTAGAGGTTCCTAAATGATTATTTCATAACGATAAACCGCAAGAGATAGAGAAAATCTTACTACACAAAAATATAATAAGATTCGATTATCCAGCACTTTTGTTTTGTGGAGATAATATTTTCAAGATATTCCTTGTTACTGGTGTGAATTTTGAAATACTTATACCTTTTTAAAATGGGAAGTCATTATTCATACTTTATATGTCTTGGTGATGCAAAGAGAATGGAATGACAAAGCCATTACATAACGATCAGCTCTCAAAATATCTGACTATTGCTTCTCTCATATCATTATACCTGCCTCGATTAACACGAAGAAGATAGAAGAATAAACATTTAAAAATTGTTTATTCAAGAGAAAGTAGAGAGAAAGTCAGTGCACAGATTATAGTTTTAAAAATTAGCTTGTGGAATAGAGGAAGTCATGTGAATGCCAAACGTAAGATTTGCGAATATAAAATGAGTACAGAAAGTTGTGTGATGTATCAAGTCGTCTTTTGAAATAAAAAATGCATTTTACCAACGTACCAACTTCTGTTGACGGTGGGGGTAAAGGCACGTACATTGAAGGGGAGTTGGAAGACTATGGGAATAAACCTGCATGGCATCGTTTCCAGTGCGAACATATCCGATGCTGCCCGTTCCTACTCCTACGGGCCCTCGTTCCTGCTCTTATGGGACCCCATCCCCGGCGGCTCTGCATGAAGGACCTCGCAGCGCAGGTTGGTCCACCATTCGCAGCCTCGGAACAATGCCAGGAAAGACATCCCTACAAGCTTTTGCCCGACCGAGCCGGATTCGTATTCAAAACAGCTCTGGTATGTGTTGAGCGGAATTCCCAGTTCATCATTTTGACGTCCCCTGCAGCTTCAGTTGGAACCACCCTCCTGCTTGTATACACGAGGCAAAGCTTAAACATCTCATAAAAGCATTCAGAAATATTTATTATATCAATTTCAGTAAGCGCTAGAGGCGGTATCCCCTGAACATTCTACATTTGCTAGAACGTCTATTTTCATGTAGTTATACAGTTGCGATCTTAGTATTACGCACTGCCTGTGCTACGAGAAGAAACTACATACTATTATTGATGCCACTGCCTCTGTTATACATCTATCTTTATGGGAGATACGTTCGTCACTTCAAAATGACAAAAATTAATACTTGCAAAGCTTTATTTTTAAATCACAATAAAACAAAACTTTTACGAATTTAGTAGAATTTAGTACATAATGCTTTCCCGCTCATCTTTTCTGAGTTAGTTCTTTCTGCTTTTATTCAGTATGCTACTACGGTGTAGTTATTTTATATAAATTTGCTTTCGCATTATTATTACTGTTATTATTATTATTATTATTATTATTATTATTATTATTATTATTATTATTATTATTATTATTATTATTATTATTATTATTATTATTATTATTATTATTATTATTATTATTATTATTATTATTATTATTATTATTATTATTATTATTATTATTATTATTATTATTATTATTATTATTATTATTATTATTATTATTATTATTATTATTATTATTATTATTATTATTATTATTATTATTATTATTATTATTATTATTATTATTATTATTATTATTATTATTATTATTATTATTATTATTATTATTATTATTATTATTATTATTATTATTATTATTATTATTATTATTATTATTATTATTATTATTATTATTATTATTATTATTATTATTATTATTATTATTATTATTATTATTAGTGTCTCCTATTTGTTGCCTTCCATTTATAAAGGCTACATCGGTTGGATTTTTCGGTGTTGTAATTCTAAATTGGTTGAATTTGCCTTTTATTCTTTGTATTTTATTCTACATTAGTTTAGCTGGAGTTTGTAAAGTTAAGGAAGAGACAAATGATGGCCAGGATTGTATTTTACCTTGATTGTATTCCTACCTATCGCTCTGTATTTCTGGTAGTTTATTTTTGTTTTCAATTGATGGTTTTACTCTGTAGAAGTAAAATGCTCGCTTATTATTTTTATGCAGGATTTACACGATTCATTCCAGCAGGGTATCCTACTATTCAAAATGCAAAAGCTTATTTTGGGAATGTTGATATCCGCAGACTTAATACATCTGTAAAATCCTGTACGATGCTACTGATGTGCTCAGTTGTAAATTTACCGGGAGGTACTAGACTACATTAGAGATCGTTAACACCGTTTATAAATGTCTGCTAGTCTGCTCTGTGTAAATTCCGGTTTGCGTTGGGACATTCAATAGTGTTAGGCAAGGAGTTGTCGCCACTTTGAATAATAACGGGGAAGTGATCGCTTCCTTGTGGTGATTGATAAACAGTCTAATTCAGTAACTCATATATATCAGGTGTGCAGAGCATTAGAACTATGCTGTCGGTGGTCCCACGAGTAATTTTTTTGCGAGTTGGTTCTGTCGAATGCATTAGTACCAAATCGAATTCATCTAATAGATTTTCGGTAACTTTTGCTAGGAATTGGTGTACGACAGTCCCAAAATCTGTTATGGCCATTAAAGTACCCAACAAAATAAATGATTTTGGTAGTTGGCGTGTAAGGGTTCTTAAAGTGTCCATCACTATTCGGAAGATAAATATTGCAAGTACAAACTGTTGATGAAACTGCCACTGCTTCGTGAAGGAACTTCCCTGTAATATAAATCACTTTTCACGCAAGTTGCTACTTCTCCCCGAGCATGACTGACATTGATTCTATTTTTGTGAGCTTCACTTACCTTATACCTGGGTTTGGCACAAGAATGGAATAAATAATAAAAAAAATAAAAAAAAAAAAATAAAAAAAAATTCTGATGTGTTGCACTCACATGACTTTCTCTACTTTTGTACTAACCATTCTTACAAACTCTTATTCCTATATCTTCCTCGTGTTAGTTAAAATATACATTTGTACAAATTATTTTATTGGTTATTTCCTTGTAGGTGCAAGGGGAATATTAGAATACAGTAGGCTTTGTGTGATAGTCAAATCTTTTAAAGCTTTGAGATTCCGTTCTCTTTGCACACGTAACATATAAAAATGAACAACGTTGTACCATTTCACGAAATCAAGTTTTCCGAAACTCACACACATAACAAGGAATATCTCCGAAATGGTTCAACCTACAAGAAAAGTTATTGAGACATAAATTGTGTATCTTAGCAAGATCTACATTGCTTGTATAGTATGATTTGGTCTATCTCTAACGGTTTACCAGTTATGCAAAGGTCATCAGAGTAAATACGACTACAAGGGCTATAGCCAGAAAATTCAAGATATACATTTCATTGGTCATCAAAGTATCTCAAACATATGGCATTTTAATTAATATCGTTAGAGCCATTTTCAAGAAAATCAAAATTTTCGAAAAATCTTCCATGTAAAGGGTAGTGTAGGGTGGGGCTGTTTTCTTCTAAATCTTCGTGTCGCATCCTTGAAAGACATTAAACTTAAATACCAAGTTTGGCTTTTAACCGACTTTTCCTTTTTACTTTCTCTACTGGTAAGTAGGGGAAGTATTGTATTCCACCCAAACATTCGATGTCGAGATTTCACCGGAAATATATGTTTTGAGGCCCCCTCAATCCAAAAAAGCATTGTTAGAAAAAGGTCTGTGTGTGTCTGTCTGTGTGTCTGTCAGTCTGTGTGTCTGTCAGTCTGTGGACAGCATAACTCAAAAACGAAAAGTCGGTTAAAAGCCAAACTTGGTATTTAAGTTTAATATCCTTCAAAGATGTGACACGAAGATTTTGAAGAAAATAGCCCCACCCTACACTACCCTTTACATGGAAGATTTTTCGAAAATTTTGATTTTCTTGAAAATGGCTCTAACGATTTTGATTAAAATGTCCTATGTTTGAGATATTTTTATGACAAATGACATGTATATCTTGAATTTTCTGGCTATAGCCCCTGTTGTCGTATTTACTCTGGACGACTTTTGCATGACTGGTAAACCGTTAGAGATAGACCAAATCATACTATACAAAAAATGTAGATCTTGGTCAAATACACAATTTATGTTCCGATAAATTTTCTTGTAGGGTGAACCATTTCGGAGATATTCCTTGTTATGTGTGTGAGTTTCGGAAAACTTAGAACTTCAGCGAAATGCAACAACGTTGTTCATTTTTTATATGTTAATCGTGCAAAGAGAACGGAATCTCAAAGGTCAAATAGATTTGACTGTCGCACAAAGCCTTCTGTATTCTAATATCTCCCTTGCACCTACAAGGACATAAGCAATAAGATAATTTGTACGAATGTTTCTCTTAACTAACATGGAGATATAGGAATAAGAGTTTGTTAGAATGGTTAGTACAAGAGTAGAGAAAGTCATGTGAGTGCAACACATCAGATTTTTGAGTTATGCTGTCCAAAGACTGACAGACACACAGATTGACACGCAGACACCGACGCGGACCTTTTTCTAAAAATGCTTCTTTTGGATTCAGGGGGCCTCAAAACTTGTATTTCCGGTGAAATCTCGACATCGAATTTTTGGGTGGAATACAATACTTCCCCTACTTACCAGTAGAGAAAGTAATTATATCTATGTGAAGAAGATAAATCTATTTTGATTTCGTAATACACATCCCAGTTTACTACTCTTCATGTTGTTGGAAAATAATTATAGTTAAACAGGCGATGCGAAAAAGATCGAAGTGCTACATTCACATGACTTTCTCCTTCTATCGCATTATTCAACAAGTTATTCTTACGAACTCTTCTATCTGCTTATGTTAATCGCGATAAACATTTGCAGAAATTGAGAGAATGTAGGCTTTCACGGCTGGAGTCAATATAACTGGAATATATTTCATTCTGCCGTGGTCTGCTGAGACAGATGTTCCAGACGTTTCGTCTGCTACTACGGTGGACATCTTCAGCAGCGTGGTCAAATCTCCTCGGAGGTTTTACAGCGTCTAATGCGCTGCAAGCATGCAGGAAAGCGAGCAAGCGAACCAACGAACCAGCGAGCCACAGATTACTAATACTGCCCAGAGATTACTAATACTGCATCAGATAATGACGTAAAACAACACAAGACAAATCTAGTATCACATGCCCATAACTGTTATCTGAAAATCCCATATATTGCACATCCTCTGAATTTACACAAAGACCTGCAACCACAAGGATGCAAAAGACCAATGTCGTCTACCAGTAGTGGCACAACGCCCATTAATGCCGAAGATAGTGAACAACACTGTCCAAACCCTGAAAATACCCACACAAAAAGCACGTAAATACCATCCATGCTGTTGAGAAACCAAAAACAGACTATCATAACAGAGCTGAGTGCAATACTGGCACCTATAAAAAGTAATATAAAACAATCCGGACGTCTTTCCCCTAAGCTAATTGCAGGTTCTCAGTTTATTTGAAAACACTGTGTGTGAGTGACATAATAACAATTACTCTCTCAACTATACTGATGACTATAAGGTTTAGTACAGGCACTGCGAACTCTACACTCACATACAGACAAAGCAACTAAAACCAGAAGCATCCGTATCATTAAGAAACTACTAAATTTCACCAGGCAAAACAAAGAAATGACAAAGGACAGCTGTTAGACAAGATAACCCAGAAAACTAATTTTTCTACCTGAATCGTCAAAGTAATACCATTCAGCACTCACAATATTAGGTGGTGTGCAATGGAATGCCAATGAATTCCAATCGCAATTTGAATACTTACAACTTCTGATCAACCTGAACAGTTATGTCTACAGCAAACTAATTTTAGAGATAATTCTCGAAATTTTATCTCAAGATTTTATCTCGAGATAAACTAAAACAGTTCAAAGCGTATCACAAAAATAGAATCAATGCCAGTCACGCTAGCGGAGCAGTAGCAACTTGCGTAAAAGGTGATCTATAATTCTATATCACTGAATTAGAAACAGTGGCAGTTTCATCAGCCGTTTGTATTTACAATATTTATCCTGCGAATAGTGCCACGCTTCAGACGGATACTTTAAGAACCCTTACACGCCAACTACCAAAATCTTTTATTTTGTTGGGTGACTTTAATAGCCACAACAGATTTTGGGATTGCCGTAACACCAATTTCCGAGGAAAAGTTCTCGAAAAGCTTATAGATGAATTCGATTTGGTACTAATGAACTCGACAGAGCCAACTCGCTATGAAATTACTCATGGGACCACCATCAGCATAGATCTAATGCTTTGCATACTTGATATATATGAGTTACTAAATTGGACTGTTTATGAATCACCACAAGAAAGCGATCACTTCCCCGTTATTATTCAAAAAGGCGACAACTCCTCGCCTACCACTATTGAATGCCCCAACGCAAAGTTGAATTTACACAGAGCAGACTGGCAGACATTTATAAACGGTACACATGCTGAGGCTTTCACGACCGGCGTTAATCCAATAGATGGTAGATTTCGGGCTTGTAGGCCCTGATCCAGTCGATGAATTTTCTGGGCAAAGCGTCAGAAAATTCATCGATTGGACCACGGCCCACAAGCCCGAAATCTACCATCTATTGGATTTATAAACGGTGTTAACGATTTCTGAAGTAGTCTAGTACCTCCCGATAAATTTACAACTAAGCACATCAGTAGGATGTACAGGACTTTACAGATGTATTAAGTCGGTGGATATCAACATTCCCAAAATAAGCTTTTCCATTTAAAATAGAAGGGTACCCTGCTGGAATGAATCGTGTAAAACCTGTAACAAAAATAATAAGCGAGCATTTTAGTTCTACAAAGGAAAACCATCAATTGAAAACAAAATTCAACTACCAGAAATGCAGAGCGATAGCTAGGAATATAATCAAAGTAAAATACTATCCTACCTGGTTTATTGTAGTGTTTAACACCGGCTTTTACTACTATGGCAGCGCAGGCGGCGACACTGATGATACACGGAATGAAGATGGAGCACCAGTGGAACAAGATAGCGGGGAACACCGGAGAAGCCGGAAGAAACTCACCCCAGCGCTGCTTCGTCCACCACGAATCCCACATGTGTTGCCTGGGATCGAACCCGGGCCGCTTTGGTGAGAAGCGAATGGTCTAACCACTCGGCTACGACGTGGCCAATCCTGGCTGTCATTTGTCCCTTCCTTAACTTCACAAACTCCAGCTAAACTAATGTATAGTAAAATACAAAAAATAAAAGGCAAATTCAACCAATTTAGAATTACAACACATAAAAATCCAACCGATGTAGTCTTTATAAATGGAAGGCAACAAATAGCAGACAATAATATTAATAATGATAATAATAATAATAATAATAATAATAATAATAATAATAATAATAATAATAATAATAATAATAATAATAATAATAATAATAATAATAATAATAATAATAATAATAATAATAATAATAATAATAATAATAATAATAATAATAATAATAATAATAATAATAATAATAATAATAATAATAATAATAATAATAATAATAATAATAATAATAATAATAATAATAATAATAATAATAATAATAATAATAATAATAATAATAATAATAATAATAATAATAATAATAATAATATAATAACAATAACAACAATAACAATAATAACAATAATAATAATGTGAATGCAAATTTATATAAAATAATTACAGGTAGTAACATACCGAATAAAAGCAGAAAGCGATGAGCGTCAAAGCATTGTGCACTAAATTCGACTTATTGCGATTTAAAATTAAGGCTTTACAAGTATTAATTTTTGTGTTCATCTTGAAGTGACGAACGTATCTTCCATAGACCTATAACAGAGGCAGTGGCATCAATAATAGTATGCAGTTTCTTCTCGTAGCACAGGCAGTGCGTAACACTAAGATCGCAACTGTATAACTACATGAAAATAGACGTTCTAGCAAATGTAGAATGTTCAGGAGATACCGCCTCTAGCGCTTACTGAAATTGATATAATAAATATTTCTGAATGCTTTTATGAGATGTTTAAGCTTTGCCTCGTGTATACAAGTTAGGAGGGTGGTTCCAACTGAAGCTGCAGGGGACGTCAAAATGATGAACTGGGAATTCTGCTCAACACATACCAGAGCTGTTTTGAATACGAATCCATTTCTGACAGCAGTTTGCCTTTGACCGAACACTGCACTACAGAGACAACGTTGCAGCAGTTTCCTCAATAACGCATTCATGTACAATCCTATGAACACGTCAGGTGAATTAGAACAGAGGTCGCTTTTATGCTGTCAAGATTCTGGTTCCGTAGTTGAAAGCGTTCTGAATACATAACATCATGATGTTAGATTATGTTAGTATCAACTGCGAAACTACCTGAATATAAAGATTGTTATAATGCAGACATATTTTAAAATTTTACTCTCTCTACCACTTGTCTATAGTAGGTAAAAGAACTATTCTATTTCACTCAAACACTAGATGTCGAGGTTTTACGGAAACTATTTTAAGACGGATAAATATTAGCATCTTTACTCGTAGAAAAAGTTTTGCGTGTGTGTGTGTGTGTGTGTGTGTGTGTGTGTGTGTGTGTGTGTTAGAGTGTATGCGTGTGCACGTACGTGTGTGAATGTGAACAGTGAAACTTTAAAAAATCGGACGAATAACGAAATTGGGTATTAAATTCAGATTTAATCAGATTTTCACGAAGATTTCAAAGCAAATCTCTCCACCCCGAATCAGCCTTTTTCTATATTTCTTATTTCTTCACAAACGCTTAAATAAATATGCCTAAAACATAGTATCTTTAGGACAGTTACTGACAAAATGGTCATCTTGTATTTTCTGGGAGTACTTGTGAGTCCTCTCCGTTATGAATGAATCTTGTATAGCTCGTAAACCGCAAGAGAGAGAGAGAGAGAGAGAGAGAGAGAGAGAGAGAGAGAGAGGGAGAGAGAAAGAGAGAGAGAAGAAAATGTTGGTGTTGTTGAAACAACTGTCAAAGTATTTTTTGGACATTAACTATTTCTGAGACATTCGTTAGTATTGTTTGAATTGTCAGTTATTTCATACTTCTCCTACAGTTAAGTCGCTAATCGTTTTTCCTTTTCACAGCCATACAATAAGAACGGAAATTAAAATACATTAAATGGCGGTCTCTTTTAAGAGATCTGCTGTCGCCTTGGCCTAATACATCCCACTTCTACCTACAACGAAATGGTAATAGAACAATTTCTAAAAATGTTTATCTTCATCTTTCCTGAAGATGGCCATGGAGTCTACAATGGTCGAAAGCTCGACATTTATAAACCTAACACGGCTGATCACACGTGAAGCCTTGATCCACTTCTTCTTTCTCCTGTTTACCCTCACCTTATGTAGGACTTGCACCCTCGAGGAGTTACAAGTTAGTGCTTAGAGTCAGAGGCCTGTCGGGGAGCAGAGGAACCTATAGACCGGACAGAGTGAAGACCTGGAAACGGGTGGTATGATATCAAGGAAGAGCATTATATGAAATGCAGGCGAAATTGATTTGAGATAAACTTAAGTTAGATTTCGTCGTAGGTATAAGAAGAATAAATTAGGCTAAAGGGATTGTTACATTTTTGTAAATTTGATGTGTTACATTAGTAGGATCTTTCCTACCCATTCCTTGGTAAACTATTGTTTCAAAAGAGTATTCTTATATTTCATGTATATCGATATATTATAGAAATGGCTTCTGTTACATATTTCCTTGCAGGTATAATGGCAGTACTTTTTTTTTTTGAAATTCATTATGCAGGCCAGTCTCACTGGCAACTGTAAGAATCTCGCCACTAAAATCGCTCCAGAATTACCTTGCAGCTCTCCGGAACTACCTCTGGATATTACTTCGTAGGCTACAAAACCGCTTATTTATCTACCTTTTCATCTAACTTCTTTGCTTTTACAATGATTACTATCATTTGTTGCACAATATGTCAATTGCTTTTGGTCGGGGAATGCACGTAGGCTTAGGAGATCTTTTTAAGAACTTTCGTTCTGTGATGACTTTGGAATTTCGTTCTGTTTGCGTGACTACGATGGGAAACGAAAAGAAACATCGCTTCCCATTTGTGAGGCTATGATTTTTTGAATATCTGGAAATAACATTGAATATCTGGAAATAGTGAATTCACAAAGAGGTAGACAAAAATTGTGTACTTTAATGAGGTCTACATTTTTATGTAGTAAGATTTTGTTTATATCTTACTATTTATTATTTATTTAAAGTTCATTCAGAATGTAAGAGGGCTTCTAATACCATTTCCCAAAAAAATTCAAAATTTACATTTAATTTTTCATGTAAATATCTTTAACGTATTTAATATAATTGAGAAAGTGAAATAACGAAACATTTTCTGTACGATATAAAGAGTAATTGGTATGTTTATGAAAATGTTCGTATCAAATTCTTAGACGAAGCCGAACCTCCATACCAAGTTTAGTATGTAACTAAGTATTCTCTTCTGAGTTGTGTTCTACACGCACACGCGCGCGCGGGATCAGAAAGTTTGTATTTACAGTAAGACCTCCATATCAAATTTTTGGGTGAAAAACAATACTTCCTCTACTTGCCATAAGTAAATAGTTGAGAAAGTAGAAAGAATAGGTAAAGATTACTAGAGATGTATTAACATGAGCTTCCGGAGAGAAGTACAAAAGCAAATTGTAGGGATGAAAAATGAAGCATTTGATACAAAAAGAAACATCTTACGTGGACTATTAAAGAAATTACTAAGGATGATTTTATTCAAGTTCAAGTAATTTTTTGTGGAAAGTGTTTCGAATATTCTATTTTCTTAGTTGCAGAAAATGTCTTTTATTCTTAAATATCTATTTAAAAACTTCAAATAGAGGCCAACATAAGATGCAGGAAACATTGTGTAGGTTTCCTTTCTGAGTTGTAGTACGCTAGGATTCTTAAACACACGCTTTACTCACAAAAATTATCTATAATCTGCTTAACTAATTAGCGGGTGAGATTTTACAGATAGGCGATAACATGAATGCGCTAAGCTAACACATGTCACATCACGAAGAGCGTGTGTAACGAAAAAGACAGACTATGGCGCGAATCGGAGTTATGTAGTAATGGTACTCTATGCATGGCTAAGATTGTATACAGTCATGATAAAAATATGCCTTTTATGTGAATTTAATGAGTAATCTTTTGATTGTTGAGTGTATGGATGTATTAGAAGATTGTGGTTTTACTTCATTGGGCCATGAGTGGACTAGGAGAATTACATCACTGCAGTTCGCGCCGTAGTCTGTCTATTTCGTTAGCCATGACAAAGAGAGAACGCGATAAGTTGGGGCTTTATGTTTTACATTCACTTTATACTAAGGCGATAAATCCGATCGTGCAAAAATGAATTGCCAGCTATAACTAATTAATGACGTATAGCTAAATAATTAAGAGTTAATTTAATCAAACTGTTTTATACTGACCATAGGGAAATAGAAATTATATCACTGGAAAGCTTTTCCAAGGTCCCGGGTTAAAATCCGGTCCAGACTGATGGTTTTTGAGTGTGCTTAAAAACGACAGCTCCTTGTCAGTAGATTTACTGGCATGTAAAAGAACTCCTATGGAACAAAATTCCGGCACACTGGCGACGCTTATGTGATCCTGGTAATTGATAGTTTCGTTAAACAACAATACATTTCACTGGAAAGCTCTGGATGAAATATATCGTTATGAGTTTTATAAATATGAATAACAAATAACACCAAAAATTACAGCTACTTTTTGCAAGATTTCACCGCAAAATAAAGGTGGGAAGGCTGTTGATTTTCCTTATATATTTGAACACGGAGGCAAAAGTAAATAAGCTACCCGCGTTACTCCTTGGTAGTCAATAACCCTAGTTTTCGGTAAGGAGACGCGTCAATCAACCCACCACGCAGGAAATAGTGGGAACTTTCACATCTGAAGGGGAATCAATAGTCAATATGGTATCTGTAGCAGAAAGGGAGCAGTCAATCAGGGTAGATTTCAACTTGACTTGGTGTGTAGATTTAAGAAGGCTGTCAGTGAATAATATAAAAAGAAACGTAGGCAAGCGTGGAAATCACTTGTGTCAACTCAGGCGCTGGAACGACACGCTGCACGTGGATTAGAGCGTGACGCCAACAGATAAGACATAAGAAAATAGTGCGTAAAGCACGGTGGCAGTCATGGAAATATAAAGTGAATGTTCGCGTGCGGGATACACGAAGTGTTAAGTTAGAACATTTTTGTCATAGTCAAAGAGATATAGCCATGTGTAACATACCCAAAATAAGAAACAAAGCAATTAAAGAATGGCAATGAAATAAATTAAGTAAAAGTACACGCTGAAGTATTCCTTGACAGAAAATTACCAGATTATTTAGCGGCAAAATAATTGCGTCCGAAGTGAAAGCTTCCGAGTGCAGCAATAATTGAACAAGCCTGAAATGTGGGAAACTCAAAGTGCAGTGAGGCCTCGAGCGATCGGCTTCAAACCTCACCGATACCTTTTGTTTTCCTTGCTGCATATGACGGCCACGTCTTCGAAAACCACAGCTAACTCCATGGATCGACTGTGAGACGCGTACGACAACCCAGATTTACTCCGATTACCACAACATCGGTGAGAAGTAATCCTCGTTCCCGGGCTAGCCAATGTAAAACATCACGTCCTTAGGAAGGACATCATAGATGAAGAGATAAGAGTGCTTCTTCATACCGGCGCTGTCTACTTTGGGGCTCGTCGAAGTGAGCAAAGTCATTTCATATTGACAACCTGCCGCAGGATTTGAAGAGACTCGACGAATCTTGGCGAGATAGGGAGTAGCCTGCATACCCACTGGAGCACACGAACGTGGACCCAGAACACAAGGGATAGGGTTAGAAACCTGGGTTGTCATCTAAATAACGATCTTTATATGTGTGCATGGAAGGCATGTTTTTTGGGGAATGGTAGGCCACTAGTGAGCGGCATGAATGAACAGTCAGTGAGTAAAACACAGTGAACCGCTCACACACTTACACACTACACATAATTTAGATTAGTGCTGTTACTAGAGGTTAGCTTGACTGGACAAGTTGACAGAACGTAATTGGTAGCTTGAAAATAAGCTAAGGCAAGAGCAAGCTAGGCAATGTTTACAGAACATACAAGAGAACTTGAAACCAGGTTAATTGAACATAACAGAGAATTTGAAAATAAATGGCATACATCCTATAATCCTGTGGCACAGGGAACCTGAATGTAAATGACATAAACACAGTAAATGCTTGATTAATAAACATGATAATATTTCCATTGTCACTTTAGAACTGAATAGAAACTTTTCACGTCAGAATGAGCAGTTATTAAGGGAGTTGTTTACAGGAAGCAATACAGAGTTACTTGAGGGCTAGATAATGTTACGGTAGGAATGGGTAAGACTAGGCAAGAAGTGCAGCAAGTTAACCAATACTTAGAAAACAAAATACTAGGGTAATACAGGAAAATAAAGGTGTAAGAGTGCACAATAATCTAAGCCAGACAGTTGAAAAGGAAATAGCTGTAAATAAATGTATTGGAGTGAAAACCGCCTTGTCATTAAGTGTATAAATCGCTCGCACAGACGCATGTCTAAACCTGGGGAACGAAATTGAGGCCATAGAAAGAGAAATTAATCTCAGAAAACAAAACTTGAGCAAAATAAATACAAATCTAGAACCCCAAATAACCAGCTTCTCTGGCACTGCTGAAGGTGAGTACATTGCAGTCAATAGTAACATAAATATGTAGCTCACGCCCAGTTCAAAGGCCAGGCCCATGTAAAAATGTACAGAATGTGTCTCCTCTAACAACAGTGATAATGCTAACATTGTAAGTGACTGGAACATTGACCTAGCAAATTCATTGTTATGTTAGACAATAGTATCTGCATTTGAGGACAATAAGGACGACTGACCGTTGTCATTACTTAGAAATTACGACGAATACTTTCAATTCAAATACGTACATAAACTCTTGAGAAGACCAATAAATATTTAGGGGCTGAGCATTGAATTGGCCAATATTACCTGTGTGTCCAATGGAAGTGCCACATACAGCATGTTAAGTAGGGGTGTGCATCGGCGAACCATCATTTGGCAAGAAATATTATCTGGGCGTTATGATTCGGACATAAGGATGATTAATGACAGATTCATAGAACCTGAAATTGCTCCCCGCGGCATGTTTCTATTAGTGATAATCTTCTAAACCACTTGACCAATCACTGCGAAATTCGGCATGTATGTGTATTTTTTCATAGAGAAGATTTTTATGCTATCCATTTTACTATAGAATGTAACTAACATTCACGTGTTTTTCTCCACTCACTTTTCTTTTACGTGAGACATTCACATTTTCTTCCCTATATACTCGCCCTTCAACATACAATTCATACAATTTGCTATGATTGTAGTAGAAATTCAACATATATTCACATGGTTTTCTCTACTGACTTTTCTTTTGCGAAACACGATCACATTTCTTTCTCTATTCGCGCTTTAACATACAATTCATACAATTTTCTATGATGTAATCAAAATGCAACGTATTACATGCACACTATTTTATCTACACTCTTTTCTTTTACTAACACATTCTCATTTGTTCTCTACTCGCTCTTCAACAGGCAATTCATGCAACCTATATGTATGAAATGTTTAGCTCTTCCGGGCTTGTAGGCCGTGGTCTAGAAGGCATGGTAGATACCAACGTTTTGCCAAGTACTGCGCTTGGCATCATCAGGTTAACACGATCCTCCGTCTGCACTGGTCAGAGTTTGAACGTGGAAGCAGAGAAGTAATGGAAGTAATGACCGTTAACGTCCGTTAAAGTTATTTATATGGGTGGGGGTGGGCGTGGCATTGTTGCGTTGGCTACGGTAGTGATTGGCCATTTGTAGGTGGGGTTTTATTACAACTGTTGTGTGTGTCTGAAAGTTTATCTAAAACCGGTATCCATGCTTTATGTACACGTAGTATTTCTTCCTTGCGATTGAAGTTGTCTTTGTGTTTGTAGATTTCTATGGCTTCCCTTTGTAGTCGGGCATAGTAGTTAACTGATGCCTGACTACAAAGGGAAGCCATATAAATCTACAAACACAAAGACAACTTCAATCACAAAGAAGAAATACTAGGTGTACATAAAGCATGGATACCGGTTTTAGATAAACTTTAAGACACACACAACATTTGTAATAAAACACCTACAACTGGCGAATCACTACCGTAGCCAGCGTAACAATGCCCCGGCCACCTCCACCCATATAAACAACCTTAACGGACGTTAACGGTCATTACTTCCATTACTTCTCTGCTTCCACATTCAAACTCTGACCAGTGCAGACGGAGGATCGTGTTAACCTGATGATGCTAAGCGCAGTACTTGGAAAACGTTGGTATCTACCATGCCTTCCAGACCACGGCCTCTACAGGCTCGGAAGAACTAAACATTTCGAATAGTCAAGACACCGGTCGTGAAAGCCTAAATACATATATATGTATGAAGTTTATAAATTCCAACAAGGTTGACCGATCACAATAAAAATTGGCACATCTAAGCATTTTTCATGGAGAAGTTTTTTATGCTATACATTCGCATATTTTTCTCTACTCGTTTTTCTTATGCTAACACATTCAGAAATCCTTCTCTGTTTGCCCTTCAACATACAATTAATATATACAATTAAGATTGAAATAGAAATGCAACGCTTTACAGTCACACGATTTTCTCTGCTTACTTTTCTTTTATGAAACAATCACATTTCTTTCTCTACTTGCCGTTCAGTACAGAATTCATACAATTTTCTATGATTAAATAGAAATGTAATGTATTACATTTATACGGGTTTCTCTACTCACGTTTATTTCATGTAACACATTTACATGTTTTTCTCTACTCGCTCTTCAACATACAGTTAAATGGATGTTGGTATATCTGAAGTTTATAAACGCAACACGGTTGACAGATCACTATTAGTACTGGCACATCTTAAAATGTCGACGATTGCTTCACCATATGCTCTTGATATGTATGTCAACACTGAAACAAGGCGATTAACATTCATCAGGTTGAACCAGAGCAAACTCCGATCTGAAGAGTATATCCACCTTCGAGATGCGATTAATACCAATGTAAATGCAGAGAACGTCAGCCGGATGACAATTCTTCCAGCGACATTCATCGGAAGTCCTCGACATATGCTCAATATGCCATGTCGTATGTTCGTCATTATAGCACAGGAGATTTATTTATTACATTCACGTGCAATCCACATTGGGTAGAAATCAAACTTCAGTTATACCCTGGCCAATCACCCATTGATCGCCATGACATTACGGCAAGAGTCTTCAAACAGAAGTTGAAATATTTAATGCATTTCATTGTGAAACATTGCATGTTCGGAGAGACGCTCTGCTGGATGTATTCTGTGGAGTGGCAGAAACATGGATTGCCTCATGCGCATATTCTGATTTGGTTGGTTAAGAAGAAGACCAAATGAAGTTGATGAAGTGATATCAGCTGAAATCCCTGATGTACAAATAGATCCAGGCTTGCATGAGATAGTTATTAAAACATGATTCATGGTCCCTGTGGAACATATAATCAAAATGCACCGTATATGGTGGATGGTAAATGTTTGAAGCGTTATCCACGGGCATTAGTAGCAGAAACAATTACCGGAAATGATGGTTATCCACTGTATCGTCGCCAATCGACTGCAGACAACGGAAGGTCAACAATTTTCAAAGTGAATCAACAAGACATTGAAATAGACAATGGTTGGATTGTTCCATATTCACCGATCCTATCTAAGACTTTCAAGACGCACATCTATGTTGAATTTTGCCATTCCGTGAAATCTATCAAATGCATTTGTAAATATGTAATCAAAGGAAGTGAAATGGCTGTGATTAGAATTGGTGCAGAGAATCCCAATGACGAAGTTATCCAATACAAAATGAGACGGTATGTTAGCAGTAATGTAGCGCATTGTTTTTCTTTTCCCATTCATGAAAGACACCCTACTGTTATTTACTTAGCCGTACACTTAGAAAATGGTCAAAGAGTATATTTCACGGCACACGACGCATTACAACGAGCTGTTCAACTACCATCTACAACCTTAACAAGTTTTCTTTTTTTAAATGTGTCAGAATGATGATTTCGCTTAAACAGTGCTATACTCCAAAGTGACAATATTATACTTGGAATCAATAATCAAAGAAATTTCAACGATGGAAACAAAGAAAAGCACTTCCAGGTTATCCAGATGTATATATTCACCGATGCAATAAGTCGAATTTATTCATTTCACCCAAGCAACGATGACTGTTTTTATTTGCGATTGCTATTAGTCAATGTTCGAGGCCCAACATCATGCCAACAAATACGAACTGTTAACGGTGAATTGTGTAGCTCTTACACAGAAGCCTGTCAACGTTTGTAACTGTTAGAAAATGATGCTCATTGGGAACAAACTCGATGATGCTGTATTTTCTTCACAAGCTCATAAAATATTAACATTGTTTTCTATTATTATATCAACATGCTTCCTATCAAAACCAATTGATTTATGGATCAAATACAACGATGACATATGTGACGATATCTTACATCAAATGCGCATTAAAATAGGAAATTCAAATTTAGAAATCACTGAACAAATTTACAACGAGGCGTTAATATCAATTGAGGACATGTGCTTGATGATGTCAAAGTATTATCTCAATTAGGCATGGCCGCGCCCAATCACCCGATGCACGACGCTTTTTATCAAGAGTTAGAACGCTAAAAACTGTACGATCTCAACGCTTTAAGAAAATTGGTTCGCATAAATATTTCGCTATACAACCAACAACAAAAGTGTGTACATATTTTATACTCTTATGAAAGTTGTAAATGATGGCACTGGAGGGATTTACTTCTTGGACGCTCACGGTGGTACAGGTAACATGTTTTTGACTTCATTGATTTTAGCAATAAGTCGCTCACACAATGAAATTACAATCCCACTTGCATAATGTTGCGAAATATCAACCAACTACGTCTTTGTAACGGCACACAGCTAGCGGTGAAAAAATTACTGGACAATTTGATCGAAGCAACCATTCTAAAGGGAAAGTATAAAGGAGAAGACGTTTTGATATCACGCATTCCAATGATTCCGACTGACATACCATTTGAATTTAAACGACTGAGTTTCCAGTGTGGCTTGCTTTCGTTATGACCATAAACAAATCCCAGGGGCAATCATTGAATGTTTGCGGCATTATCTTGAAAACCCATGTTTTTCACATGGCAAATTGTATGTTGCCTGTTCCTGTGTTGGAAAACCATTAGATTTGTTTGTTTACGCGCCAGGTAATTAAACAAAAAATATCGTGTATCTTAAAGCATTACAATAAACATAATTAAGATAATATGACTAAAGTATTGCAGTGTGCGAAATATATAACGGAATTTTGTCAGTAGTTGTTTATGATTATGACTAGGGCTCGGAAGTTCATGCCCTAAAAAACACTGAAATATGTATGCAAATATGCTCTTAAAAACTTCAAAATATGCCAAGAAATGTGCATTATTTCATTAGAACAGTTCATGTCCCTTTGCAGTAGACGAGTTAGTGTAAATAATAAAGTTACCTTATTCCTTAGAGGTTGAAGCAGAAGTGGTTCCGTTGCTACTATTAACTGCTAAATTGCAGTTCACAACCAACACTACACAAATTTTCAAGAGTAAAACGTTGTCTATTGTCTGGAAAAACACTTTTGTAACGTGAAAAACTTCTTTACACGTCACAAGATGTTATAGGGGCATATTTAAATGAGTTAACTGTTTCACAGAGAGAGTCCACTCTCTTGGTGTGACAGATGGTTTTCTTTCCAGGATGTCTCGAATATCGCACATCTGTTTATAACCAGAATTTTTTGAAATTACGTAATTCACTTTCTCTTTCACTTTTTGTCCTATGCTACCCGGAACCGAACTTAGATCACATATTGTAAGATTTGAAGCTTTCACGGCGAACATTAGTGATAAGAGCTTCACGGGTGATCAGCCGTGTTAAACTTATGACCTTCATAAGTTTAACACGGCTGATCACCCGTGAAGCTCTTATCACTAGATCACATATTGTTTTTTCAAGCACAGTAACTGAGTAAGTGATTCATGCAAAGGAAATCCTACAGCTTCCAATGCCGTTATGGCTGTTGGTAAGAAAGAAAAATGGGCAGATATGAAACTAAGATCCTTCTTTAACCCAGTGCCTGACAGAATATTTTGCACAGATTGTATTGATGAAGCATCGTTCGAATCCAATGAATTAACAACCTCTTCGATTATTTCTATGTACTCAGCATAATATAAAACTGCATCGACCCATGTTCCCCATCGAGTTAACACCGGTGCAGGAGGAAGTCGGATATTAGGTGCTGTTGATCTAAACAACTTAACTATTTTAGAAGATTTAACAAAAATTCTCTTTGTACTGGACACAAATCTATCTACCAGTGGGAAAAAATCGCGTATTGTCCCAGAAATTTGATGAAGAGCGTGTGCTTGACAAGTTATATGAATTAAGTTGGGAGAAATACCTTTCAGAGTTTTTCCTGATTTTACCATATAAGGTAACAAATAAAAGCAACCAGTTGTATTCGATTCCACACGGGCATTGTAATTTCAAAGAATCCATCACAAACTGTGTCACAGTTACATTGTCAGTGGCCGACAATTTGCACACATTAAGGAGATAAGCTGTAGTCTCTTGTTCATTATTTAAGGCACCCACGATTATATTAGCAATAGAACGGCGTTCAGAATCAGAGGTTTCATGACAGACAACCACACAAACTGATCCGCTAAATTTTGCATATTTGACAATACGTTATTGTAACAATGCCCTACATAAGTCTTACGCAGTGTGCATTCTTCAGGCACATGTTGCTGAGTACACTTGGCAAGAAAGTTTTTAAATATCGGATTATTAATTTTGAACAAGGGAATATCAGCAGCTAAAAATACTTGGCACAAGTCATAGGAAAATTCAGTAACCCTACTTCCTAAACACTCTACTAATTGTTTTAGAACAGGTTATTTGTTTGCGAGTTTTCTGATTAAATTCTCCTGATGTTTCGCTGCGTTTATGTGCTGAACTATTTGAAATCTTTTCTCACTCCCTATATTCTTGTCACACGCTCCACAGAAAAGTGCCGTATTATATGTAGATATTAAATCACCCGAAAACTCGTTCTGTAAATTAATTAATCTAGCACTCTAAGTTGGTTTTATTTTCGGCATTTGAAGAGCTTTTTAACATTTTATACGCCTAATTTAATTTGGAGGGAACCAGTTCATAACACTGTTACGTTTGAAGACCACGCAGAAGCAAGCGTTGCTATAATCGTGCTGCACTTTATCTTTGTTAATATAAACCTCTCAGATAACGCACTGATTATTCTCTACGCACATACGTACGTATAATGAAAGGATGGAAACAGGGGATTCACTGCATATCAACAAGACTCAGCATTGCTTCTCGCCACCTCGCGAGTTACATCATCATATGCAACACTATCAATATGAAAAATATTATCCAGGTGGGATTTAAAAAAAAAAAAAAAAAAAAAAAAAAAAGCTATATAGAGGCTATAGTACTGAAATAATATGCATTTATCAAAATAAAGAAAATATGCAGTTATATGCACCATAAAATCACATCCAAATAACTTAAAATTCTATAATTCGTGCACATAATGTAAAAACATACATTATTAACCCCTATGAAAAAACATGCAAATGCATGAACTTCCTAGCCCTAATTATGACATTAAAATACATAGAAAAGTATATTAACGTTATGCAAATGTATTGTTGGTACCACGGTAATTGTTTGATAATCAATAAACAAAGTGATCACTCTGAAATACGTTTATATTCAATTTTTTGTTTCAGTTACACATTTGTGACTGTATATTATCTGTTCTGATGCCATCACTACATGTACACTTTATAAGCGACGCCATCACCAGAACTTGGCCAAAGAATATAAGTTTGTGGGACAGGCACATTTCAATGGCTTTTGACAGAACGACGTCTGTCGGGTCAGCTAGTATATTATGTATTATATACTCCTGTATAGGATGTTAAAAGCGGCGCCGTGGCCCAGTGGTTAGACCGTTCGCATAAGGTTCAATCCCACGGACCCGCATGTGGTATTCGTGATGGACGAAGCGGCGTCTGGGCGGGTTTTCCGATTTCCCCGCCACTCATTCCACCAATTGCTCCATCATCACCTTTCTAGTCATCCATTTCACTTGCATTCATATCATCCCCTTCCTCACTCTCGTATCTGGTGCTGGGCTGACCACTCGCTTCCAGGTCTTTACTCTGTCCGGTCCATAGAATCGTCTGCTTCCCAAAAGGCATCTGAGGCCTTGTAGGTGTAAGTCCTTCATACTGGGAGGGTAGTAATAACAATAAGAAGGTATAGGATGTTAGAGATATGAGTGCTCAGATTTAGCGAGGTGGTAGATTGAGATATGTTGAATAACAAGGTCTCAAAACAAAGTCATCTGTAGTGAAAGCCAAAGGAGGTAACTGATCATTATTGAATATATTATCTGTATAGGCTAGCAACAGAGTAGGACTGGAGACGCGAATATTTTGTTTACTAATACGGCTACTGCTCTCAACAATGCGTTCACACCTACGGCGAGTTGTCCAAACCAGACTAGCCCTAGAATATTGACTTTGCCACGTGTCAACATTGCCAAATGTAGATGTCCAGAAATGTATTCCAATAGATACATTGGAATCCAATTATTTAATATCATTTTGTGGCTAAACGCTTCATTTCATCAACAAATGGAAAAGGTACGATTAACAGCTCTATGCTAATTGCAGAAATAAACGACAAAGGAGTGGTTATATATTAACAGTCATTCGATCAATTTTATTTTTTATTTCTGCAACCATGCTCTAAAGAGGAAAGTGGTAGATGAAGTTATGTTTCAGCTTAACGTCAATAAGTCGCCGTTAAAATCTGCTCACTCATACTCATAACAACTTGTATAATAAATAACGTTTATTGGTGGTGACAAGGTAGCCCATTGTCTGATCCCTTGGTTGATATTTGCGCCAAAAGAGCTTATTGGGATGCGCAGAATTCTCTAAGATGATGATAACATCGAGGTAGTCTGAAATCACTGACTTTGGGTAGAAGAGTGGTATTTCAAATATTCCAATGGAAATATCTTGCAAAATAGCGAAAATAATGGATTGAATTGATTATAAAGCGTTATATTAATTGCTATTTATATAATTGGAAGTTGAAGATGATACAGATATTTTGTAGCTGAGCAAGAGTAACCCCCAAGTTATTGTAGATTATTTCAAAGTTGAAAGTTTTACGTTTGCCTAGCAATCACGTTTCCAAATTAAACGGCGTTTAATAACCTACTTTTATCTCGTCTGCGTTTATTTATTTTATCTGCTAGAGGCTTAATGATTCATATACCCACAAGATGAGATCTTATTGACTGGAAAGCGTTGAAGTTAAGGTAAGAAGGACCGCCGATTGGAAGATGAGTAGATCATTACCAATAGTTTTATAATTCTTGCCCATTTTGTAATGATTAAGTCAGTAATTAGGGCAAAACGTACTCAACAGGTCTATGCTCAAATTCAAGTGTTCAGCCCCTGTAATATGGATATGTTTATTGCAGGTGACTCATTGCAGTGGATTTCTATAATATGTAAGAGATCCTCGGAAGAAAATTCAATCACACCCTAACAGGAGTTTAGTCGTATTCTGCCATTTTTTATTCTCTTCATGTACAGCAGTACTAAAATTTTTTCTCTGTATTGAAAAAAACTCTGATGTGTACACGTATGACTTTCTCCAGTGCTTAAAATTTCACAGGCACTGTTCATATAACACATGTCTCACCCATTCCATGTTCATTACGATAAAACGGCATTCCTACTGCTTATATCCAAGGTAGTCATCTGTTACAACTGTTTTTCGTTTATCAAGGTAGACATAAGTGAAAAAAGAACATAATTCTCATTTTCCTGTCAAATGTAGGTATCGCTTGGCAAGCTTTAAATACATAGGATGAATATTTAGAAAACGCCTTACGCTAAGGAAAAGATTTTGTTGATCAAATTGTGCATTTTAATTAACTCTACGGTTTTCCTGTTGTTGCCAATATTTCATGGTTTCCCTGTTAAATATCACTTTATAATATTCATTCTAAGTAGACATGGGCTCACAGGTTATTTCCAGAAATACAATATAGGTATACATTTTATATGTTATTATAATGTCAGACATACTACGTTTAAATGAAAATCGTTGGAGCGTTTTTAAAAACGATAAAAATAACGAAAATAGATCCAGAAAAGGGAAGTTTAAAATGGGGAAAGTTCTTGAAAAGCTTCTTGAAAGCTGCAAAACTTATAATGTTTGGTATCCATCCGTCTTTTCATTTTAGAGCTATGTTGTTATATGGTCGGAACAGCATCTGCTTTTAACCACACGCCACCGAATTTCTCTTGATCAAAGCATTCCTCATCAAAATACTTTGAGCATACTTTAGTTGGAGTAAGTTGAAGGGACAAAAGTTCCCCTTCAGTATTTTGAACCAAACTTTTTCGCCTTGCTTCGCCCTTTGGAAATGTGAAAGAAACGTAAGGTCAGCAAATATTGCTTGAAAGGTAATGGCGAAGATGACCTCTGAACAACATATAATTTTAAGCTGTTAATGAACACCTTTACGACATTTTCAGTGTCAGTTGAGTTCCAGTATTTTAAAATCTGGAATTAGCTCAGCCCATGCTACCTACAAGTGGGATTTTGGTAAGCATAGTTATGAATTAAAGGCTATTCCTTCTCGTTTTAGGAATTTTTCATTCCATTCATAGCAGGTCGTTTATCTTGGAAAAAGCATTTCACTTGTTCTTTGCGGTTTGAATCCACTGGAACTTATTAGACCACAATGACAACTGGAGGTCCTCACGTGTGTTGTAACGGACGGAACACTCTCGAAACCCACCTGTCACGTGACTTTTGGATTGAATGTCCCCATGCCAGTGAACCATTTAGCTCTAATCTATTATTACTCTATGCTCTTTTCTCTTTACTGTAGTTCTTATTTTAGTTTTATTCTCTCTATAAAAACTTTGAACTTATTGGATGTTTTGGTTCGTCGTTTTTATTCAGTATTTCTCATTGTAGTGTTTTCCTTACTTTATTAAATGTCTTCCGGTAGTCAACAAATACTTTATCAAATATATTCTAATGCTCAATAAACATAGCACATAGGAACATTTTGTTTCCTTCTATCTCTTAGCTCAGTAACTTTGAATGCACAATCACTACAATATCTTCCTTTCCTAAATCCATGTTGCGCTTGCAGTATTGGTTTTAGACTCCTCTGTAGTTTAATTTATATAGCTTGTGTTTAATACATTTACTCCGTATGATTACTATGTCCTGGTCGAGAAGACCGTACAGCCGGCCGGGAGGGGCTGGGGCACTGACCACGTCCCATCTCCAGTATTGCACCCTATTCATGACGTCTGTGGTAAGCAGAGGTGGGGAACGCAGCGCTCGGGCGGTAGGTCTTGGCCCAGATGGGCTGTTGTACCACGTTTAAATGTAAATGTGGTGGAGCTGGTATATTACAGAATAAAAGTAAACACCATCATAGTGCTATTATTGGCTTTTAATCCAATAAAAACTTACCAATTAATCAACTTCGTTTTCCTAAACGATTATAACTAACATTAACTAAACAAAATAAACCAGAACTGAGTTGAGCAAAACCCATGAGCAATTATTAACACAAAAGTTATTTAAAATCCTCACATATTTAATATTATTAAATCTTCTAATACCAACCTATATGAGCTGCAGTTGAATTAGCAATTCCAGATTTTATTTCAAGTTAACGTAAAAGTAATCACACTAAAAATCCTCCGGCTACTCTGATAAGTGATCAACATAATTGCCTTCCCAATGCTCTTCAGGTATTCAAAAATAAGCAATAAACCCCATGCTTCTATTTTAAGGAAAGCCCCTGTTAAAAGTATAGGACCTGAAAAGGGCACAAAGTGTACAATGTAATATTAATAATAACTTAAATTAATAGGTAAAAAAAATTAGTATAAAACATGTCGAATAACATAACGTAGTCAAGCCAGTGCGCTGGGACAGAGCGGACGTACCAGGAGAACCGGTTGTTTTGTCTACTGCGTGTGTGGCCTGATAGTGAGTGAGCGCAAGAAAGACATATACCACACTGTGAGTGATATTATCGATCACCAAGTGTAGGAATTTAAAGTGAGTATTTCAGCTAAATTTAACAGTGAAAAGAAATGGAAATGTACGCGAGGAAAAATACCCTCAGGATCAAGTTTGCTTTAAGTGCAACGCGACCGTCGGCATATGAAGTGCATGATTTCATAGCAGATATATTACGGTTAAATGCGGAACAAGTGGATACAATACAGTTAATTGCAAGTGAACGGGCAATTTATGTTAAATTAATATCAGCACTCTTGCTGGAGAAAACCCTCATTAACTTCTCGGCGGAAACACCTTTCACATATATGAATGGTGAGATGACTAAAGTGCTTATCGAACACGTGACCGGTAATGCTGTCAATGTCCGAGTGTTTGATGTACCCCCAGAGCTCCCGGCAGAGGTCTTAAAAGCAGCGTTGCAGCGTTACGGAACGGTATATGACGTCCGGAAGGAACAATGGAGCCGACAATATCGCGTCCCGGTGTTTAATGGGGTACGAGCGGTAAAGATGCAACTGAAGACGAACATCCCTAGTTTTATCATCATTGGCAGCTACAGATTATCGGTGTCCTACGCCGGCCAACCCAGATCCTGCTACGTCTGCAGTAGCACGGCACATCTAAAGGAATTTTGCCCCCACCGTCCGACCGCAACACGCCCAGTGGCGACTGGACGGAGAAACGAAACAGAACCGACGAAGGTGGTAGTGGACACGCAGAGTGAGGGAGCGCATCCTACGGATGAAAACAGGCAAACGTCCCTGGTGAATGACAGTCAACAGGAAGCAGCAAGGTCTACACCGCAAAGGGAGTATGCCTCCATAGTTCGAGATACCACAGGGAAACGAGTACATCTGGCCAATCCGGAGGAGATAATACCACCCGAGGTGGGTCCACATGTAACGGAGACAGCTGCAGCAGAAGAGAAACGCCCGACCGAGAAGAAACGGGCCAAGCGGGCGAAGACAAGCAAAGCCCAGAAGGAAGAACCATCCTGGAATAACCAAATGGAGCTGGAGGAAGTTGTGGAAGAAGCCCATGAGGAGGCACGTCTATTGCAAGTCCCGTCCACAGACACAGCAGATACGGCTGGAGTACTGACGCAAGAGCCTGCCTCAGCATTGATTGGCAGCAGTATCCTGGAGGAGGGAGGTGACAGGAACACCTGTGAGGTTCAACCTGCAAGGAGGGACGCGGGAAACAACCCCCAGAGTGATTACGAAGCAGCACAGTTACAACAAAGTGTGAGGTGCCCAGCAGTGGAGATAGGAGCAGACTCCCATTACCGGGAGGACACCCCCGGCACCACCGTAACGGCACGACCATCTGCGAGTGATTCTCGACCGCAAGTACTCGAACGGCCACACAGATCCCAGGAGGACCAACCACGGTCAGCTGAAGCAGTCGCAATTTATCGGCGTGCAGAGATGGCTGGTGGATCTCATCCCTCTCAACCTGATGCGAGGGCCACAGAAGCGGAGTCGCCGATCCTACTTCAGGTGACACGGAAGCCCCAGGTGTCCTTATGTGACCCAAGGCTTAAGGGAAACCCTCCGGCACAGATAACCCCAGCTAGACATCCAGAGACCGAACAGTAGCACACTAGCAGCAATGCACGAGGCCAAGGACGTAGACGCCCGAGTTACACTATCTTTGCGACAGTCGCTTTCATAATGATCTATCTACGAACGGTGGCAACAGTGAATGTGAATGGGTGCAGAAATCTAGTAACCCAAAAACTGCTCAATAGTTTCCTCCAGGTGAACAACATTGACATATGCTTTCTCCAAGAAGTAAATACTTACAACTTGGATGCTCTTTACAATTACGACTATAAAGTTAACCTAGGTTTGAACGGCAGAGGAACGGCAATAGTGTACAGGAAGGGACTTCCCCTGCAGAATTTTCAGATGGATCCCGACGGACGGGTCCTCTCCGCTACTTTGGAAGAGACCGTCCTGGTTAACATATATGCTCCAGCTGGGTCACAGAATAGACAAGCGAGAGAGCGTTTCTTCCAAACCGATGTAACCCCGCATTTGCGACAAGGCAAGGAACTTCTGCTAGCAGGCGACTTCAATTGCACGTTGCAGGCGAAGGACCAAAAAGGTGCTACGAATTTTAGCATCATGCTACAACACCTAGTGTCACAGCTGCAACTGCTTGACGCATGGGAGATCAAGCATGGGAACGAAGTGGAATTCACTTTCATCCGCAACACTTCTGCCTCACGCATCGACCGACAGTATCTATCTCCCGAAATGGCTCCAAATGTCCATCGAATTTGGGTCATTCCGGTGGTTTTTAGTGACCATCATGCAGTGCTATGTCAATTGCAAATAAATGAAATAAGGCTTGAGACGGCCGGCCGTGGCTACTGGAAACTCAATAATTCTATGCTGGAGGACACAGACATTAGGGAACAATTTCAAATCAAATGGCTTCAGTTACAGTCGGCCTTTAGAAGTTCAACTCGGAAGAGTTTGTGGTGGGTGAACACGGCAAAACCAGCGATTCGCTCCCTATTTAAATCCATGGGTATTGTGAGGGCACAGGTCAAGAAGCAGCTACTACATTTTTACAATGAGGCGCTGTGGGGGCTGCATCTGAAGCAAAGGGAGGGCTATGAGGTGCAGACGGAGATAAAAAAAGTAAAAGAAATCATCAAATTAAAACACTTACACCAGTTGGAAGGACATAAAGTTCGAGCCAAAGTGAAATCCATGCATGAAGCGGAACAGAACTCATTTTATTATTTCGCAAAGGAGCGGCAGAAGGGACATGGAAGATATCCTCAAACAATACGGGACGCGCACACTGGAACTGCCCATGTTGGAACGCGCGCCCAGCTCCAGCTTATAGCGGATCACTTTCAGGCTTTATTTCAAGAAGCGCCAGAAGCAGACACCCCTTATAGGCGTATGGAACATGAACTGTTTGACACCGGCATCACCCAGGAATCCGCAAAAATACTTACCAGCCCTATCACGGAGCGGGAGGTGTTGGTCGCCATTGAACAAGCCAGTAGACACACATCACCAGGTCCTGATGGGCTCACCTATGAATTCTATAGAAAGTTCTGGCCAATAATCAAGAACGAAGTGATGGAAGTATATGCGGAACTGTGGGAGACAGCAGTGTTTCCCGCAACCTTCGCGGATGGTGTTATCACCCTGGTGCCGAAGAAACAGAAAACCGCCACCATGAAGGACTATCGTCCAATAACGCTGCTAAACGCCGATTATAAGTTATTTGCGAAAGTTCTGGCTAACCGATTAAAAGGAGCAAATGCAGAAATCATGCATTGTAACCAAGCGGCAATATCGAAAAAGAACATTATTGACACATTGGCGGAACTGCGTGACACGCTGATCCATCTACGCAGAGAAAATAAAGCGGTGGCTTTGATCAATCTCGATTTTCAACAGGCTTTTGATAGAGTGCGCCATTCGTATCTGTGGAACTGCTTAACGGCTGCGAAATTTCCAGTGCCGGTAATCAACCTTATTCAGGGACTCTACGGCACTGCACAGTCTCGAGTCTTATGGAACGGATGGTTTTCCAGGCCGGTACGAATACAACGATCAGTACGTCAAGGCTGCCCGCTATCAATGGGATTGTTTTCATTGGCATTGAATCCTTTACTCCAGAGGTTGCAACAAACCATGCGAGGAGTCAGTGTATACAATGAACGGTTCACACTTACAGCCTATGCTGATGATGTGACTGTGGTGGCTGCAGATAATGAAGACATGACGACCATGCAACAGGGATTGGAGCAGTACACAACGAGGTCCGGTGCAGTGTTAAATGCTGAGAAATCGGAGATCCTAATATTAGGAAATTGGCCGGAACCGCCACAGACCTTGGGGATGCAATGTGTGACTACTACAAGGATACTTGGAATATGCTTTATGGCATATATAGAAGATACGATTGCAGTTAACTGGAGGGAAAAAATTAATAGTTTACGCCATTCCTTATCCATGGAGAGGATCCGGAACCTGAATTTGCTACAACGCATCTGGTACCTGCATACTTATGGTCTAAGCAAAATTTGGTATGTGGCACAGATTCTGCCGATTGCAAAACGTGACGCACAGAAATTGGAACAACTCCTTGGTTACTTTTTGTGGACTGGAAAAGCATATAAGGTGAGCCGGCCTCAACTACGTTTGCCTCCGTCCAAAGGTGGTTGCGGCTTAGTGGACATTGCCAAGAAATGCATGGCCTTATTGGGGAAAACCGCCACACAATCATTGCGCGGATCAGGCTCATCCATTGACCAAAATTTCTGGAAGGAGCAGCTGCATAACCCTCAGGTGGCACTCAACGGATTTAAACCCACTGTCCTTCACCTAAAACGAATTCTGGACAACAACGATGACATTACGGCCTTCGAATGCACCCGGAACCACTACCGTATGCTCACGACAGTTCATCTGGTGCCCAGAGTGGCAGAGAAATATACCAGGGAGTGCAAAGTGATCTGGCAGAATTTATTTTGTAAACATGTGCCCAGTGATTGGCAGGAAACCACCTATGAAGTATTAAATGAGACTATACCGACAGCGGATAAACTCTGGCGACATGGAAGGGCACAGTTAAACCAATGTCCATCTTGTGCCGCCGTCGAAACACTGGACCACCGGATTGCTTCCTGTAAGCAGGTTGAAGTCATCTGGGTAGAGCTCAGGACCTCCGTCGCCAAATGGTGCCCACCGCAAGCTCCACCATGCCTTGAGAAGCTCCAGCGTTTGGAATTTCATTTTCAGAATACTGCACTCCAACGCCGTGTAGTTTGGCTGGTAATGGGAACAATGTACTGGATCCTTAAACAGAATAATGGCCCAGTGGCGCAGAGGAAGGATTGGGTCAGTTTTCTGAGACAGGCACGCTGGCAACTGATAACTTCTGGTCTTAGCAAATTAATGCAGCCGTACATAACACGCCTTGCACTTTAAATACGACAATGCAACTATAATCAAAATAATATATACATATAAAAAAAAATTTAAAAAAATAAAATAAAATAAAAAATAAAAAAAGCTAACTTTGAGTATCTGTTATGAAATTAAATGACCATGTGTCACCTAAAAAAAAAATAACAGGTTAAACTTAAAGTTAAGGTTTTCATAAAAAAAAAGCAAAAGAAAAAAAAAAAAAAACAAAAAAAACAAAAAAAAAACAAAAAAAAAAGCAACAAAAAAAAAAGAACGCGGCACTATGTGTCAAAAAAAAAAAAGAGTAACAGTGGACATATGGGCACATTACAAAAAAAAATGTATATTTTTGTAACAAAAAAACAATCATAAAAAAATAAAAAAAATAAAAAAAATAAAAAAAAATTAAAAAAAAAAATAAAAAAAAAAATAAAAAAAAAACAATAAATGAAAAAAAAATTAAGAAAAAAAAATTGCAGTGGATTTCTATAATATGTAAGAGATCCTCGGAAGAAAATTCAATCACACCCTAACAGGAGTTTAGTCGTATTCTGCCATTTTTTATTCTCTTCATGTACAGCAGTACTAAAATTTTTTCTCTGTATTGAAAAAAACTCTGATGTGTACACGTATGACTTTCTCCAGTGCTTAAAATTTCACAGGCACTGTTCATATAACACATGTCTCACCCATTCCATGTTCATTACGATAAAACGGCATTCCTACTGCTTATATCCAAGGTAGTCATCTGTTACAACTGTTTTTCGTTTATCAAGGTAGACATAAGTGAAAAAAGAACATAATTCTCATTTTCCTGTCAAATGTAGGTATCGCTTGGCAAGCTTTAAATACATAGGATGAATATTTAGAAAACGCCTTACGCTAAGGAAAAGATTTTGTTGATCAAATTGTGCATTTTAATTAACTCTACGGTTTTCCTGTTGTTGCCAATATTTCATGGTTTCCCTGTTAAATATCACTTTATAATATTCATTCTAAGTAGACATGGGCTCACAGGTTATTTCCAGAAATACAATATAGGTATACATTTTATATGTTATTATAATGTCAGACATACTACGTTTAAATGAAAATCGTTGGAGCGTTTTTAAAAACGATAAAAATAACGAAAATAGATCCAGAAAAGGGAAGTTTAAAATGGGGAAAGTTCTTGAAAAGCTTCTTGAAAGCTGCAAAACTTATAATGTTTGGTATCCATCCGTCTTTTCATTTTTGAGCTATGTTGTTATATGGTCGGAACAGCATCTGCTTTTAACCACACGCCACCGAATTTCTCTTGATCAAAGCATTCCTCATCAAAATACTTTGAGCATACTTTAGTTGGAGTAAGTTGAAGGGACAAAAGTTCCCCTTCAGTATTTTGAACCAAACTTTTTCGCCTTGCTTCGCCCTTTGGAAATGTGAAAGAAACGTAAGGTCAGCAAATATTGCTTGAAAGGTAATGGCGAAGATGACCTCTGAACAACATATAATTTTAAGCTGTTAATGAACACCTTTACGCCATTTTCAGTGTCAGTTGAGTTCCAGTATTTTAAAATCTGGAATTAGCTCAGCCCATGCTACCTACAAGTGGGATTTTGGTAAGCATAGTTATGAATTAAAGGCTATTCCTTCTCGTTTTAGGAATTTTTCATTCCATTCATAGCAGGTCGTTTATCTTGGAAAAAGCATTTCACTTGTTCTTTGCGGTTTGAATCCACTGGAACTTATTAGACCACAATGACAACTGGAGGTCCTCACGTGTGTTGTAACGGACGGAACACTCTCGAAACCCACCTGTCACGTGACTTTTGGATTGAATGTCCCCATGCCAGTGAACCATTTAGCTCTAATCTATTATTACTCTATGCTCTTTTCTCTTTACTGTAGTTCTTATTTTAGTTTTATTCTCTCTATAAAAACTTTGAACTTATTGGATGTTTTGGTTCGTCGTTTTTATTCAGTATTTCTCATTGTAGTGTTTTCCTTACTTTATTAAATGTCTTCCGGTAGTCAACAAATACTTTATCAAATATATTCTAATGCTCAATAAACATAGCACATAGGAACATTTTGTTTCCTTCTATCTCTTAGCTCAGTAACTTTGAATGCACAATCACTACAATATCTTCCTTTCCTAAATCCATGTTGCGCTTGCAGTATTGGTTTTAGACTCCTCTGTAGTTTAATTTATATAGCTTGTGTTTAATACATTTGCTCCGTATGATTACTATGTCCTGGTCGAGAAGACCGTACAGCCGGCCGGGAGGGGCTGGGGCACTGACCACGTCCCATCTCCAGTATTGCACCCTATTCATGACGTCTGTGGTAAGCAGAGGTGGGGAACGCAGCGCTCGGGCGGTAGGTCTTGGCCCAGATGGGCTGTTGTACCACGTTTAAATGTAAATGTGGTGGAGCTGGTATATTACAGAATAAAAGTAAACACCATCATAGTGCTATTATTGGCTTTTAATCCAATAAAAACTTACCAATTAATCAACTTCGTTTTCCTAAACGATTATAACTAACATTAACTAAACAAAATAAACCAGAACTGAGTTGAGCAAAACCCATGAGCAATTATTAACACAAAAGTTATTTAAAATCCTCACATATTTAATATTATTAAATCTTCTAATACCAACCTATATGAGCTGCAGTTGAATTAGCAATTCCAGATTTTATTTCAAGTTAACGTAAAAGTAATCACACTAAAAATCCTCCGGCTACTCTGATAAGTGATCAACATAATTGCCTTCCCAATGCTCTTCAGGTATTCAAAAATAAGCAATAAACCCCATGCTTCTATTTTAAGGAAAGCCCCTGTTAAAAGTATAGGACCTGAAAAGGGCACAAAGTGTACAATGTAATATTAATAATAACTTAAATTAATAGGTAAAAAAAATTAGTATAAAACATGTCGAATAACATAACATGCTATAATTTATTAAGGGACACTGGGAGTGAAATTTTGGTCAAAATTGTCAAAAAGTCGAAAATTGTTTTTTTACTTAAAATGTTCCTGGAACACCTGTGCATTGGGATCAGCTAACATTTTTCATATCGCCCACTCCATGTGGTCATTATGGCCCTTTCAAATAGCGCTCTTCCCTTAGCGTACACAGGATGCTCCTATATAAAAGCCTGTTTTTCTCAAAACTACATTTCTGCACATTCCAAAAGAAGGTCGCGCCTCAGTTTTGCTTCAAATTCAATGGAAATTTCCAAAAGTATTCATAAATAGTAGCTCAACAAAACTATGCTTCAATATTGATGTTATCATTAACATGAATTCCAAAAACATTTTTTTGTATGAAAAAAATCAATAATTTGTAAGATTAAATTTTCTTTGTTATTAAAAAACTATGTACAGCATAATCAGCAAACGTATTTGAAATATCTCTTCATACAATTGTTACCCATGTTTTAGAGTATCAGTTCTGCCAATATAAATGAATTTTGAAAAGTCAATAGACGCGAGCTCTATTTTGAAAATGTGCCTATTAAATTCATAAAATAATTCATATATCATAAACGAATTATCCAATTTTAATGAAATTTGGTGTACCTCCTATTCTCATATAAATACAAACACAGTAAAAATTTCAGAAAAATGGACGGTGGAAAAATGGACAAGAACTGTGGAACTTTCAAATTTCACTCCCAGTGTCCCTTAATACACAAATTCAGAATGTTGTTAGAACCACAGCATACGATAATCATATGCAAATATATAGCTTAATCTTTTTAAAAAATCAGTATTAGTTACGATTAACGAAATGAATAAAAATAATCATTCCCATGTGTTCCAATTATAAATACTAGAATAGACAAACTTAAAGCACCTTCACGAATTTAAAACAGAAAGGTCATCTTAGATAATTTCCTCCGTCATCAACATTGCATAATAGTATAAACAGGAAATAAAATTAAAAGAGAAGAAATTGCAATCTTAATGAAGTTGTTAAGCAATGTTTACGTTTAAAAGAAAAATAACACACCATAAAATAAAACATCATCAAACGTTTTTAAAACAAAATAATGGTCTTGTGGACCTAAAATATGTTCCACTTCTCCGTGCATCAACATACTCGTCATTTGAATACATGGATATGTCTGAACAATAATCGTGCCTAGTAAATAGCTTTAAAATAGTGAGTAGATAATAGAAAGTAGGCAGTTGATTAACGCCAGATATTGATGCAGCTGGAAATAGCAAAAGGCACCTTACATTTTGAAGACTTTGTAGCTTAGTGGAATGTGCCAAGAGAAATATCATAATAGAATACCTATTACGCTGTATAAATTAACATCCACATGCTGGTAGAAAACATAGAGGTATTTTTGTGTGCAATATAATTTATAAGTAATGTCATCATAATGGTGTTTTGTTTCACAATTTCATATTATAGACCCAAAGAAGTGAAGCCAAAGACACTAACAATGCGGAACTAAACACGAAGTATTTAAACCCGGACTTAACTCAAAGTGCTCCTATCATAATAAATAACGCGAGAGCTTAGATCTCCGGTGGAATGTTTATATGAGTTTTGCAACTTTGTTGGACGTTTTAAGCCCGTTTCGGTAGTTATAACTAAAAAACTACATGGATCAGCCAATACGTCAACACTATAAGCTAACAATATGCCGCAGTTTTTACAAGAATAGAAATAACCTCTCTAATATTTAGCATTTTTGAAATGGCTGTACCACGCTCATTTGTTGCATGAAAGCTTACTTCCAAAGGTCCCATTGCACTGATATGCCATTTTTTACATGATATTGTCAACAGATACATGTGATAATTTTTTTGGTTTATGAGAGTTTTCATGGGTGTATACAAATGTATTCTCAAACTGGTCTAAGGCTATCACATTCCGCATTGCAGAAAACTGCCATTTTATGTTACAATATTTTGATCAAAAGATGTACGTGATTAGTTGTTCCTTCAGGAGTTTCTATAGGTGTATATGACGTTTGCGAAATAATGCCTTTTAAACGGATAAAATTACTGTTTCAGCTCCCAGTGTGAGGGTATAAAGGTTTTTGAATCGACATACATAGCGATTGCTTTCTATTCCGTAAAATACTTATGCAGTGGGTTATCTATCCCTTTATAAAGTGCTGTGCAAATAAACTCTTGAAAGACGTGCAATGCATTCTAAGGCACATATCTCGCGTATCGCGTTGTATAATTACAAAATATCTAGGGAAAGTGCCTCAGTCTGTATATCAGTTGTAGCAGAGGTTTAAGATTGTGTTGCGATTTTTGGTGCAATACTGCAGTAATGTGTATAATTTATTTTCACTCTCTTATACTGTTTTCAAACATTTCTATATTGAAATTTCTCTGTCCATTTTAAACCATTTATCTCTAGTGTATGTTGCATTCCTTAATACTGTGATGATCAAATAGTGCCTCGCCAGATGTCACAGGAAATGATAAGGGAGCCACTGTGCTTTATCAAATGTCAGCTGCCTTGACTGGAAGGGAAGCGTAAGCTCATGGGGTTACTCTCTGAGGACTTTGGAAGTGCGGTGAAAGCTGAACCCTAAAGAAGTAGACGTGTAACCCTGGTCTTCTTTCTTTAAAAATATTTTAATCTGCATAAATAAAATTGCTATTCTACGTTACAATCAGAGACAAGGACAATGTTGGTCAGTTATGTACAGATGTTGGTGTTACCTGTACAGATATTGCTGGCGTTCAACGTTTCAACCTTAGCTAACATAGTGACGAAGCGTCGACAGACTTTTAAACCAAGGGTAGGGCAGGTTCCTCTTATCACATGCCTAGTCGTCTCCCTACATCAAAAATCGAGAAGTTTAAATATGAAGTTCGAGTTGAGAATGTAGCTGACAGGAGCGTTCGTCAGCACACGCCTAGACCGACTCCATATGTGCGACAGAGGGCATTATTCCTAAATACGTTATGCTCCTGAAACGCCAGCTTCCTGGAAATTACTTGCACGAATGCTAAGAGTCATGGCTTAACTTCAACAAATTATGTTCCGAATATAACAGTTTTATAAATTTATGATCATCAAAAGCATGCAAAAATATAATCATCACAATGCTGTAGTATTTTAATGTTATTCTTGTTCTTCTCATGGATTAGACCTTAGGTCTGTTCCGATCTCACTAATTTGTGACACAAGTGAGATTATTTCCTCCTGAGACGCAACTAACGTATCGAGGAGAGAGTTGCCTGATGGGGCTACTATATATTTTATTATTGTGTCCTATATCTTTACTTTCTGCACAAAATCAACATTCATGTTGCATGACATTTTTGTTGTCCTTTTGATGTGCAAATATGTGTCATTAACTAAGCTAAAACAATCTTTCTATTCTTTTTAAACGCCTGTAAATATTTTCCATTTCCCATTTATAATTTATATTTCAAATAAAATTAGGCACTATGAAAGTACGATTATCATAGACTGTCTTTTATTCTGTTCTTTTTTATGTTGTTTCATATGTATATTCCCCTTTAAGTTTTGTGCTGTTATATCAGGGATTTGACTTGAGAAAATAGTTGACTATGGATTCTTTTAGCTTTACTTTTCACTGTTGATTTGGGTGGTTCATCTATTCAGGCGCTAACCTACTGATTCCAAGGTTATGGGTTAAAACCCGGACCAGACCGATGGTTTTTAAGCGAGCCTAAAAGCGTCAGCCCCATGCCAGTAGATTTACTCACATGTAAAATAACTCTTGTGAGATGAAATACCGGCACATCGGTGGGACTGATATGATCCTGCCAATTGACAACGTCGGTAGTAAAGAAAATTAATTTTAAATACTTCACATTTCACTCATTTTGATTAGGAAACACGTTCATGATCACTCCTATAATGCTCCAGACTTCGAGGGGTTTAGGGAAATTATGGTTTTTATATAGCACAAATTACGACTATAGCTTCTTTAGAATCACAGAGCTTTAATATAATCTGTACATCACAACCTGGTACACAGCTTAAATTAGGATTTTCTCCATTCCTTTAAAACACATGTTTAAGAGATTTAGTTATATATTTCTGTTTCTGACAAATAAAATATTTGCGGAAATATTATTGTTTAACAACTTCTATGTTTTTAAATATTTAAATATTTATCACTTATATGTCACATCTGTCAGTACTGAGCTACTCCTAAGTTACGCGTTAATAAACTATCCTCGTAGTTTTATAACTAGTTATAGGTATTTCGATGCAGTTTAGGGCTGCATATTCTCGTAATTCGACTTTTCAGTGAGCGGTTTCATTCCCAAGCCATATTACTCCTAGGTGATATTTTGATGAAGAGCATCACCTGCTCGTTGCCTTTTGTGTTGGTCGCAATTAACGAATGTTAATGAGGCATCGGCATTCATTGTGCTTGCTCTGCGAGGTACCCTTGCTAATTGGACGATGTTGAACGCACAGCCAACGTTAAACGAGAACTATATTAATAGAAGTTAAATTCCTTCTTGGAAATTCCTACAGCAACGTGGTACATCCAATCACAGAAGCCGTGTCAAAAAAGAGCTACTCAGAATGATTGAATCCTTACAACAGGAAAGGAGGAAAGCTCTCATGAAATTGTACGACATAAGGAGTACATTAAGTGAATGTTGTATATCACTTGCAAACACATGCACACACAGACACGCACAAAGGAAATAGAGGATGAGGTCTGTAGACAGGAAGATGAAAAGTGAATTGTATGTAAAAAGCTTTATAGGGGACTTTGTTCATGCAAATATACCTTCGAGACGTTGGGAGCAACTAATTTGCGTTAGTAGATACCTCTTCATAAAAATATTTTGAGAAATGGTCACTTAATGATGGATGAATAAATTGTTTTATCCATTAGTGCGTTATTGATGTGCATCATTACTTTTAGAAGAAACTAGCTGAAATACCCAGCATTGTCCGTGGTTTGACGATTTATCACTACAACTTTTAGACTTTTAGACGATTGCACTTGGCCAATAAACTTGTATTCCTTTGGAGACATTTAAAACACTTATTGCGCTTAAACAAAGAATGAATTAAGACACTATAAGAACAAAATATTAACAAAATAAATGAATAAAACACGGGAAGACACTACGCAAAAGCACTGTTGAACAACCACAAATACTACAGAAAGAAAAGCGAATAAGAAAATCGCGTGAGTGTAATGGGTTGCATTTCTATTTCAATCATGTAGAAAATTGCATGAATTGTTTGTAGAAGATGGAGCAGAGAAAGATATGTGATCCTGTTTCGTAAAATAAAAGTGAATAGAGGAAACAATGTGAATGTAATACGCTGGAGTGCAAAATAGATAGCATAAAAACTTACTCCATGAAAAAGCACTTATATGCCAATTTTCATGGTGATCGGTCAATCGGTGTTGGAGTCCATCACCTTTATACATAGCAACATCTATATATATTAATTTGCTGAAACTACTCGCGTTCTACTTATTGTAAAATTGTTTGAGCAACTTAGAAACCTTCACGGGAATGTTCACAACAACTTACCGAAGTTTCATCACAATCGGATAAAATAATGGTATAGAAATCCATACGGACAAACAAATAAACATTACACACACACACACACACACACACACACACACACACACACACACACACACACACACACACAAAGCTATGACGTCAAATTTATTAAGGCTATATTTATTGGTGTGACAACTACATTGCATTTTGTAAGATATCAGACAAATCGCATTACACCTGCCTCTGTATATGATGCTCTTCACTCAGTTCTTTTGACAATATAGAGGGGAAAGGATAACTTAAGTTGCTATGTATTCCCGGCTTAATACAGCGTCTTTTCTATGCAGTTTATTTTTTCAACTTCAAAACATAACTTGGTGTGTTAAATAATATTATATTTAAATTTTAAATTGATGTGCTGCATTCATATGACTTACTCTTGTTAGTCTAATACAAACTATTCTTAATACCCGTTATAGCATTGTGTTTGTTTATTTGTTGTCAACGAAGAAACTACGTGTGCTCTACGTAACAGGTGCACAGAGTACGTTCACAAATTCACGCGAATTGCTAAATGTCCGGAGTAATACATACGCGTATTCTTCTATTTGCATCTTATTATATGTTGAACTTTCATTACATACATCATTGTAGATATAGGAATATATTAGGTTAAAGCGTGTAGTCTTTATTAAAGGATGCGATGTTTTTGAGATTACATGTTCTTTGTATGACCACGAGAAAAATATAATTAGGACTTACCACTAGAAAAACGTGTAAGTAACTTTTGGAAAATTCAAAGGACTAACACAAAATAGCTCGAAAATTGTTAACGACGCAAAATGTTTAAACTGTGTGTTTTAACAGTATATTGAATTTTGAGTTACTTTTAGTTTCTTTACTACGTAAAGTAACTAGGGGAAGTATTGTTACATTCCACCAAAAATTTTGATGTCAAGATTTCACTGGAAGTATATTTTGAGGGAAGTATGTTTTGAATAAAGCATTTTTAGAAGGAGATTCATGTGAATGTTCGTGTGTGTGTGTGCGCGCGCCGAGTATTTCAGGTAGTTCTATATAATAATGATGTTAACGAGTAATAACGGGGCGAAGAATAGGAGATTCTAAATTTGAAATAGTTCCCAACAAATTGTCATACGTAGGCATCACTCATTACCAAAGAGTATCATTGCATCACAGCTGTTACGTCTGATAATTGCGACAAAACTTAACACTGAATAAAAAGGAAACATGGGCATGTAAGTCATCAAAATAGATAAAACATACACAGGGATTATACTACTACTGATTTTCTTTATGATTATTCTGAATATTACTTTCTACTTGCAGTGATTCTGTTAGGGGAATTCTGTGAAATGTAGTTCTGTCAATTTGTTATATTGCTAAGCCTGTGTATTAGGGGTCTAATAAAATGTCCGACTGTGTAAAGTGCATGTTATTTCATGGTCCTCACGGCCCGGCTGGATTTACCTTTAAACTACAAGTTACGGCCTACTAAACGCAAGGTAATTGATTTGCATAATGGATTACAGTCACTTACATATAAACCTAAATGATTACATTGAAATGGGAAGTGATATCGAGTGAATTGTGAACTGGCATCAAACTCTCAGCACAACGCTAGTGTCTAAAGCCGCAAGCGCCATTCGTCAGGAAAGTAATTATTAAGCTTTTGAAGGACAATTCATTGTACAACACAATAATACGTTGTTTAACAAGCTACATTTTTATTCTTGCTCTGTTGCGGTAATAGAATAACATTAGCACGTATGAAGTTAACAGACGAGTATCCAAGGGTCAGGACTTCTAGTCCAGTACCCGGAGCCAATATGGCTCCTACAGGCGTCTCCTCCAAGGAGAGGATCCGGTCCTCTGAGGACAGCCGGAGGGCAACCGCGATGACACCCGATCAAGACGGACAAATTCCAGGGACTAGTTCCCAACATACACCACCTGAAGTGGCAGAACCCGCTGCCAAGAGGTACAAGGGCTCTAAGATGAGGGTCATGGCCCTCAACGAGTGCTACTCATACTCTCTGAAACCACCAATTCCCACCTCCCGCTGTCTGAGACAGAATCTGAGGAGGACGACACCGCTCAAGACGACGGCTTCACTGGCGTAGAGCAGAGAAGAAAGCGAAGAACATCGCAGAGCTCGCTGTAGCCCCCACAAAGGACCGACCAAACACTCAATCTTGGACCATAATGGTTACCTTCGGACTGGAGGAAGATCACAGAACGCACCAATTCCATATGAAGCCAAGCATTAACTCATACTTCATCCTCAACATTATTTTACCAAACTTGTCATACTGAGTGAACATCTACTTTTGTTGCACGCAGGTCCTCAGCTACTCATTTCATCTTTGCGGTTAAGATACTGGATACACAGGGTTCGCCAGGTGGTGAAGGAAACCATTAATTCATGTCTAACATGCCTTAAACTGAGGGCTGCAACAGGTCAACAGAAAATGACGAACCTATCTATACCTAGGGTTACAGCTTCTAGACTTTTCACGAACGTGGGAGTTGATTGTGCTGGCTCATTTTTTTATCATAATCGGCACTCAGCGAAGCAAGACAACTGGAAAGGCATACGTTGGAGTTTTGCCACCAGAGCTGTACACATGGAAGTCATCTCTGATCACTCAACGAATGCTTTCATGGCAGCACTTCGTCGGTTTACTTCACGTCGAGGTTGCCCTTCCAACATCTATAGTGATAGCGACACCAATTGCATTGGTGCATCCAGGGAACTGAAGGAGCTTCAGGCATTTCTAGGGCACAAGAAACGGGAGAGAGAAATTGCAGACGGCGCAGGAGGTATGGGCATCACCTGGCACTTCATCCCTCCCTCTACTCCTCATTTTGGTGGTGTTTGGGAGATAATGGTCAACGTATTTAAGTACCACCTCCGAAGAACCATGGGGACAAAGATACTCACCTTCGAGGAATTAACCACCCTATCCTCTCAAATCGAAGCCTGCACAAATAGTCACCCTCTGTGCAGACTTACTGATGATCCAGCCGACTCATCCTATCTGACACCATCCCAATTTCTGATTGGCAAACCCCTCACTGCTCTTCCAGACTACAACCTTGAATCTTGTCCCATCAGTAGCCTTTCTAGATGGAAACACATTCAAAAGATGCCCCAAGACTCCTGGCGAACGTGGCTGAAGGATTACCATAACACATTACAACAGCGTTACAAATGGTCACAAGAGCATCCTAATCTACACCCCGGCGATCTTGTGCTCATAAAGGACCACAACCTACACCCTCACTTCGATGGAGAAGAGGCTTGATAGAAGCAGTTCATATTGGTGATGACGGTCTTGCCAGGGTTGCCACTGTCAGAACCAGTTCTGGTGCCATAGTAGGTCCTATCCAGAAATTCTGTGTGCTACCGATGCCTAACTAGAAGTGGCTAAAATTAGCTTATGAACATAATCATATATAATGTTGAGTCAACTTTATTTGCATTATTGCTGTCAATTTTAATTATCTTGGCATTAAATAAACAATTGCAAAAGGCCACTACATGTTGGTGGGGTGGTATGTTAGGGAAATTCAACTTGTATTATTATTATTATTATTATTATTATTATTATTATTATTATTATTATTATTATTATTATTATTATTATTATTATTATTATTATTATTATTATTATTATTATTATTATTATTATTATTATTATTATTATTATTATTATTATTATTATTATTATTATTATTATTATTATTATTATTATTATTATTATTATTATTATTATTCTCAATTTACATTTATGCAGTTCCACTACTTGCGTATAAGAATGTCCTGCAATTAAGTTATAGCATCGTTAAACTTTTTTTTTTTATCCACTCTAACAAATTTGTGTAAGTCGCTTGACTCTGGTAAGAATGTAATTGCAAATGAGGTTGGGGTAAAAGAAACGATTATTATGTTTGCGGCCGGCGATCTAGTCTATCAGTAGTTCACTCCGTGGCAATACTTTCACTAGCATCGAAAGTTGGATATTCTCAGATGTTACATCAGATGTACGGGATTCATTGAAATGGTGAAGTAATTTACATATTGGGGATAATAAGGGCCAGTTTTAGTGCCTCTTATGAGACAGATAACCAAGTCGAATGTCAATTTTCTTTACTGCACGATAGCACTTAGTGCAACCACGTAGAAATAAGGTATAACAGGGAACTAAGACTTTCTGGACTTGTGTAATGCATATTTCAACCTAAGTGAAAATAGACAATCTGGATACACGCTTTTGTTACACCCTATTGGTAAATCAGTTTATTATTTAAATATTTATCCCTTAATGTCACGTAAACGCTGACTCCAAATATTGTTCTCATGAAACATTCAACAATTTATATGGTCGATGTATTGCATGGAGCAATATCATATCAAAATATTCATTCACATGCAATGCATATGCAGCGTGGAAAAGGTCACTGCATTCGCAACGCACATTTTAAGGCGAACCATTGATCAGACAACTTATGGAATACAGGTACGTATTTCGGGATTTCTTTAACTCTGCTTCTGAATTTGGCACCTTTTCTACGTCCATAGAACTTAAAACGAATACTACTTAGGCATTTGTGTAGCAATTAGCTTCCATGTAAGTGTCAGGGCGCTTTATGAAATTAAAATAAGTGAAATACAGGCGTAGGACGTCTCAGACGTCTGTCTTTTAATAATAAGCGCAGAGAATCCGAATTTAACTTTCGGCAAATGGGTTCCCATCTCTCTTTTGATTTCCTCTTAGGCTGGGAAATTGTGTCATAAAACATACTACCTTTCCAGTCAATATACCTATCGAGTTTCCGTTCCTCGTACTTTCTTATTTTCATCATAGTTGTCATTCTCCTCCTCTCCTCATCATCATAATACATTTCTTCTTCTTATTCTGTCGAAATTAGGGCTTCAATTAAGTGCCACTGTTTTCAACCTAGATATTGTGTTTTCTTGCTTGTGTTCTTTTTCTTCTTCTGTCTTGAGAAATTAGGCCTATAATAGGTTAATAGGTCTGTTTACAGTTACCGTGTTGCTCCAAAAATAAGCCGCACTTTTTATTCAAATTTCACCCTCAAAAAAGTTAGGGTGCGGTTTATATCTACCTTATCTCTTTAAATAGTGGAAAAAAATGCTCATTTGCAACAGTACAACCAGCGTCTGTAACAGCAATTGGCGGTGAAGCATTTTATATTGCAGCAATCCAAAGTTTTACCGGTTGGCGTTGATAATGTGTAGGTCTACCTATGTTGAACTAGCCCACCTCCGTAGCGTGGTGATAGCATATCTCCTCATGTCCAAGAGGTCATGAGTTCGAATCTTGCTTTGGGAGAGTTATCCGGATGAAGCTTTTTCCGATGTTTTCCCTCATCCTAAAAATACGAATTTCGGGTAACTTAAAGCTCTATGAACCTCGGTCTCATTGAGCATCATTTCACCCGTTTCATTCATTCACCGTCCGACATGACACTACGTTGGAGGACGTTAATAAAACCAAAAACAAATTTTGTATCAGGATTATTTCGTAATATTAGCTAATGTAATTCAGTTTCAGCTGGATATTCATAACTATCAGTAGCAGTGTAACTCCCATAATGGATATTACTAAGAAAGGCTGATTTGTGCCAATATGAGCGAAAAGCATCAGCAATTCATCAGGAATTCAGCACAGTTACGATGCAAGCTTCGAACTTACAGGTGTACTTATAACAAATACTTTAGTGTTTTAATAGCATTAGCTTTCAAGTAAATGAAATGTAATGTGATTAAATGCAGTCCTACTATTGTAATTCTTATGCCTTGCAATCTCTTCACTCAGAGGTCGTATGTTGACTAGAAATGGGAAGAATTTTACAGGCTGTTAGAAGTACAACCCAAAATAAAATATATCTAATAATATACCGAAACTAATAATACGTCGTCTTTTTGGCATCCATCCTCTTTCCGCACTATCATACCTGGTGCTTGGCTGACCACCTGCCTCCAGGTCCTCACTCCATATGGTCCAGAGGTCCCTCTGCTCCCCGACAGGCGTCTGACCCTAGGCACTGGCTTGTAAGTCCTAGGGGGTGTAAGTCCTACATAAGGGGAGGGTAATCAGGCAAAGAAAGAAAGAAAAAATATTTTGTTCTATGTGTTAATATTTAGAAATGGAAAGCCGTGTCTCATTATAGAACTTTAATCTTGATCCAAATTTGGCTTGATCATTATCTTAGTTAGAGGAACTGTTTCAAAATGCTACATATAGTGAAATGGATGAATTCCTTATCCAGTTGTACTATATATTCTGTGACAAAAATTCTTCGAAATTGAAATGAACATGTCACAAATGCTCCATGCTGTAAGCTTAATTTCCTTATTTTGTTTCACTTTTGTTTCCTTTAACAAATGCTCAGTGTAAGAAAGAAATCAGCAATATCTTTTTCTGTCCTACACCTTCAAAATAATGGTTTCATTTTGACTGATAGCCTCTTTTCTGGTAGAGGATAGATTACTCCCTATGTGATCGCATTGGTGGCTGGTGGGGAGTGGGAAGTGCTGTTTGCCGACGGAAAGAAAGTCCCTGACAGGCATGTGCTGCCCTTAGCACTGTTTGGAAACAGTGCGACAATGACAGTGAATATGCGTGATGGTGAACGTGTGCTACACAAGGAGCAAAGCTATTCGAAAAACGTGTTGATCGGAAAGTTTCAATGTGAACAGTTTTGACTTTCTTACGCACGTTAGAGATCACTAGGTTGCGGATTTTGCAAGCAGTTTGTTTCAGGTTGCCTACACACGCAGCAGTAGATCTGTTGCACGAAATGTAAACAAACAGCCGTGGCCACGAGTCACAGAGATGGAAGGGGGAGGGAGGATCCCGTGACCGGTACAGTCGGGTGGATAAACAACGGCACATGACAATGTAGAGCATATACTGCCTATGTTCACACATTTCCTATTACCGTATGCAATATATACGCTGCAAACAATGTATACTACAGGGACCTATCGTATGCAATATTATTGTATTTTTACTATATTTAGAATATAATTTTGGTACAGTATGAACATAATTATCGTTTTAATACGCAATACATTTACACATTTTATTATGCATGCTATGTATTTTCAACAATATTCCGTTAGTTGCTCCTGTGCATGCAACTATTGGAGTGAATCACCATGCACATCTTGAATTTACTGAAGGTGAGTCTCTTACGATTTGTAGTAAGACATTCCTAATATACTGAAAAATTTACTTTACGTCGAAAATTGGATTGTCAATCACAGAACCTCTTATATAATCAAATACCTTTGCATATGCATAATACCCCTTCGTATTGTTGATGCATTTGGTACGGTTTTTGTGTACTTTTTAAAATATGATTTGTCTTAACTTGTTACAAGGGATATTAGTCCGTATCATCATGTGGTATAAAATTTGCAAAAAGGTCTGATTGTGTGCTTGCATATGAGGTAGAGGGCATAATTTCACCCATCAAATTGAACCCACCAAATTCACCTGTTGACAATATCATTTACTGCGACAATATTGTACATTGTTAAAGCGTTTGTTCCCTCCTATTTCTGAATGACACAATTTGCGTTCTATTCTATAATAATATAATACTGAGTAGAATTCTGTAATATATTCCTGTATTTTCTCTTTTCATGATTTAGGCATATTGTATTTCTGCATATAACCACGTATGTAGCTATTGATGTGGCCAGAGATAGCGACATGGAATCGGCACTTGAAGAATGCAGGACAAGGTGCAATGTATATCCACACAGACTGTACAAGGGGTGGGGGTAAGGGTGGAGACTGACGGCACTGCCTAAAGTCCAGTTGTAGGGCAACCTAATTTCCGTTCGTTTTGGCATTAATGCTTAAGAAATCCTCAGCCTGGAGATCTATTTGGTACTTCCGTAAGCGATAATTTACTAATATACCAAAACCGAGTAGGCATTCTTCACAAAACTAGAAGGGGTAAAATGTTGGCCATATATTTTGAATGGGCTGCAATTGAGGTGTCCTGTGTGTCGCAATCAAGAGTTGGCAGGATATCGGACCCGTGTCTGCGCGGCAATTTCCTCCGCGCCTCATTCCCTGGGGACTTCATTTGCTGTGACAAACAGTAGGAATTGGTTGAGTACTTGGCCGTGAGATAAACATTTTAAATAACCTTGATAAAATATTAATAGTGTGTGTAATTTTACTTTAAGATCTATTCGAATTTTGTGTTTCTTTTGCAGGATGAATCATATATGCATTCTTTTGGCTGCGTGCTACTTTACTGGTATACAAGGTGTCAGCCTGGAAACAGCGGTTGCCGTTTTAAGCAGAATTTATAGCATATATCATCCTAACGATATTCTATTGCTACATCCCCAATATGTACAAGGTAAGGGTACGGACAGGCTTAAGGCTATCGAATAGCTAAAAATGATAAAACGATCTAGAAGTTATATTTTAACTTTACAAGTGATTATTTGTTATGATGTGTTTATTACTTTTTCTATTGGTAAGGGAAGTATTGTATTCCACCCAAAAATTAGATATCGAGATTTCACCGGAAATATATGTTTTGAGACCCCCTGAATCCAAAAAAAAAAGCATTTTTAGAAAAAGGTCTGTGTGTGTCTGTGTGTCTGTGGACAGCATAACTCAAAAATGAAAAGTCGGAAAAGTTGGTATTTAAGTTTAATGGCTTTCAAGGATGCGACACGAAGATTTTGAAGAAAATAGCCCCACCCTAAATTACCCTTTACATGGAACGTTTTTCAAAAATATTGATTTTCTTGAAAATGGCTCTAACGATTTTTATTTAAATATTATATGTTTCAGATATTTTGATGACAAATGAAATGTATATTTTGAATTTTCTGGCTATAGCTCCTGTAGTCGTATTTACTCTGGACGACTTTTGCATAACTAGTAAACCGTTAGAGATAGAGGTTATAATGTTCAAAAGAGTTATAAGGACAGTACTAATCCTGAGAGAGCAAAGAAAAGGGATGGAGAAAACATTTTTACTTTCTCCATTAAGGGTAGTAAGTAGGGGAAGTTTTGTATTCGACCCAAAATTTCGATGTCGAGATTTCACCGGAAACATATGTTTTGAAACCCCTGAATACAGAGAAGAAAAGAAGGGAGAAGGACAGACGCGGAGGGGGACTATGGCACTTCGACCTCAGAAATCTTTTGTGACTATGCATCTAAGGGAGGCCCCCAGGAGGGAGGGGTGAGGCGAGAGGTGACAGAGGGCGGCTAGACCACAGGAAAGCAGGTACAGCACAGGGCAGGGTCCTTACATTTTCCCATTTAGAAACTTCCTGACACCAGCAAGTGCACCGGTCCCTCACCGGTTCGCGCAGAGCGCCGCCTGCAGGGGCCCCTCCGTGGTTCAAGGGCCTGATGTTGTCACGATCCGGAGTCCGGCTTCCGTGGCAAGGGACGGAGTCACTCAGAGCACTTCGTCCGTCCATGCTGCATCATAACGCCCGCTGACACTTTCTACCCTGAACCCACGATCTCCCGAATGCGAGCCTCACACGTTACCGCGGAGTCATCTCGTTCGATCCCGTAAATTCAAAGAGCACTTTTAGAAAAAGATCTGTATGTGTATCTCTGTCTCTGTCTATGTGTCTGAGAGCAGCATAACTCCAAGACATAAGTCGGTTAAGAACCTAAGTTGGTATTTAAGTGTAATATCTTTGAGGGATGAGACACGAAGATTTTGAAGCAAATTCCTTCACCCTAAACGACCTTTTGCATGGAAAAATTTTCAAAAATTTTGATTTTCTCAAAAATGGCTCTATCGATTTTGATTAAAAGATATGTCTATGGCAAATGAAATGTATAGTTTGAATTTCCTAGTTATAGCCTACGTAGTCTTGTTTACTCTTGATGATTTTTGAATAACTCATAAACCGTAAGAGATAGACCGAATCTTACTATACTAAAATGTAGATTTCGTTAAAACACATGCTATGTAGAATGTTGATTGATTTTGACTAAAATCAAAGACGGTTTACAAATCAGCTAGGTGCTCCAATAAATACAATTTTAGAGTTCAGTCTCACATCTCCTGAAGTAAACAAGGCTGATATCAATTTATAGTGTTGCTCGACATTACAAAGCCTTTAACAACGTAGTGAACAGATAGATATCTTGGCATTTTCACTAACACCTAAGGTCATGAATCTCTTCATGAAAGTAGAGCGAAACGGAACTACCCAAAGTTGAAGCTAATCATAAGAAAGCAAAATCCGTTGTTTTTCGAGAAGTGATGCAAAGATCGTCGAGCTTATACAGGCTGCTACAGATGATGTCTTTAAAGGATTATCATCGGACGAGAACAATGAAGATACTTAATCAGCCCTTATATTCCCAATTGGATTTGGTTACGGGAAATATAGATACCGCTGTCATCCTGGCAAGCAGTGGAAATTCTGAAAAATCAATTATGGAACTTAAACATTCACAAAAAAGCAGGATTAAACATTAACATTAAAGTTAAAATTGGACAGCAATTAAAAAAGGAAATATACAGTGTCACTCTCTGTTTTCAGTCTTGATATAGTAATTCTTTTAGTTGTCATAGATGAGACATGGGCACGAGAGGAGAGGTAGAAATTGAACTTGTCTTATGCAGCACCACATTCTCTTGCCGAGTGACGAAGGTCGTTTTGATACAGCAAACGCAATGGTGGATTCGTTCCACCTGCGTGGTAGTAATAATTTCTACGCTGTCATTAACTATTTCGTTTTTATTTAACATATGTTGCATACAATAATTATTACAGCTACCTACTGTGATTAGGCAATTTACATAATCAAAGTTTATAACCTTACGTTATCTTGTGCACCTTATATTCTTACCCTGGCTTATGATTAACATACTAAATTGTTTCTCTTTCACAATAAATAGATAAATTACATTTCATTGCTATTTAGTCTTACAAATATTTTAAAACTACTTAATCAACATAATAAATAGTTTGATTTCAAACTTAATATTGTGTACAAACTTTGAAACACGAAATACAATAGCTTATATTAAATAAACTAATAAAAAACAAACCACTAATAAGTGGAATGATATCGTCCCTTTAATATATTTACAACTATTTGTAAATATACCTACCTTTTAAAATTGTAAATAAATACCTGTAAGATCACCAAAGTTTGCTTTATGCTTCTAATCATAGTGGTGTTTTATATTGTAACGGTTTATACGTGCTAATTGAAATCCGCATATTAAACAGCAACCTTTCCTGTTTTTTTAACTTACAAAAAATTCTCTCAGCCACTCTTCATACAACAGACATCCTGACGAAGCCATTCTCGCCACTGAATAAGGTGTGTCCGAATTTGAATAGCACTGAAGCGGAGAGATGGCCCTTGGAGTAAGGCAAGAATGCCTTTCAGTTGAGTGGCCCTTTGTAGCCGATTTTGCCCATGTCTGCCACATATAAAAATACCGGATACTTAGACGCAGATTGTCATTGTTCCACAAGTTTTGACTGCCGAAAAAACATAGAAAGAAAAAGGAACAAATTAAATTGCTTAGCTGTGATTTCTCTTTTACAACTCTATAAGACATTCACAGTGCTATCCAGCTTCATTTGTCCAAAACTCATTTACTCAGTCCCAACTTTGCCTGTAATAGAATTCCTGGAAAGTTTCTTAAACACGCTTATATCAAGATTAATACACCTTTGTAACTTTCAGCAGACTATCCTGGCAGCATGATTTACACGTAGAAGGTGCCCATGAGCGGCACTTGTGTGGCCTATCCTCAAGCGTGTGTGTGTGTGTGTGTGTGTGTGTGTGCGCGCGCGCGCGCGCGTGTGTGTTTGGTGTGGCGTGATTGCTACTAACTTCAGATAGCGTTTTATGCAACTGCAATTTTTTAGGTTATTTGCGTAGTTCTTAATTTCAATTATGTATTTACAGTCTTTATGTCTGTATCAGCCTACAATTCAAGGAACTAAATTTTGTAATGAACTGTATATTTATATGTAGAGGCACGTAGAGGCTGGAGTGCTTACAACTTGCTGTGGTGATAGCGTAAGATATTGTGCCTAAGACTAAATGCGTAACAGATGATCGTTTTCTGAACCTAAATATACCTTTGAAGTTTTTAATTATTTCTGCAAGGCAGTTTATGTCGTCATGTGTGTATCAATACGGAAGAAAAAATCTAAATTATTTTGGAAGCTATTTTTAGAAGGGGGGGGGGGAGGCTCTCGGCCGTCAATGCCTAATTAGCCATCAGGATGTCACATTCCTTGCTTGCTTTGATGATTAATTAACGTCCTTTAACGGGTATGTCATATCTGACGGTGAATGAACCAAATGGTTGATTGATATGATGCAGAAATGGGTTCGGGGTTTCTAGAGGTTGGGGCCCTGACATTGGTTTTCTCAATATAAGGAAACCTCCGGAAAAACCGTCTCCAGGTAAGTCATCCCAGTTAAGATTATAACTTGGACGCAGCTCAAATGGAAATTATGTTCATTACAGCCATACATAAAGGCAGCTGGACCAAAACAAATATAACTCGTAAACGTGCACATCGCTAAATTTTAAGAATACTTTTTGTAGCAGAAATAATAGATATCACTGTAGATACGCTTTAGATAAAACCTAAGCATGATGTTTAGGATACTATCAAATTGCACTGTCCTTGTTTCTTTTACCGATTTTCACAATATTTTCAACTACTCCCAAAGCTTATTTAATCTTCGACTATGTATGTGCATTAGATCACCTAAAATCACATGTGATCTGCTCTGAAAATTGTAAAAATTTCAATCACATTTTAAACGAGGCAATATTATTTGAAATCCCTTCATGCAAAATTTTAGTTGCTTAAACTTAGCAGTTCATGCAGATTATGTAAGTGTGGAAGGAATGCTAGGCCCCGCTACAGCAAAGTCACCTAAGGAAAAGTTAAATGTATATGAAAAAAATCTGAAGTATTGCATTCACATAACATTATATACTCACTCTACTAAACCGATTAACCTTTAATTGCATATTTACATATTTTGTTGTTAGGTACAAGGAGGAGCGATAGTGGAATATTGAAATAAATTGTGCGAGATCTATTTTTTTGTGAACTACGATTCTGTCTATTTAAATGAAGAGGACGTACAAAAGCTATTCGTAGAAAATTCAAGATATACATTCTATATGCAGACGTCTTAAACATACGACATTGTAATCAAAATCGTAGCACCATTTCGAAAACATTTAAACAGTAGTTTGGGATAGGGAAATTCTCTCAAACATCCTTATAATAATATTCTTATTTATCTGATTACCCTCCCCGTACGGAGGACTGGCACCCCCTGGCCTATACCTAGGGTTAGATGCCTGTCACGGAGCAGACGAACCTGTGAACCGGACAGATTGAAGACCTGGAAGCGGCGGTCAGCCTAGTACTAGCTGTGAGAGTAAGAGGATGAAATGCAACCTAAATGGATGAATGGGAAGGTGATGATGGAGCATTTGGTGGAATGAGTGGTGGGGGAAACCGGAGACCCCAGAGAAAACCCTCACAGACGCCGCTTGGTCCACCACGAATATCGCATGCGCGTCCCTGGTATCGAACCCGGGACTGATAGGCGAACGGTCTAACCGCTGGACCACGCGCAAAATCATCCTATGATATGACATTAAATATCAAATTACCAATTTTTAGTTCTATTATTCATAGACAATCGAAGTCTTTTCAAAAACGCGTTTCATGGATCTCAGAACGCGTATTTCTAGTGAAATTCCCATATCTAATGTTTGGATGGGATACAGTACTTCCTCTACTTACAATAGGGAGTAATAGAAAACGCAAACATGATGTCCTATAAGGGGGAAAGCGCATACTACATCACACCCCCACCCATCACCTCCACCGCTATCATCACCATTATTCCCTAGCGAACACGGGCAGTATGGGTTATTGCGCGCTTCTACTGCATACCACGTTTTTCTATTGTAAATTTACGTGGCAGTTTATCATTTTGAATAATAGAATACACACGAAAATGGTGTCGCTCTGATTGCGTGTTACGCTCGTAGAACATTGAGATGGAGGTATTAATATTCGTGTATTTTCCTGTTTCCAGTTAAAAAGTGCAAGATATTAATGGTGCTAATTTAGATATCCGTTAAATGATTTACTGAGCGCACGACACACTAGCATTTCTTATACAAATATAATTATTGTAACGGAATAGATTCTTCAAATTATATGATGTAAAAAGTCACAATAACATTCTAAAGGCATATGAGTTTGGATCTTATCCGATTTATAGTTTTTGATAATTCTTTTCACAAATACATCTTTGTGAAAAATGATTTCTTAATGCTCTCTATTTTAACTCAAGGAAAGTCACAATGTCGATTGCATTTGAGTTGAATACAGCACTTCCTGTGTATATAATAGCATGCGGTGGATAAAGTAAAATCAAATTATACCTATAATAGGACATGCAAATATTTAGGGTTTATTTTTTGTAACTAAATTGTTGTTTGCACTTTATACTACTTTAATTTAGATTAGCTGTTCTGAGAATTTCACTCGACTATTAAACAAGATTCCATAAGGGTGAATCTTTGAGATCGCTAATTGCTGGTTTAGTACATTTACTAGTAGAGACCACAGCATTATTACTATCATACCGTTGAATAATAACATGCACCTCCTCTTTTGTTCTGTCCTTTTTATTTTTGTTACTTTCCTGTAGATCGTTGAACATTCATCTTATCGAAATGTTTGTAAATATTATAACAAACAATAAAATCAATAAAAAATACTACTACCACTACTACTACTAATAATAGTAATAATAATAAAATACAATAACATTAACAAGAATGGATGGATGGATGGATGGATGGATGGATGGATGGATGGATGGTGATGGTGGTGGTGGGGGTGGTTGGGGTGGGGGTGGTGGTGGGGGTGATGGTGGGGGTAGGGGTGGTGGTGGGGGTGGTGGTGGGGGTGAGGGTGGTGGTGGGCGTGGGGTTGGTGGAGGTGGTGGTGGAGGTGGTGGTGGTGGTGGTAGGGGTGGGGGTGGTGGTGGGAGTGATGGTGGTGGTGGGGGTGGTGGTGGTGGTGGTGGCGGTGGCTCCGAAATTTCTGCAAGGTGAATTTCAGGATTTTCTTAATGAGATTCCTATACTATGTCCTAACACTGTTCTCTGGTACAAACAAGATGGTGCACAACTTTGCCGTTATGAACCTGTACATAAAGGTTCATTTACGTTGTTGTATCCTGGACAGTGGATGGGCCTATGTAGTCTTGGGCAGCAAGATCTCCTGATTTAACCCCATTAGATTATTTCTTTTGGAGATATTGAAGAATATCGCGTTTTAAACAAATCCCCTCAAAGGATCGTCAAAGTACTCGTATATGCATCTGTCAAATCCGCAATTCTCAGAAACGTCCATATAGATACAAGGAGACGGTTGAAACATTGTATCAATCAATCCAGGCATCATTTTGACACCTCTTCTACTATAACATTAGCCTTTGATGATGATAATAATGATGAGAATAATAGAATAATAATAATAACAATAATAATAATAATAATAATAATAATAATAATAATAATAATAATAATAATAATAATAATAATAATAATAATAATAATAATAATAATAATAATAATAATAATAGTAATAATAATAATAATAATAATAATAATAATAATAATAATAATAATAATAATAATAATAATAATAATAATAATAATAATAATAATAATAATAATAATAATAATAATAATAATAATAATAATAATAATAATAATAATAATAATAATAATAATAATAATAATAATAATAATAATAATAATAATAATAATAATAATAATAATAATAATAATAATAATAATAATAATAATAATAATAATAATAATAATAATAATAATAATAATAATAATAATAATAATAATAATAATAATAATAATAATAATAATAATAATAATAATAATAATAATAATAATAATAATAAACCATAAGAATAACACAAATATTAATGTAATGATGAACATAATACCAAAACATGTTAAAATAAAAATAACTATGATACAAATAATGATGATTCTGATGGTAATACAGTAATTACAAAATTAAAAATAACTAACAGTAATAACAAAAATACCAATAATAATAATAATAATAATAATAATAATAATAATAATAATAATAATAATAATAATAATAATAATAATAATAATAATAATAATAATAATAATAATAATAATAATAATAATAATAATAATAATAATAATAATAATAATAATAATAATAATAATAATAATAATAATAATAATAATAATAATAATAATAATAATAATAATAATAATAATAATAATAATAATAATAATAATAATAATAATAATAATAATAATAATAATAATAATAATAATAATAATAATAAGCGCCCTAATAAAATAATTGCTATAAAATAATAGAAAAAATAATTATTATAATAATATGAGATAATTAATAAACAACAACAATAATGATAGCAATAATAAAAATTAACAATAATAAACTAATGAGAATAAAATAATAAAAGGTATATCATATGGTGATAACAATAAAAATAACAATAACTAAAAATAGTATAAAATACGACAATCACAAAGAAACAAAGAAATGCCAATGAAACATTACGCGCCTTGACGTTTGCATGGATTTTGTTACGGCAATTTACAATCTGTAATCCGTAATGTTAGACATTAGTAGCATATACAGGAATGAATTTATTCCCTGGAAAATAAAGTCTTGTAAGTGAAGTGGAACAATTCTAAGACTGTTTCTCTCTGTTATCACGCGCTGCACACGCCAGTTGAAGCCTGGGCATTTCCTCTGCCGCTCTCTCCTGTTACACATGGAACAAAGTTCACGCACTATTGACTGGAGTTACCCCTGTGATTTCTGTAACTCTTTTAACGCACGAAGAGTTATCTACTTACAGGAGGGACGGCTGGAGTAGGCCCTGGTGTGTGTGTGTGTGTGTGTGTGTGTGTGTGTGTGTGTGTGTGTGTGTGTGTGTGTGTGTGTGTGTGTGTGTGTGTGTGTGTGTGTGTGTGTGTGTGTGTGTGTGTGAGGATGGGTGATGGAAAAGAAAGTAACAGTTGGTACGAATATTTGATTTGATGAGAATAGCACTAAAAAAATCTGCAATGGAGACTGATTTGTAAGAGACATGTCATTTGTTCAAGGAAAAGTTGGAGCGGTGTCACAATGTTTTGAATGAGTAAAAATCTAAAGTTCCAATCAGATGTGATGGCAGTGATGATGATAATTATGATGCCCATCTTTTATACCGGTCAGTTCAGTCACCCATAAGGCATCAAGCCTCATATATACGTATATACAGAAAGAACATTTGAGAATATAATTTTTGCCTTCAGCGTAGTCCAAAATGCAAAGTGAACATGAGTTACATTTATTGATCTTTCAAAATAAAATAAGAAACAGGAAAACGGGACTATTCTAACACATAGACTAACTCATTGACTGTCTGGCTGACTGACTGACTGGACTAACTGACTGACTGGATCATAATGTGTGCAATGAGTAGACATCTGTAACCCTATAACAATCCTGATGACTTTACATAAGAAATTAGATAGAAAGAAATACCAAGGTAGCACCACAAATCTCATTATTTTAGATTGCCTCTAAAGCCAGCTCTATTGAGTGAATTTTCATATTCCAGAAAGCAACAACAGCGTTTTAAATATGACCCTGAGCTCTTTTAAGGTCTAACATTGAATCTGAGTGCTAAACAGGATTATTAAACGTCCTCTTAGAAGTGCTACTTAATGAGGAGAGGCAGATCTTCTGAAGAGGAACTGCTGTTTCTATTGTTTATTTACATTAGATAGTACAATGTTGATAAAAGACGTTTAATTTGCAGACCCATCTCCTGCGAGCTGACAGCATCAAAGATTTTGACAGCAAACTAGGGGATACTGCGAGAGAGCGAGGCTTAATGAAGATATATGAAGGCATAAAGCTGCTAGGGTGGGGGTAATGATTAACCACTCTGTGTAAGAGAGGTTCCCATTAAATTTCATCCTGTATATTTAGTTAGATACAAATAGTGCTATTATTGAGGTAATCAAGAAACAAATATAAGATTAAAATAGAGGTTGTGGTGAACTTTGAACGACCACAGGAATAATTGTTTCTGATACTGATTGTGATAATCAGTAGGGCTCGGAAGTTCATGCCCTAAAAAACACTGAAATATGCATGCCAATATGCTCTTAAAAATATGCCAAGAAATATTCACTATTGAATTAAAACAATGCCCCTTCGCAGTAGACAAGGCGAGTTAGTATAAATAATAAATAAAGTTACCTTATTCCTTAGAGGCTGAAGCAGAGGTGGTCCCGCTGCTAGTATTAAGTGTTAAATTGCAGTTCACAACCAACACTTTGCACAAATTTTCAACTGTAAAATATCGTCTGTTGTCTCGCAAAACACTTTTGTAACGTGAAAAACTTCTCTCCACGTCACAAGATGTTATCGGGGGATTTTTAAATGATGTTAACTGCTTCACAAAGAGAGTCAAGTCTCTTGGTGTGACAGATGGTTTTCTTTCAAGGATGTCTCGAATATCGCACATCTGTTTATAACCAGAATTTTTTGAAATTATATAATTCACTTTCTCTTTCACTTTTTGTCCTATGCTACCAGGAACCGAGCCTAGATCACAAATTGTTTTTTCAAACACAGTAAGTGATTCATGCAAAGGAGATCCTACAGCTTCCAATGCCGTTATGACTGTTGGTAAGAAAGAAAAATGGGCAGATATGAAACTAAGATCCTCTTTTAACCCAGTGCCTGACAGAATATTTTGCACAGTTTCTATTGATGAATCATCTTTCGAGTCCAATGAATTAACAACCTCTTTGACTATTTCTATGTGCTCAGCAAAATATAAAACTGCATCGAACCATGTTCCCCATCGAATTAACATTGGTGCAGGAGGAAGTCTGATACTAGGTGGTGTTGATCTAAACAATTTAACCCTTTTAGGAGATTTAACAAAAATTATCTTTGTACAGGACACAAATCTATCTACCAATGGGAAAGAATCGCGTATTGTCTCAGAAATGCGATAAAGAGCGTGTGCCAAACAAGTTTTATGAATTAAGTTAGGAAAAATGCCTTTCAGGGTTTGTCCTAATTTTACCATATAAGGACCTGCATCAGTAACAAATAAAAGTACCCGGGCGTATTTGATTCCACATGGCCATAGCAATTTCAAAGAGTCCATCGTAAACTGGGTTACAGTTACATTGTCAGTGGCCGACAATTCGCACACATTAAGAAGATAAGGTGTCGTCTTTTGTTCATTATTTAAAACACCCATGATTATATTAGCAATAGAACGGCGTTCAGAATCAGGGGTTTCATCAACAGAAAACCACACAAACTGATCCGCTAATTCATTTTGTATATTTGACAATACGTTACTGTAACAATGTCCTACATAAGTCTTACGCAGTGTACTTTCTTCAGGCACATGTTGTCAAGTGTACTTGGCAAGAAAGTTTTTAAATGTGGGATTATTAATTTTGAACAAGGGAATATCAGCAGCTAAAAATGCTTGGCACAAGTCATAGGAAAATCCAATAGCCCTACTTCCTAAACACTCTACTAGCTGTTTTTGAACAGGTTCTTTGTTTAAGAGTTTTCTGATTAAATTCTCCTTATGTTTTGCTGTGTTTATGTGCTGAACTATTTGAAATGGTTTCTCACCCCTACCTTTTTCTCACACGCTCCACAATACAGTACCCTATTATCTGTAGATATTAAATTACCCGAAAACTCTTTCTGTAAATTAATTAATCTAGCACTCGAAGTTGGTTTTATTTTCGGCATTTTAACATTTTCTACGTCTAATTTAATTTGGTGGGAACCGGTTCACAACACTGTTACGTTTGAAGACCATGGCACAACCACAGATTATTTGGGCACAACTATTGGAGAGCAGGGAAGCGTTGCGATAATCGTGCTGCTCAAAACCAACTGGCCTGCACCTTATCTTTGTTAATATAAACCTCTCAGATAACGCACTGATTATTCTCTACGCACATAATATAATGAATGGATGGAAACAGGGGATTCACTGCATAACAACATGAGTTGCATCAACATGTGCAATACTACCAATATGAAAAGTATTATACATATGGAAAAAATAATAAAAACCATAAAAATCATTAAAATATGCAATATAGGGGCTATAATATTGAAATCTTCGTGAGTTGTATCATCATGTGCAATACTACCAATATTAAAAATATTATCCAGATGGAAAAAATGATAAAAAAACATAAAAATCATTAAAATATGCAATATAGGGGCTATAATATTGAAATAATATGCATTTATCAAAATCAAGAAAATATGCAGTTATATGCACCATAAAATCATGTCCAAATAACTGAAAATTCCATAATTCGTGCAACATAACGTAAAAGCATACATTTTTAGCCCATATGAAAAAACATGCAAATGCATGAACTTCCTAGCCCTAATTATCAGAATACTAATTCTGATACTAATTAATTCTGTTACAATTTATGAAACGTGTACTACTACCATCAATGAATGATACAGAGAATTATGTGACAAATGCTAGTCACAAGAGATATCCAATACTTACTGCAATATTAGTTGGCTTGCATTTTTGTGGTCATGCTCATGCAGTCGGTATAAGTTGTTTAAAAAATTCGCAAAGTTTTGGTGTGGGTAGCTATTAAATTTAGGCAAAGGTTTTTATAAAAGTGAAACTGTAATGAAAAATACGTATGATGAAAGCTTATGGGATTTAAATAGGTTATACAGCAGAAATATTACTCTGATTCAGTAAAATACAGGTCACAAGTGAGATAGAGTGACCACAAAGTTAATATTTTGTAATTTGTCTGAAATACTATAATAATAGTACTATACAACTACTACTACCACCACCACCACCACCACCACCACCACCACCACCACCACCGCCACCGCCATCGCCACCACCACCACCAATAATAATAATAATAATAATAATAATAATAATAATAATAATAATAATAATAATAATAATAATAATAATAATAATAATAATAATAATAATAATAATAATAATAATAATAATAATAATAATAATAATAATAATAATAATAATAATAATAATAATAATAATAATAATAATAATAATAATAATAACAATAATGAGAGCAGACAGTAATATGAATATATAGAGAATGATGTCTGTATTCATGAATAGTCATTGTTCAGTGCCAGATATGTGCCTGCTATAGATATGCTCCTTTATGTTTATAATAAAAAGCTTGTGAAAGACCAGCATAAATATTGTTTTTATGATGAAGCAATGATACCATTAATTTCATTTCACAGTACCATACTTTATTACTCCCATAATCAGCGTTCTCTACTCGTTTCAAAACATACTCATAAGCTAAGAATTGTTTGGTTAAAAGTGAGAGTTAACTTCAAACCAGAGTTTTAAAGATTAATTTCTTGCCTTGAGAAATAAAAATGAGAAGCCCTTTATGAATACAAATAGTCACAAAAGAGAAAAAAAGTTCTTGTAGAAACATATTAACCCTTTTATTAAAATAAATTTAAGTTGAAATAAAACTTGAATGACTTAAAGAAGGGGAAGACGCTGCTATGACGTCAGCTCACTCAGCACACATTGTCCCAGAGAAAGCCAGTTGAACGTGTGACATCACAGCGGGCAAGAGGAAATGGGATACGGGACATCGTAATCTTAATGCTGACTGTTTCAATTACGGAATAATCACAGATTATAAATAATTACATTTCGGCTTTATGCCATATATATAGTTCTAGCTTATGTGAACAGTCATGTTATAACGCAAATAGAACAGAAATTATAACTATTTTGCCTGAGTAAGAGGACAGCTATACAGAACAATTAGGTGGACATTTTCCGATATTTGTCGTTTTGTTTTTCTTTAACTAGTTTGTCAATATTAGGGTGTAATGTACGGCACATATGTAACCGAAGACTGCGCGCTAGATTGTGATCTGACAATATGCTTCGGGATTTTGACTTAGAAAGGTTCATAACGGAAAAGAATTGTTCGCACACATACGTAGAACCAAACTTACATAATACCCGTGCAACAAGGGCATACAACCTCAGAAATCTGGTTTGAGGAACATTCTTATAACAATCAGCCAAGTCTTCCTTGTGTTTATATTTGTCCTTCAGCAAATCCTCACACTGAAAATTCAGCAATTCTATTTGCTACCTGCTAGAAACATTGTTAACATCCAATGAATACGGGGTCGCAAAGACCTGAAACGTAGTTGACAATGTTTCTACATCTTGAAGCCTGGTCTCAAACTGGTGTGAAACACGGGGAACTGAACACAAGCGCCGCTGATCTAGGCAGCATAGAAATACACTGCTCTCGCCTGACGTCACACGAACATACAAGCTGGCTCTTCGTCTAAATACGTCACACGGCCCGAAGTTGTCTTCCCCTGACTTTTCTACAAAAAATGTAGATCTCGCTAAAACACACAATTTATGTCTAGATATTTTTTTTTTGTTTTTGTAGAGTGAACCGTTTTGGAGATATTCTTTGATATTTGTGTCAGTTTCGGAAAAGAAAACTTTCGTGAAATGGAACATCGTTGTTCATTTTTTTATACGTTAAGTGTGCAAAGAGAACGGGATCTCAAAGCTTTAAAATATTTGACTATCGCTTAAAGCCTACTGTCATAGAACACACTACTGTATTCCCATATTCCCCTTGCACCTACAAGGAAATAAGCAATAAGATAATTTGTACAAATGTTTATCTCGACTAACACGAAGAAGATATAGGAATAAGGGATTGTAAGAATGGTTAGTACAAGATTAGAGAAAGTCATATGAGTGGAACACATCAGATTCTTTTATGTTATGATGTGCGCAAAGAGAACGGAATCTCAAAGCTTTAAAAGGTTTGACTATGCCTCAAGGCCTACTGTATTCACATATTCCCGTTGCACCTACAAGGAAATAAACAATAAGATAATCTCTGCAAATGTTTATCTCAACTAACACGGAATATATATATGGGAATAAGAGTTCGTAAGAATGGTTAGTAGAAAAGTAGAGAAAGTCATGTGAGTGCAACACATCAGACTTTTTTAAAAGTAAACTGAAAGGGATTTGGAGGGTTAAGCATAAAACTAGAACTAGAACTAAAGCTTGCAGTGAAATGGATGTTCATAAAAGTAAGTTGATGCTAAATTGGAATTAGGTGCAGATAGCCCGTTGGCGTTGCAGAAAGAGCTGGCTAGGAAGTTTCTAATCCCAAGTAGAGTGCTCACGTCGTTGAAGCAGGTAGATAAACATTCTCTGCACGTTCTCTGTGGCGAACGAGCTGTACAAGATGAAATTGTGCAGGTAAGCCAACTCTGTATTTAAATCTACACGAATAAATTGGTTCAAAAATGTAGCTTTAAGTTGGCAACATTGTGTGGTAGGTAGTCAGACAGGCTCTATTCTGTGGCATCATGAGCAGGTGTTCTTGGAACCAACCAGTCAATTTTATTACATAACACTACAATGTTACTATATATACGCACAAACACATGCATACATATAATTTCTCACTATTACACTAGGAACATTGCTATTTACATTATACAATACTTAATTGCAATAGGTAGCAGTTTATATGCTCTATGAATAAAAATGTAATGAAACAGTGGAAAGTATTTGTTTTCGTTAAATACTTATTTATGAACATGGATCAACTAATTTTAAAATTTTCGGTTTAGTACCGTATTTTAAAAATTATGTCAGAGAGAATACAAATATTAGCATAGAAAATAAATGATCTCGCTAAATACTCGCTTATTTAAGTCAAGGGTCACTAATTGTAAGATTCTGTTACAGTACTGTAGTATTTGAAATACTGAGTGAATTATATCCAGTGGAAGGTACTGCTTCCCCATACATTAACCAGGGATTCTACATGAGTGTAATGCCGATGTCTCACGGTCCAACATTTTGGTCCAAAGCATTGTGTACAACAAAAGTGCATCGTGAGACATCGAGGGTTGGATCCTATTTATTGTATCCAACCTGTTTGTATACAATGAGATTGAGTTGCATCTAATTTTTTCATCCAACAACTTGAAAATAGCCAATCAGTGTGTGTAACGTAACAATATCGCGGACTGCGCAGGCAACATGTAGTCAGCTGTTGCGTATGTACGGTTCGTGGCACTTTTAATGTGCTGGGTATTTTATTAAAACATTTAATTTTTTCCGGAAGATTTATTAACGATTTTTCGTAACCATTAACATATATTACTGGGGTGGTTATTATATAGCTATATATCATAAATAATAATTAATCCAGTTAACCGTATGTTTAAATTTTATGTTATGAAATGAGTTCAAATATCATACATATTAGGATTAAAACCATTACAATTGTTCCTTATCTCTTTCGCGCTTGTCTCACATTTGTGTCCTGGTGTGTAATTTTGCCATCGATACGATGTAAAAGGTTGAAAAATAAATCTTCGTCAACTCGTGGAAAATTGCGATAGTTTTCTGGATCCTCTAACCTCAAATCGTTTTGTAGTTGATCCATTATATCCGTGTCCACCAACGTCTTTTACTTCTAATACATCTTATCTTCCTACTCAGACTCGTGAAAATATATCCCAAACGTATTCTTAATATAGCAATCACTGAATTAATATTTGCGTCCGCCATGTTTATTTCTCACGCTTGCTACGTGAACTGTCATTTCTATTGGACCAAAATGAATCATAGTGTGACAGACATTGTTTCTTTTGTGTGTAATTCCATAGGATACAAAAAGTTTCGTAAAAAAGTTGGACCGTTGGACACTGGCTTAACAAACATGTCCAATACAATTATTGTCAATAAACAGCCGTTTCGCCGAAAGAAATAACTTGTGTAGAACATTTGTAGCCATCTAGCTTCTTGAAGGATGGATTATACGAGTAAGTGGATTTAAATAACTGTCGCGCAAAGATAGTGTGAACTAGACTGTAATGCATTTTTACCTTAATTCCAATTAATTAAAATATAATGCAAGGTTTAATTTCTAAGAGAGATTTGGCAACATCACCTTAACATTAAATTGTGATTTAATTCATTCAAATTAAGGTAGAAATGCATTACAGCATTGTTCACACAATGTTTGCGCGACGTTATTGAAATAATAAGCCATTTATATCCATTCGCAAGAAGCTAGATGGATCCATATACCAGGTGAGTCAGCCGCCTCTTATTTTTTGGAAGGTAGGTCACCCGTCAAACACCATGTGCACTTTCGTCCAGTTTTGCGCTTACTAAAACATATTGCCTTACATTCTTAGAGAGGGAAATGCGCAAAACTCAGAGGGACAGCGGTTAAGGGACAGAACGAACTCCTCGCTAAGGCACACCTAAAAAACACACGACTCGTTTACTGAGAACGAATTCCGGTTTCTAGCTGATTTTACAAACTTTTTATTAGATTATTGTAACGTATGAGCCAGGTTATTCTAAAAGTCGTTCCCTGCAAGATCACTTGCACGGCTAGGTCATGCACCTACCTCGGTCCTTCACCCGCAGTCATTGCTGACATATTGCTGACCAAGTATTGACTAAGCTGCCTGGTAAGCGAAGTTCATACAAGTACATTTTAAAATCCCGAACTCTCATCGAGCCGAGAGACCAGTTTTGAGGTGCTAAGGGAATCGACGTCGGTGGGACGTTTGCACGGTCAGCAGGGTAGGACAAGGGGTGCTATGGATTCCACAAGGCACCACCCACATAACCTGGACTCATAACTTTACAGCTGCTTTTCAGGTAACCTCTATTATCCAAATAACGGCTTGCGTGCTTTTCTATAATCTATCTTGTTTTATTATTAAAAGTGTATTTTTGTAATTTGTGTTGGTGCAATGAGTTGCTCCCTCTATCCCCAACCACCTAGCTACGTTCCTATGTTGCGTCCTGTCACACAGCCTTCCAGGGGCAGGGCGTGACATTATACATAGCAGTGTAATTCAGTAAACGCCTCTGATAAAAAGGACCTATCATATGAGTACACTAGCAACACCAAATAAATAGAAAATGGCGAGTACTTGTACTTAGAGTAGGAATTGGTTGCGAAAAATTAGACAAAAATTAAGGACACGCCTCATCACCATGGACACGTACAGTCAAAACGCGCATAATATTAAATAATGGTTTATTTAAATTTTTGCATAAACTACGTCTCGTACATTTCAAATAACAGGCATAATAGCTTTTGCCATGTAAGTACTAACATTAAAACGCCCAGCAAAGGATTAAAACTGTCTCAAAAGGCTACATCAAGCAAGAAAACTCGCGAGGTGGCAATGACATAACACCTGGTACGCAAGTCTACTATTGAACTCTAAACGTGCTTTTAGTCAAGTTTTGATATAGCTGAAGAGAATAATGACTGTAGCTTGTGCACTACCCCTCAGAAACACGGGTACGCGTCTCGGCATTGTGCAATTTTTTTATGTTCATCAAAACTTGGAAACCGAATTCACAATAATCTAATTAGAAAGCCCCTGAGGGTTTAGGACATTATAACTGAAATCGTTTCTGGTTGTCACATTTCGTAGTAGAACAGGTATAATGACTTCTGTCCCATTGGACTGGCATGGTGTAGTGTGTTGTTGTGAATGCCGACTCCCTTCATTCTCCACGCGAAAGCTGTTGCATGATATTTTGTGCCATTCTTTTACCATGTATTCGTCAGACGAGTCGTCAGTCTGGGTGGCTCAGTTGGTTAGACGCTGGTCTACTGATCCCAAGGTCGCGGGTTCAAACCCGGCCCAGGTCAATGGTTTTTAAGTGTGCTTAAAAACGACAGCTCCATGTCAGTAAATTTACTGGCATGTAAAAGAACTCCTGCGGGACAAAATTCCGGTACACAGGCGACGCTGATGTGATCCTGGCAATTGACAGCGTTGTTAAACAACAAAATATTTATTTATTTAGTCAGACGAGTACATTGATATACTTTTGATCTATGGAGAAACAAGGGCCCATGCACAAGCAGCTCAGCATCTATCCTGGGAGAGATATTATAATAGACAACAATACTACAAAATGGAAACAAAACAATTAAAAATTAAAATAATAATAGCTTTTAACATAATAATTGGCCAGCAAATGTTATTTGTGAATATTACGCGATTAAAAAGAAAGAAGAAAAAGAAAGAAATCAGAAAATGCAGGGGAGTCGAACCACATATATACCAGGGGGATTATTGCTTACGAATCGGGCGCTCTTTACAACTGAACTACCTAGTAACGTGAGAGGTAAACATTCCGTTTAACGTGTAGTATTAGCTCGTCCCAATGAACATTTGTAGAGATGCAAACGTCAACTGTCCAATTACAAGTATATTAAAAGGCGATGCTTTAACATCTATAGTAGTACCTAATAATTCCATTTAGTGTGTAACTAAAGACATCCATGTTAAATACTTGGGCAGAACCTAGCACAGGGGCCGATGTTTTAATGTTGGAGTATAAAATGCGGATTGCGTTGGACAATAAGGGGCAGCTGACTCACCTGGTATTTGACACAAATTATTTTTTTTCCCGGCGAAACGATTCTTTATTGACAATAATCATACTGACCACATTTGTTACACTCATCATGAAGAATCCCTGGTTAACGTATGGCCGGAGCTGTACCTTACATCCGGTATAATTAAATAACATATTTTATTTATAAATGAATGAATTTAGTTATAAAGAATACTGTTCTGCTTAAGATTGATTGTCTTGGTGAATCTTAAAGTATTTATCCATGTTGTTCATTTCAAAATTCATGTACTATAAGGCAATAGGGTTTGTTGGACAAACATTCTGTGGAAATTGTTTAATAGGTATTTTTATGATAAAATTAAACTTATTTTAATTAGTTTGGCAGAGCATTAAACACTTTAACATATTTATTGTGAACACCTCTTTGATAAAATGGTTACACTAGCAGATTTATCGTTTGTATGGTGTTTATCTTATTTGTGGATATTTATACTTCTGGTGAAATATTCTTGAGTACTAAGCAGTGTATTCACACTATAGTGTTAAAATATTTAATTTCTGAAACAGATCTTTACGCGATGCTGTGTTGTCCGTACTAAATACTATTGGACCGGCTTTCTTCTAAAGTACAAATGTTCGTTTGCTTTCAGTAGAATTGGTCCAGAGTAAGAAACCACACCTACTGCATTACTGAGAAGGAATAAGCATAATGCCATTTTTGAAACGAAATTTGAGTGATAGTGTTATTGCAAACATTACTGTAGTTTCCCTATAATGTTTGTACACTAGGTTCCATATGTATGTACGTCCGTACTGCTTCACGGGGCATTTTACCAACCTTCTCAGCAGGCGCGCACACAGTAGTGAGAAGCGTTCTGCCTTTGTTGTTCGATTAAGTAGTGGTGTGTCTTAGGAACCCTGCGACTAAATTTTTAGGTGAAAATGACATTTATATTTTTTTTAATATCTATATCTATGCATATCACTTTGGCTGAGCATTTTCCCAACCCCTCATTTTTAAAAGTTCAGCGACATGTTTAAGACATCCATGCATTTCGTTTCAACCACAGTGGGGTGAGCCACACGGTTCATTTTTTCCCTCTGAATTTTGCATTTTGTATGAAATTTATTTCTTACATTTCTGTTACGCTCTGATTTGTATGTAAATTTGCATACATAATCTCAAATGTTTTATCTAAAGATTCAAATATGCATTTGATGATTTCTTTATTCATTGGCTCACACAAAATAACTTATCCGAAAAGAAAAAGAATTTTAAGACCAACAACTTCATAAAAACAAAAATATATTTCTCTATCAGTAGTAACATCAATCAAATACTTTATTTTCAGTTTACTTAAATACCAGAAAATGCAGCTAGTAGGTATAATTCTCTAAAAATCTGATAGCAGTTTTTAAAGAATCCATGTTTTCACTGATCGAAAGTACTATTCTATTATCTGAGAAACTGAGTTAGAACATTGACCTTTGCATAGACAGTTCTTTATTTATTCATATCAAGAGTACTAATTTTCAGGTGGATGTAAAACTGAAAAAAGTTAGAAAATTGAGTCCCAATGTGCCTTAACTGTAACTGTATGCAAATATTGCGGAAGTGCATCTCGGAAGAATTGTGACTATGTGGGAAGCCAATTTGTCATATGAAGATATTGCTTGGAGTTATATATTCGTATGTGAATCATGTAGAACTGTGCACGTAAAACACAGTGCCATTGACACTGCATTCACGGAAAGGTAAACAGATGCACGCACCTTCTTGCTATATATACGCTAACTGTGAAGGTTAGTGAATGCCTCCCGAAGCTGTGGGGACGGCATTAATGGAAGTGAGTGTGCATTTTCAGTTTAGATGTGTATCACTACAGAGGCCTGAACACCTAATACATTTTAATATGGCATTATTACCTATAGTTTATACGTATTCTAGAATTTATGGAGTAGCATAGGACGAAATTTATTACAATTTTTGTCAATATTAATAGATAATTTTAGCCTTAATCAAGTGGCATAAAGTAATAAAAGAGACATTGTATTTGAGAACTATTCATCAAGAGTTTTGGTAGATATAACTTTTGCACAAGGTAGATATACAAAACAACAACAATCGATCTGAAATTGAACCCTGTTGACAACGTGTGATATATTTTTCCAGCCTAAGTTATGTTTTTGACAAGAAAACATTATTTGGACTCCATTATGTATTCTTAAGACATGAAATAAACCACTCAAAAACTTGTTTGTAATTTCCATGGCATTTTAATTTTGTGATTAACAAGGTAAAAACTATACATGTAGGTACTGAATGTAGGAAGATGTCTGCTTGATTTTCAGAATCCAGAGCTGGTTCTGTCATCTGGGCGATGGCTATTACTGTTACCAGAATCCGTAAGACACGAGCAGCTGCTGCAAAATGTGGTAATACCTCTAGAAGCCGAGGTTATGGTCTTCCAGAACGATTCACTGTTGGAAGTGTATCGAAACAGACCAAATGATGACCTACACAAGATTCTTTTAGGTCAATGGAATGTTGAAGAGCATCTGTTCAGTTTTTGGACGAACTGGACCTTCCTCCAGAGACGAGGTGATCTTCGCGGAATCATTCTGAAAGCTAGCTCGCATCATCCGGTAGGAACCGATACGCTTAATAGTATTAAAAGCACGTACACAGCAGCAGAATCGAGGCTTTAATAGTTACAGTAAACGAGAAAAAAATAATGAGCTGACTCTTGGAATTCCTTTCAGAACACCTGTACACGATAACGCTCCTCTCCTTTGTATTTCGACGGGATAGAGATTAGCGTACACATTTATGGTAGTTATTTTGGTCAAAAGTCTACTGTAGCTTGTGTTAAGATCCTCACACCAACGAGTGCTTTGCTTTCCCCCTCTGTTTTCCAGTGGTGTAGCGTGAAACGAAAAAAAAAAAAAAAAAAAAAAAAAAAAAAAAAAAAAAAAAAAAAAAATGGAAGCGCTATAACTAGGCCACTCTTTTTTCGCAATAACGATAAAGTCGACAACCATATTACAGTGATTTCCCATTATCTTTCCGAATTCTGTGATATTAATCAATAAGTTATTATTGTTTTAGCGAATTTTAGTAATGAGTGCAGATTGAAGCGAAATTGCCTTATTTTGCGAAAAAAACCGCGAAATTCCAGAGGTTTTGAATATAAAAATTAGTTCTCACTTTCTTTTAAGTTCATTCCTGTGAATTGTTAAATTACGAAAAAGAATAAAGTAGTAAAAACTTCAGTTACAAGATATTGAAGTAATAGCTGATGATTAAGAACGGTTTAACATATTTGGAAGTTGACGATTATATCATTAGTAAAGTGATGGTCTGGAGGGATTACAATTATTGGCAACTAACCCTTTTTTATCTGACCATACTGAGCGTGAAGAGATTGCCCTGTGTCGGGAAATAGAAAACGTTAGGGAATTCTTGGAAAACAAAATATTTTGCATTTAAGCTTTAGAACACAATATCTTTAATTCTGAACTGTAATACGTTAAAATGCATATTAAATACATGTAATAAACGTATACAACTATCAAAAAACAAACATGGTGATATAGACAAGCCATATAGTGCGAAAAAATGAAAACAAAGTAATTTCCCAAAATTCGAAAAAATTAATGAGAGAAGAAAACTTCTTAGCTGGTGTGGTATTCCACTCATTTTTATGACGTAAATATCACACGCACTTTGAGTTTATGTACAACAATTGACAGTACTTCAACAATACTCTGGAGTCAGTACCGCACTATAGCATACGGCTAGTTGCTAGCGTATAAACGTATGGGTATGTGAGAGGCTTGCGGAGGTGAGAGGGTAAAGCAGGAGATAGGTGAAGGGTTTGCGGGGAGACCGTCCTAGCTATACCACATACGAGTACAAGCAGTCAAAGGCTAACTCTTCTCAGCGTACACCACTGTTTTGGAACGGAACGGATTGACCTGTAAATTTTGTGTTTGCTGTTTTAGCTAAATATAGCTGCTTAACAGTATACGATCTACGGGGGAAAAAAAAAAAGAAAAAAAAAAAAAAAAAAAAAAAAAAAAAACAGTGCTAAGTGATTATATAAAATAATTATGCTGCGTCAAAATTATTACAAAACAAGATAAATATAAAACAATTAAACACAGACAAATAAGGGGAACACTCAGCAAACTAGCGTCTCCCAAAGCTACACCCCTGCTATTTTGTTACTGTTCTTCTTTCCAGAGAACCAGGCATAATGTTAAGTCCATTAAAAGCATGAGGAACTATTACGATCCTTTCCCTGGATGATTCTATTAGGCTCCATCTGGCCTTAAAACATATGCTTTATTAGAAAAATGGTATTATTGAAACAAAATAAAATGAGATATGCGGACTTCGTACCTAGCACACTGGATTTTTCTTTTCTTTTCCTTCCTTTGTGTGTTGTTGTTGTTGTTGTTGTTTTTTTTTTTTTTTTTTTATTATTTTTTTTTTAACCCTATTGACACTATGGTTTTAGTGATATGTTTTATGCATTGTTAGAGAACCGCTCATGCTCCTCATACACAAATGTATGATGTACCTTTACGTTTTGGTTACTCTTAATGCTGGTTTTACGTTGTTTTGGTTTAAGAAAACTTGCAGTAAGTGGTGTTCGGACGTATCTAACATCATTGAGAGCACATCCTGAAATATTTAAAGAATTTCACTTAACCATGGCAATAAAGTTAGAATAGAAAGTACACTAAATATCTTCAGCTAACTAGTTAAATAGCATTAGAGCAAAGGCGGAGCAAATGGACAGGCTAAGGACATTTTTTCAAAATGGTTACGCTAATCATTGCAGAACCATAAATTATTTTTAATAAAACCACTGAGCATTGATTTAAACAAGTTAGTAATTAATCTCCTGAAGTAAGATACCAATAAAAACAATTATTTGAAACAAGTTACAATGTCCATTTTCCCTATCCCTTGGGGCAAACGGATACTCTGTGTGGAGCAAACGGACACCAAAATGTTTAGTCACTGTCATCACTCGTACTATTATGACACGTCAAATGTGGTTCATTTCCGGTCTCTGCACCTAAACATGGTACCAGTTTGCAGAATTGAGGGACTGCCCTCACTTCTTCCCTTCCATGTAACACTGTTGGCATTCCTTGCAGATATCCTCTTTCTCACAGGCAAGCTTCTTCCTAACTTTCCGGGGTTTCGCTGCTATTGCCCTTTTCTTTTCAGCACAGGCAATTTTCCTAGCTTTTAAATGATTTATACATTCTAAGCTGTTATAATCTCAGATTTTCCAGATTTTCTTTTGGTTCCTGATCTACTTTTAACATTCAGGGAAGTTGTTGAAGAGGCTTAGTTGCTCGAAGCTGTCGAGGGTCTAAGAATAGAGGCTTTAGTCTGACCTTGCATTGTGTTGTTACCATTATTTGGAATTTTGTCTTGAAGATTCTCCAAGGGAGCTTGATTCTCACATTAAGGAATCTCATTTTCATCATCAGGTTCCCTATTATCGTATGGAAATAAACACAGTACTACATTTAACTTATTAAATATTATGTAAATCTTATGTTAGGTTCACTTAAGTAGTACTGTTTATTTACAATAATATAAAATAGTTTTAAGCACAGGCATATATATGAAATCCTTATATGCGTGTGTTCATATATAATTCAAACCTAGAAATGTTTTAAAAGCTGTAATGAATTAATTGCGAGACAAAAAATGCGGTATCGTTTTGCCCCACCCGAGCCATGTCCGTCTGTCCCGCTGCGCGGTCGAACAGAAACTAACTCAGAAGACAGACAGGATTCAGGACAGTTAAGCACTCAACTTCAGGAAAGTTAATGTTATTGCTTGTAAAACGCGCTAATGGATTAATTTAATTGTTGCATTGCAATGCACTGTACTTTTCAGCTATTTGGAGATATAAATAAAAGAAATTCAAAAGAAATAAGCAGTTACTGTGGTGGGAGAGTAACAAACGGAATGTCGGCAAGCTTGCGGCTGGTGTAAATTTGATGGTGGCCAAAATGAGTGTTCATGCATGCTAAAAGTAAACTGTTAAAAAGTGGCGAGAAGTGTATTTCATAAGTTAAAGGAGCACAATCAGTGGATTCTAGAGAATCAACTGGTCAATGTAACGGTAGAGTACACGGCCTGTCAGAAGCCAGTGTTTCTCACGTTCACAATGAACTTCAAGAAATGTTGGTATCAGAACACAGTACAGAAAGCGAAAAGAGCTAAAGCAGTTTTGGGAAAAGTAGACTATTTCACTGTGTGCAATTCGTTTTATAGTTCATAATGTTTTAATCAATGAACCACCGTTAATAAACAAAATGTTAAGTGCTGCTAACAGCGACCCTGATTTATCAAATTTTAAGCTAACGAGCTTCCTTAAATTTTTTTAGACATGGGTTTCGTTTGTGAAATATAATAGTAGACAATGGTGATCTTGCGTCAGCTTGCAGACGAAGCATTGACTCAGATGACGGTGGAAATGTGGCAACTTCTAGCATTAATGGCTCTGAATCAGACTATAATAAGTGCAACACCGTAAAAATCATGTCTTTGAGTACATTGACTAGGATATTATGCTTTTGATATATTTTTCATTACTCGTTTAATAAGAAAAGTTGTAATAGGACAGGTATTGAAGCGAGCCGTCTCATTTCAGCATATGAGCAGGAGCATGTTTTAAAACGAGGGTTTAGTTTCAAGAAACGCATTACTTTTTTTTCTTAAAGTGTAGAATATATTGTGTCTATCTTGCTTTTTTCACATTTTCCATTTAAGAGTGCTCTTAATCAAAATCACTTTTAAATTCCCTTTACACTAGCTTGAAACCATGTACGGCATATCTCCTATGAATCCAAAAAGTCTCTGTGGGTTTCTGCATGTTCGTAACATGCACTAATGCAGTTCCATGTCCAATAATTGTGCATCAGAGCAGCATATTTGGAACGCTGCACGAACTGCGTCTTTCAGTATTAGGTGTTCGTGCATCGGATTTGTTCTGCAGTAACACGCAGTACATTTTTTCAGATGTGGTTAGGTCTGGCAAATATAACACAGAAGGGGATTTTACTATTCACATCGGTTTGAAAAATTCGTTCAAACGTCAAATCACATTTCCTTACGTGGCCTCGCAATGTCCATTTTGGAGTATCTAAGACTACAGAATGTTTGCGTAACGATTTTAACGGCGTGCGCTGAATCAATCCCACCACAGTACACAAGTTAAGCTTGCGTGCTTAGTCTCTACCGCGATGTGGATCAAAAGCACTTCCCGTGAAAAAGTCTTTTTCTGTCACCCCAATAACGATGGTGGTGCTTCACTTCGCCAAAACACACCAGTCATTCTGGATGTTAAGCAGAACTCGGTGATTTGACGTTCATGAACCCACAAAGAAGCCATCAAACGCTTTTCGAACTAAAAGCACTCGTATCTGTCACATTGCTTTAGTAGCTATTTTGAATGGGAATTGCTGCGTATTGTGCTACGCATTTCCTTGCTTCCTTGCATCATATGTGTAGAACCTGATTAAGTACAGTATAAAGGGAGCTCCCGTCCACTCTGTAATTTGTCATAATTTGCTCTTAATTATCTAGTGAATTATGTAATATTCTGAACAACTTAAAAGTGTACTAAAACCACATTGTAATACTTTATTACTTCTTCGCAGTTTCTACTGTTGATGCGAACATTCTTTTTTTTTAAGTTCACTAATTTGCATAGCTTCTTTTAACTTCTGTGGTCATACCTAGAGCTTTGACTTGAGAAACAACTGATAACGTTAACCCGAACTTTAGGTTATCTTGACGTTGCATGTTAACTGTTTTCTATTAGACGCAACCAAATTCACATCTCAGACTGCAGAGGATAGCGCATAATTCTGGTTAAAGAAAAATACACGGCCTATACTGGAATTGAACCCTAGATTTTGGGTTGAGAAGCCAGAACAATAACCACTTGGCCACAGAGGCAGTCTAACAAAATTTTTTTACAAATAATTTTGATATAAAAACAGTAAGAAATATAAAATTAAGTGACACCAGTTTTATAGAATTAAATTCCCTCAAGTTGGGTGCATATAGCCATCAAAATGGTCATGTAATGACGTTTAAGAACATTCTGGAGACAGAAATACGTAATGGATTATTGTAGCTAAAGTTTGAAGGTACTTTACGAGCAGAAAGGCGAAAAACTCTTTGGTTTCTTTTTTTAAATCACTGACTGAGCTTCATCTTTGAATATTGTTGTATTTGTTCGTTTCTGATTTTGAATTTTAAGTGACGGATTTGGGCGAAATCAATATCAGAGAAGAGATTGCATGCTCTGGAAAGATTAATATCCCAGTTTTTCCTTTATTTTCTAAGTTGTTTCCATCATTATTTTTTACCCTCTCTAGTTTTAAGTACCTTAAAGTATTTATTTTAATTAGGACAGGCCACATTATGCAACAATAGAATGGATTTTATTTCTTGCTTACTGACGATGATGATGAATTTCTTCCTTATCCCAAAATGAATAGCTGATAATTTTGAGTCTTTAAGCTCATTTGTGCTTCGTTTCATAAATTAATTTAAAAGTGAAATAGATTTTTAAAGGGAAACTGTATAGGGTAATAAAATAAAATCCCAAAAATGAGCTGCCAGCTTCAACTATAAGGTGTTAAAATTGAAGTCAGGATACTACAACGTGATTCCTGCTTGAAATGAAATGTAGCATTACGATTCATTTTGCTTTCTCGCTCTCAAAATAACTTCAAGCGAGTCACTAGGATCATTCATTACTATTATTTAGTTCAAGCGTTATGTATTTATAATTTTCATGGATGATTGGTGTTCAATTCGGGCAACTACTGTAAAAACTGAGAGGACAGTTTTTGCATCCGTACTTTCTAATACACATTTTTTCGATAAGCAGAAGTTTGTCTAGCATTGTGATACTGTCTATTCAGAAATATCAACTAATCCGAAGAAATCATCTTGCTGTGTGAAAGTGATGTAGAATACTTGACTTTAACTTTTTTGCATCCTATTTTCAGTGCACAAAGTACTCATTGGATTATTAATTTTAATTTTAGGATATTTTGAATCACAGAGATGGAAGCTCCTTCACCTTATTAGAAGGTATGTTTCGAATCTGGAAGGAACTGGAAAGTTCATTGAATTTCAGGTGAGTGAAAGTAGTTGATATTTTGTAACGAAATTTAAGTTTTTGAGAAGCTACAAACACGTTCGTAAGTGTCACTAAACACAAGTGTCTTCCCCCTAAAGTGGAAGTAATGGAACAGTGGAAGTAGTGGAAGTGGTAAAGACTAAATTAATTCTGGGGCTCTTTGTTTAAAATTCCCTTGATTAAGCAACAAATTGAATCATAGCTGGAATGTATTGATGCAGTTTTATCAAACTCTAATATACTCGCATATAATGTGTGCCTTGCACGAGTGCTAGATCACACGCGCAGTTGAACAGGCGGCATTAATATAATTATGTACCTAAAGACTATCAACAAATGTTCCCATTTACAGCATATTTTACAACAATAGACGCTCATTAAGGATTTGTGACAAATTAAATTAAACGTTAATCATGGTTAGGTTTAAATACTTCCCAGAGTATTGCGGTATCCGTTTCAGATAAAAAGTAAACTTTTTGGGGGTTGTCATGAAAAAAAAAAAAAAAAAAAAAACCATAAGAAATTTGCCGTTTTTAAAGTTATTAGCAACAGGCAATAGAAAGGAGAGGGTAATCTTTTACAAATGACAATCGAACCCGGGCACGGAAGCGGGAAGGCAAGTGCATTACCTCCACGTCGATGCAATAAACAGTAATTTGCGGTATTTGTAAGGCATACAGTAATGCTTGCTGTTTATGAGTCAAGATTTGTCAGAGTTAAATAAAACATGTGATGTGTTGCAGTCACATGACTTTCTCTACTCTTGTCCTGTCCTGTGGCACTATGGCCCTTTGAGTGTAGTTTTGGCCTACCGCCCGACCGCGGGATCCCCCACCTCTCACACTAGAGGCGTCATGAGCAGTTTTTACAAACGCTTATTCCTCTCTATACTTCATACTAATCAGATAAACATTTGCAGAAATTATCTAATTACTAATTTTCTTGTACATTCAAGGGGAATACAGTCAGCTTTAAGCGATAGTCAAATGTTTTAAGAGTGGTCGCTATGTGATGAATTTGAAATTCCGTTCTGTTTGCATGACCAAGAGATAAAAATGAGTAACAACCTTCCATTTGAGAACGTGTATAAGTGTTGCAAAATTCTCAAAAATAACAAGGAGTATCTCCGAAATGGTTCACTTCGCAAAAAAGGATCATTTAACATAAATTGTGTGTTTTAACGAAATCTAATTTTTTTTTTTTTTTGTGTAGTAAGATTTGATCTATCTCTTACAGTTTGTCAGTTATGCAAAAAATACCAAGAGTAAACAGACTACATGAGCTGCAGTCAGAAAATTCAAATATACATTTCATTTGTTATAAAATGTCTTAAATATATGACATTTTAATCAAAATCGTTAGAGTAATTTTTGAGAAAATAAAATTTTCGAAAAAGTTTCCACTTAAAGGGCAGTTTAGGGTAGAGGAATTTTCTTTAAAATCTTCGTGTTTCATCCGTGAAAGATGTTAAACTTGAATACTAACGTTGGCTTTTAATCGATTTTTCATTCTTGAGTGACACACATACACGCGGGTGCGGACCGTTTTCTAAAACTACTTCTTTGAATGCAAGAGACCTCAAAGCATACATTTCTGGTGAAATCTCGACATCAAATTTGTGGGTCGAATACAATACCTCCCCTATTTACTATTCGTAGTAGAGAAAGTAAAAAATACGTCGTAACAACGCGCCTCTTGTTTATATTACAGTATAACTATTTCAATCTTATGCAATTTCTATTTGAAGGTAAATTAACTTGAAAGTAAAGCATATTGTTCCTAGCATGTCGGAAGAGCATGTCGCTGGATATCAATAATTGAGAATTGTGTTACCCAGTTATCCATGCACAGCATTTCAATTGTCTATGATTTATTCACTAAAATATGGGACATAAATACACATTTATTGTTTTTATGTTACTCTAGGACAGAGTACGTAGCACCAACTGAAATGGTTGTCGGCTCGCGGGGAGAAAATGGATCCTGGACTGGTGTAATGGGAATGGTTTCCAGAAAAGAGGTAGATTTTGGCCTGAACTATTTCTCCATGTCCGATATTCGACTAGATGTCGTAGATTTTCTGCTGCCTTTGATGACTGACAAGTAAGTATACTGTCACTATTTAGGATTAAAATCAAACACGTAAACATTTATTGACAATATAGTAATGGGCTCACATTTTATAAGAATTGAAAAACATTAAATATGATAATTAAAATAATACAAATATATCACCTTAAAATTTCTATGTACACTTTGAATAATATTTAACCTGTTTCTATCTTTCAATAGTACATTTTGTCTTTTGTTATTAATCGTTCATATATCCCGCACATGACATTCTAAGACCTGTACATAGATTGATATGTATCTGTCAGCATTCTAGAGTACTCAGAACCAACGCTTAAGCCTAAATCGTTCATAGTAGTAGTGGTTGGGTTTTAGGGCGCACAACTGCTGTGAAAATCGTTCATCACATTGCTTTACATTCTTTAAGCAAAATTTTGTTAAAGTTTATGTCCTACCTCAAAGGGCTTTTGAATTCAAGCTATTCAAATTGGAAGATAAGTTTTTAGAATAAAATTAGAGGAAAACGCACATATTTCCATTTCGTGCATGCTGCAAAATTTTTCATTAACAGTATCACAACATCTCTGCTTAAAATAATTTAAGATATTTTAACAACAAAATTTTCCCGTGTTGAATGATAGAGAGAAAGAGAGAGAGAGAGCGCATAAATGTGTGTTGTGCGTATGTGTGTGTAATTAAAGTTTGAGGACAGAAAAAACAAGAAATAGGAAATGGTGGAAAAAGAATCTCTTCTGGAGAACAAAAGAAGGCTTAGAAAAGAGTTGAACGACTGTTTACATAAGAAATATTTTACATTATAAGCATTTTCTTGTGCCATTCTTAGGTTCGCATGTTAATCCCCTATAAAATTTAGCCCCCATCATTAAATACAATTGTTATCAGTATCTGTAATTCTAATATTCAGGTGACAAGTGAAGAGGCTATAAGAGGCTGCAACTCAAACATGGGAGGAGTCGATTTTTACTTTCTCTACTGGTAAGTAGGGGAAGTATTGTATTCCACCCAAAAATTCGATGTCGAGATTTCACCAGAAATATATTTTTTGAGGCCCCCTGAATCAAAAAAAAAAAAAAAAAAAAAAAAAAAAAAAAAAAAAAAAAAAGCGTTTTTAGAAAAAGGTCCGTGTGTGTGTCTGTGTGTCAGCCTGTGGACAGCATAACTCAAAAACGAAAAGTCGGTTAAAAACCAAAGTTCGTATTTAAGTTTAATGTCTTTCAAGGATGCCACACGAAGATTTTGAAGAAAATAGCCCCACCCTAAACTACCCTTTACATGGAAAATTTTTCGAAAATTTTGATTTTCTTGAAAATGGCTAACGATTTTGATTAAAATGTCATATGTTTGAGGTATTTTTATGACAAATAAAATGCATATCTTGAATTTTCTGGCTATAGCTCCTGTAGTCGTATTTACTCTGGACGACTTTTTCATAACAGATAATACCGTTAGAGATAGACCAAATCATACTCTACAAAAAATGTAGATCTTGCTAAAATACACAATTTATGTCTCAATAAATTTTCTTGTAGGTGAACCATTTCGGAGATTTTCCTTGTTATGTGTGTGAGTTTCGGAAAACTTAAAAGCTTTCGTAAAATAGAACATCGTTGTTCATTTTTTATATGTTAAGTGTGTAAAGAGAATGGAATCTCAAAGCTTTAAAAAAATTGACTTTCGCACAAAGCCTACTGTATTCTAATATTCTCCTTGTACCTACAAGGAAATAAGCAATAAGATAAATTGTAGAAATGTTTATCTTAACTAACAAGAAGATATAGGATTAAGAGTTTGCAAAAATGTTTAGTACAAGAGTAGAGAAAGTCATGTGAGTGCAACACATCAGATTTTTTTGGATAGAATTAGTAACTGCAGAATTAGTGCAAGTATCAGAAAGTGAACAATGAGGCGAATAATGCACCCTCCATTGATCCTGCAGTTACTAATTCTATCTAAAAAATCGACTTCACCCATGTTTGAAGCGTCTCGTTGCCAAGTCCTTTGCTATGACCACGTCCCAACTCCGATACTGCATCTCACTCAAGAAGCCTGAGGTGGGCAGAGGTGGGGGACGCAGTGGCTCGGCGGTAGGCATTCGCCCGGATGGGCTGTTGTGTCACGGGGTTACTATCTTAAACAGGGAATTCGTGTTTTTAGAAACTGAGTTTGAAAAATCTCCACTTGTACTTCAAGCCATTTAGTTTTGCTGCGTTGTATGATTACAAATAAAAATAGTAATACCTTAGTATATGAAAATTTATCTCTCTGATGCTGCTCTTCCTCCATATTAGGAAGAAAAATTATGTGAACTAACAATTAAAATAATGAAGCTTTAGATTAAGAATATTACAGTGGTATTTTTTAGAGGTGGCGTGTTACGTAATGTTGCGCAGTAGTTCATGGTCGAGTACACTTGTCTATTGCAAGATAAAAGGGGTGTCAGGTTTGTGTCTCTTCGACTTCTAAACCACTAGCCAGCAGGCTGTTGGTGGAAACTTACCCCCACCATCGCTTTGCGTGATGTCAGTCGCGCACATCCGACCAAGGTCACGCGCCACCTCTAAAAATACCTCTGTACTACCTATAATTATTTGTTGACATAATATTGTGCAAACATATTTTCTTTGCCTAATTTTCACATTGAGATAACCAAATATGGCGACTTTTCATGTGTTCACTTATTTTAGAGTTTTGACCAGAGTGAGCTATTGTGTTGGAAAGGCGGAAAATAACTAGAAGAACTTTGATGATGTCATTACATGTTGCAAGGAGACTGGTTAATGCTTTTGTTTTCAGAAATACCACGCTGACTTGAGGGGTAGTGCAGTACTAGTTAATACCGTTTAGTTAACGAATTCCAGTAGTCATAACGGGTGAATCATCGTAGACATACGCATACTGATTGAACGTACTTACCAGGGTTGCCAACTCGTACGATAATTATGGGGGCTTACGATAATTTTAATGTTTGTACAATGGTTGCCAACCCGTACGATAATTATGGGGGTGTACGATAATTTGAATGTATGATAGTTCGATATTTTCACCAGGGAAATGAAACTAATTACAAATAGTGACACCACTTTTGTCCTCATTGTCCGTCTCCACCCCATAGCAACCGCTTCCAACCCCACTAAGAGTGCTATCCTTTATCATCTTATTGCCAGTGTGCCCAGGTCTGATAATCTCAATAAAGAAGGCAATGTTGAGAAAATTGATGATCAATGGAGAAAACTCGGAATAATTGATATTCCGTGTGAACTAAACTACATGCCTGAACCTGGTAGTTTCTGGAGTGCTGTTAAGCACACCACTTTGGTGGAAATACTGATTTCAAAGAACTGGTGGAGGTAGCATTATCAGTGATTTCATTTCCTCATAGAAACACTTCTTGTGAAAGACTTTTTTTCAAAACTAGGTTTAATAAAAACCAAAATTAGAAACAGATTGGCGCTAGACACGCTAAATGGACTTATTTGGTCTTCTCAGCTTGTGAAAGAATGTGGTAGGTCCGAAAATCTGCCAGCCACCGAGAAGATGTTAAAGTTTATGTCAACAACAAATTTGTATAATGGTGCAACAGTTGAGGAAGATGATGAACTTTCAGATGAACAATGCGAGAAACATAAGCGCTAAAGTTGTAATATTTGTTGAGGTCATCAATCTTAGAGGTGAATATAATAAACATCATTACTCTTATATTTTCATAAGTATTATACTGATATTTTTATTGTTGTAGCATTTGGTTTAAGATGTACGGTAATTTTCAATCCAAATCTATAATTTTAAGTGGCTAGTACGATAATTTTACTTTTAAATGTACTGGTACTTACTGACGCCATTACTTTGGTGACAATTACTGAGCAAGTGGTTGCTTTTTATAACTGCTACTCTCCTAAACGATCCTGAATAACTAATTAATTTACCTCCGCTTAACTTATTTTGTCCATTATAATAATGTAACCCAAAAAAGTAATCATTATGTCCCTGTTAGATATTCTTTCACACTGAAATAGAATTTTAGAAAATGAACAATTACAAACAAATTGTACGAAGCAGCAAACTGTAATTAAAAACTGGAGGACATTCAACCTCTTTCAAGAACTGACTAAACTACAAGTTCGTATTTCTTTCGTGCTTGACCTTCTAGTGAAGAAGAATTATACATTGAACACTTCTGGATCATTGTTGACATGCACGTATGATATCACTGTGATAGTAACTGTTCTTCTGATGATCATAAATGATATAAAAATATTTTGTAAGAGTATATAAGAGTTTTTCTTGTAGCGAAGGAACAGTTATTGAATGCAAAACTTCCCTAATCCGCTTGAGCATGAAACAGCAACTGCTTCTATGATACACGTTGTAATGTGTATAAATATTTTAACGCTTTTATTTTCACAAATTAATAATGTTAAATATTATGCATGAATAAAAAGTTACAAACCCAACATTTAGGTGTAGCTTTTTAAATTATATACACATGACAAAGGCTAGTTTTCCTGGTACTATCGCAGTTTTGCATCTAATTGCAATACTTCATTTGTTTTTAAATTAAATGTTGTTTTTCATATACAGTTCAAAATTGGTTGAACATTTTGGTATGGAAATAACTTCAAAGGGTTTGTATTTGTGGATTCTTTATTTTAAATTGTTACGTTGCTGTCATATATTCATAAAAGTAACCCAGTAACCTATTTTTCTTTCAGAGCTTCTCAAAGTATCTGCCATTTTTTAAAGCCCTTGAGCGCAGAATAAGCCAACATTGCCAGAAATTATCAGTATCAGCAGAAAGAAAACTGCAAGAACCGTAATCTCTGTTCAAATACGTTTTTTGTTAAATTGATATGTAAGGCGAGTTTGGCCTCTTACATATGATGTACAGTTTACGTTAGGATCAATCTAAGGATAATGAAGTTGAGGAGCAAAGTTAAGGAATCTTGGTGTATCGTGTCTTCATTCTATTAACAGCTTGTCAACAGTATGCGACAGTAAATCTGAAGCACCTCCCTTGGGAAACTGGGCAATCTTTTGTGAGGAAATAGAGCGGAAAAGGTAATCTCGTAAAGCCTTAAAGTGTCACCGTGTCATATCAATTTCCAGTGCAGTAGACACTAAAGCCATGACAGTAATAAGATAACGGGGAATAAAGGGATGTCAGTAAATAACTCTCGTTTTTAGAACATTTATTCGTTCTTTAATTTAATCTGAAAGTATGATTGTAACCATATAACTGCTTTTATATGGTTTATTAACAGTTCCATCAGCTGATTTTCGTATACGAGGTTATGCAATTGCAATTGTAAAACATTGTATAAATGGTCAGAAGCTGCAGGGGGCTTAAAAATAGAAGGTTGGCGTAGATTTGAAAGCACTAAGATACTGAAAGTTTCTGTTGAAGGCACTCTCCAATAACCCCTTTGTGTCGATTGAGGCAGCGCTCCGCAAATAGCGATTTGAGTGCTAAGATTAGAAGTTGAAACATATAACAACTCAGTACTCCATTTTATGTTTAAAATACATTTTAATTCTTAATTAACTGAGCCGTTATAATCAACAATGACCTCATAATTAATAACTTAACTTGAGCTGTAATGCCACATACATATATCAGCTGTAATAATTGTTCCTCAAGCACCACAAGGGGAACATCACAAGTATTAGTTTATCTAGTGGGATGGCTCAGGCGATGATGTCTGTTGCCCGCATTCGGGAGGTCGCGTGTTCGATTCACATGGCCGACCTTCCTGCCCCATGGGTTTTTTCGGAGGTTTCCCCAGGTCGCCAGACGAATGCTCGGGAGGATTTTCATGTCCTCCGAATTTTCTGTCCCTCTATTTCGTTATATTAATCATTTCATTTCGCCCTTCAACTCGTTAGGTTTCTTTCAAGGTTGGAAGCGTCGGCGAGCGTCGCGGCAGCAGTACGTTAGGGGGAACAAATGCGCCCTGGAAATCTCCTCCCCCAGTTTGGAAGGCGAAAAACTAGTTTCAGGCCACCCTATGGGATGGCACAAGTCCGAGGGAGCAGGGGAGCTAAGCCAGTCTCTGCCGGGATGCTTCTAACTGGGAAAATGTAGGGACACTGCCCTCTGCTCTGTCATGGCAAAGTTCCGGCCGCCCTTTGGATCCATTCGCCTTATTCATCCTCCCGGCAGGTGTCCCGTCAGGGGCATAGGCACAAAAGGTCACCTTTTGATCGAGGTACTAACGCCTTCGCAAGCTGCAATTGAGCCATTGAGTCATTAGTTTAGTTCTTTCCGAATGGTTTTAAAATTCTTACTAAATGTTGCCATCTTAAAGCATCCACACAATAGAAACTTGCAATACAAAGCAAAGATAGTAAAAAGGGGAGTGGAAAACCTTAAACTGGTACAGATTGATAGCCACGTCTTAATACTGAACGAATGACTCACTCGGCTGCTTTAAATCTTAAAGCCTGAGTGAGACTTTTAACTATAAACAAATTATATGCACACTATACACTATTTTATCACTTCGAAATTTTCCTTGTATATTATAACCTTTCAAAACGAGCTTAAGCCTCTCTTACTAGTTTAAACTTTATTAATCATGCTACACAAGTTACGTATCTATAGGTATGTTGCATCGAGTGTGCATGCCGGAGTTGAACTGTTCATTTAACATGGAGTATGTAGCACATATTGGTGGCCATTGGTGGCTCTCATGGAAACGTATTATGAAATACAACAGTGAATTAAAGTTTTAGCTACGAAATTAGATGAGAATTAACCATTTAGAGACTAAACAGGACGTTGCTGTAATTGTGCTAACGCTTATAAACCTCATCATAACAAATAGGACCATACCCCTTATAAGCAGTGTCTCATAATTTACTTCTCTCTCTCTTTCTCTCCCGAATTCAGAGATAGAGAGAGGCGTGAAAGACAGAGAGAGGAAGGAAAAAAGAAAGATACACCATTCCTTAAACAAAAACATAATGAAAGTATAAATAAAGAAAAACAGTCACGTGTGAAAGCGTCTCACTTATAAAGGAGAAATTTCTTTAATGCTTAACAGAATAATTACACCATAGAGTGTTATTAGGACTTCCCTATCAACACTCAAGAATAATAATGTGCCATACGTATAAGGCCCGTGAAAAATGTATATACTTTAAGAAATACCAGTTCTTATTTGCGTGTTAATACATTGCAAATACAGGCTATCTGTAGCTGGTCATGGTTCAACAAATGGTTACTATTAGCGGTCAGACCCATATTACAGTGGAAAATACCTGCTTGAATAACGCTGGTGAATATGTTTGCGGTGATTTCTGCATATAATGATATAATTTTTAACGAAGGACTTTCAGTTGAGGTACTACATACATCCTTCAAGGTCTCTCAAAGGTAATTTGGAGAAATTGCTGTTCAATGTCATTGCAGAAGAACTCACTACTTCCATAAAGTGCTCATATAGCTGTAAAATTGGTGTATTCCACATTATTGGATAACTGGCGCCACTAATTGCACATTCAAAGAAGAGGGGCTATGTTAAGCACCTAAATGACAGTGCATACAGGATATTTACCCCTGGAGGATTGATTGCCGTTCAATATGAACCCATACATTTTGGGAACCTAATAAAGACAATTATGACGATGGACTGCTTGGTTATGTTTGAATTGGACCACAGTGCCACACAATCTTCGTCACAAACTCTTCGTTCTCATTTATTATACCAGGTGACCCACTTCATCCGGTATTGCGTTAAAAGAGTGGCAGAACGCACTGGGGTAAATCCAGTTAAAGAGACGGCAGTGCCCTGAGTGAGCTTTGTTCTGTTAGAAGAGAAGACGAGCGGGAGAGGAATTCCCCAGGCTTCAACTATCGTGTGCAGTGCGTGGTAATAGACAAGAGCAGCCTTAGAATATTTCCCACTTTACTTACAGGGAATAAACTCATTCCTTATTGCCTAACATTGCAATCCACGATTGGCTGCAGTGTTTGCTGCATTTTTAAGGATGCCTCCCTCAAGGGAGGACATCCCGTTAGTGTTTCTTATTGTGGATCTTTTGCATCACAGATCAAATAGCTTCAAACCAACGCTGTGAACATCTAGCAGCAGAGATCTTCAACCAGACAGTAGCCAGTGCCTACCTTTAAGCTACTGCGGCTGTTACATATTTCCTCACAGGTGATAGGATATAGATGAAATAAGCACCATACCAGTTTTGAAGTTCTTTGGACGATGCTCCTTTATCCGCCGTTTCCTTCGGCGTCTGGTTATTTGTGGTGATGGTCAGTGTGAAACATGGACTCTGCCTAAATTTTTCTTCACTAGGCGGTCGCTGGTCTCGGGGCGTGGGAAGTGGGAAATTGAGGAGTGAAGAAAACACTGATGTTAGACTTTAAATTGAATTTACTCCGTATTCTAATACCTTATTTTGGCGTTCTGGTCAAGTATTATTACAGCTCAGCACTCCACACGGTTCTTGTGATGCTTTTTCACTTTATCGCGGAATTTACGCCTAGTACTGTCCTTTGGCACTACGCACTATCCGCGAACAAATCTCTCGAGGACCGACATTTTTGCGCGGCAACCTCCGTGAGCGACGTAGGTCCCGCCTCTCGCTACGCTCTCGTACCTTCTTTCACAAATTTCGTGTACTTTGTGCTATGACCCCACTTGCAAGGTTCAGCTTTTTCCTCTTGTTTGGCGGGCCCAAATGACCTTGTTGTTGACGGGCCCTTAAATTTAACACTCCTGTTTGTTTGTTTGTAGTGTTTAACGCCCGCTTTTACTACTACGGCACCGCAGGCGGTGACACTGATGATACATGGATTGAAGATGGAGCACCGGTGGAATGAGATGGCGGGGGAAACCGGAGTACCCGGAGAAAACCCGCCCTGACGCCGCTTCGTCCACCACGAATACCACATGCGGGTCCCTGGGATCGAACCCGGGCCGCCTAGGTGGTAGGCGAGCGCGCTTTTAACACTCCACTCCACTCCTCTTGTTTGGCCTCTGTTTCGCGCGTTATGACACGTCTTTAGTGGACATATGTTTTTCAGCCCCCAACAATGCAAAGGTGGCTCGCGCCCCCGCAATGACTCGGCAATTCTCTCGAAAACTGTGCGTTTCTTACTCAGCCCCTGAATTCCACTTGACCAGAAGACCGTACATACGAATAAAATATTACATCACAAATACACAATTTACACATACATAATAATTGGCATTGCCATGGATACACTTAAATTAACCCTCATTAATTAGTGTACAAATTAAATTTACTGCAGGCTCAGAGGCTTTGTCCTGCCTCTCATACCCCAATCTGGGAAGTAAAGAATTAATAAAACGAGAGTGTTGCTTCTTCCGGCAATTTCTTTCCTCTGCTCTACTCAATAACCAACAATGGCCTGAATGGACAATTGAACAAACTAGAGTGACTTCTCACGTCCCTCACTAAATTGATTTTCTCTTTTTTCTTTAATACCACATTTAAAAAGAAAACTCAATTGCACACTTGTGTTTTTGCTTTCGTCTGTTTACAACTCCGTCCACTGACCCTGCTCAGCTGTATTTTACACTGTATTGAACTTTACTTAATGCACTGCACTGAATTTTGCTTCATGCACTACACCCTATCACTGGCTTCATTCCGTTTTCCTTCTGTGTTTATTTTTCACTTCAGTTTTAACTCTAACTCAGATAACATACACAATTTGTCAAGAACTCGTTACAATATTTTTAAGTCACTTATCTTTACTTTTATTTGTCCTTTTTATATCTTTGAATGCCTTTATGACTTTCCATGTGATTTCATCTCTTAGCTCATTTAATCGTTATTTTCTATACATGGTGCTATTTCTAGCAGTGGCCTAGGCGATACTACTCCCTATACATTATTCATTTATCTAAATGTTGTTTGCTCACTTTACTACCGACGTGCTTCAGTTACTTACCTTATTACTGGAGCACTTTAATTTAAATATAAATAACTTCTCTTTGCATATGTAATGCTATTATTTTATTTACACAAGCGAGCTCTCGGTTCCCAATCTTAACAGCATTTATTTATCATCCATATCTACTTTTTCTTTTCTAGTCCGAATTTAACACCTTAGACGGCCTCAGGAACTGCTTGTGAAATATGCCGATGTTTTTAGGATGCTCCGTATCCAAAAAATCATAGGTATCTGTGCTGATATCTTTCCGATCACTAAAGGCCCTTTGTATTAGTTTTCCATGCAGTGAACCTTCTTGTTCAGGGCACTCGATTTTTTTATACCTTATGAGAAGTTGGTCCCCTATTTTGACTGTCCATTTCTTTCGTTTCTTCTTTCCATGGCGTTGCTTTCTCTTTTCCGTCAACTTCTGCACCGTTTCCTCGTACATTTCCCACTCCGTCTTTTGTTTGGAGTTTTCGTCTACGGTAGCACTTGCTCTCTTTTCGCTTAACATATTTACTACGCTTCCTTGCATGAACTCTATTTGTTTATATTCCGTAGTAGGGTTTACAGTATAATTTAAAATACCTTCTATTTTCTGGCAGTAATTGGCCCAGCTACTGTGATTATTTCTAGTAAGGACGCGAAAAAAATCGTAGATTGTGCATGTTCTTTTGCAAGGATTACTCTGCGGTCTGTAGCTTGAGCAGTGGCATAATTTAATATTATTCTCTTTCAAGGTGCTCAAGAATTTCTTACCCGTGAATATCGTGGCGTTGTCCGTTAGTAGTGCTTTCATTTTGTCATATCCTGGTATATAGAATTTCAATATTTTGCGTAAACACGTTTCGCTGGATAGTTTCCTTACCGGATAGATTTCGACAAAGTTCGAAAAGACATCAACCATCACTATGATGTATTTGTATACAAACGTACTTGACGATATTTCGCCGTATCAATCCATAGTGACTAGTACGTGCTGTTTATCCCTTATTATTGCATTAGTGTCGTAATCATACATTATATTGAGCGGTTTCGCTTTCTGGCATATTTTGCATGTGGCCACGATTTTCCGATCTTGTGGTTTAAACCTAGGAATTTATAGATTCTCAACTCAACGCAATCCTCTCCGCTCCTGAATGCGCCAGCGCGATATGGAAAGTTTGGATTAACTCTTTTTCCATGATTCTCGGGCTATATGTCTTCCATTTTGGTTTTTCCGCGCCAAGTAGTTTATACAGAATATCTTTTGAGGCCCAGTGTTCCCTTAATTTCCCGACTTATTCAGGGGCTTTTCCATCACGCTGTTCAACTTGGTTTCTTCTCTTTGCTGGTCGCCTATCACTTTCAACTTCACCGCTAACTGCTTATTTATCGGGATATCTAATTTCATAAGTTTTTTATCTTCTCGGGTGTTTGGTTCTATCCGGTAGCTCTGCACTGTGCGACAAACGGTACATTAGATCGCTAAAAATATTACCTCCCTCTGGAATATACTTAGTTTCCATGTCATACGATGACATTTCGTGAATGTATCTTGATAATTATTTTGGTGGTGGTTAATTTCCATTTCTCCATGAAAAATAAGCTTACGTGATCAGTATAAACTGTGATTTTATTGTGATAAACATCCTGTCGGAATTTCTGTAGTGCTAAATATATCGTTGCTATTCCGGCACCGTTTCCGAGACGCTCTTCTCGGCTGGGTTTAGTTCCCTTGATGCGGTACTGATAACATGCAATTGATCTTCATCTGACCACTGGGTCAGTATTGCCCCATACCCTTGACATGATGTATCCACATAGATTTCGAACGGACAATTGTCTCTCGGACGCTCTAGCAATGTCACCCTCGCAAATAATTCTTTTATGCTTTCAAACGCTTTTTGATGAGCCTCTGTCCATTTTCGTTATACTCTTTCCTCAACAAATCTCTAATTGGCGCTATTTCAGTAGCATAATTTGTAAAGAATTTATTCTGAATAATTTAGGATGCCTAATAACGACCGACCTACTTTACGTTCCTAGGTGGACGTATTTTCTTAATGGCTTCTATTCATTTTCTGTTTCTCACTAATTGCAGAAACCCCAAAATTCCACCTCCTTCACACAAAATTTCGATTCTTTAAATTCACGGTCATGTTCTTTTGTAGGGTGACTAACACCTAATCCACGTGCCTCATGTTCCTCGAAGTGATTGTCCATGAACTGGATTAGAAAATCCGCGGCAGTGTTTCTGAATATAGTATCCATCGCTCTCAAAAATCCATTACCTTACCTAGATAAACCGTACGGTGTCCGGTGAACTCCAACTTCCTTCCAGAAAGTAAAAACTCGTGTATTTCTTTACGTCTTCAGCTATCTCAGTGTGCCAATAGGAAGCGACTAAATCAATGGTGGTTAAATACTTCCACCTATTGATCTTTGATATCAAAACTTCAATGCGCTTGCTCCTAGATCGATCTGGTACTGTTTGCTGGTTCGTTTTTCTCGCGTCTATCGTTATCCTTAATCCATTATTGCTCTTCAACACCCAGACCACTCCACTCCGTATGGCGACTTAGATGCTCTTACTCATCACTGATCATCTCTGATATCACCTCATTGTCTTTCTTCTGTAAGGCTATAGGGATATCTCTGTATTTATGACTGAATGTCTTAAGATCTTTCACTGTGAAGCTATGTGTGTACACTAGGCACTTGCCTGGTTTTTCTGTAAAATCTTTCGCAACTGTTTCATCGGTTTCTCTGATAGATGGTGAGCCTCCGAAGTTTTCGCTTTAAAAGTATCGCCCCTACTTCTCGCCAGTTATCTACATTATCTGGGCCTGTTATTTACCCCTGCGGACTATTTTCATGTGTTCCTACATTATTTATCATTCCTTAATTATCACATCTATTTCTCCATTCTGCTCATCAATATTTTCGCATTCACTCCCGTGTATTTCAATTATGCCCGGGTTTGACTGCCAGCGTATTGTCTGTACGAAAAAAATACTCTCCAGCTAATTCCCGTTCCGCCTCTATTTTCTCTATTTCTTGGACTATTTATTTTTCAAGAACCTAATATCTCTCTCGGTCTGTTCCACGGTATAGCATAGAAGTTTATTCACAAAATCTCTCTTAGATTTTAATTCGTAGCCCATCACAACCTATAAGGAAATCGCAAATCAAATTCCTCACTATTAGAAATATAAACTCAAATTCATCGTCTCCAATTTTGAATTTTAACATAACCTGGAATTTAATTGTCTGCACTTCCTTGTTCACCGCAACTTTACAAAGAAGATTCTTGACTGAGAGCATCATTAATCTGAGTTTTCTTTCCACTAAATACTCATAAATATTGGCATTACAAACTCTCACTGTGTGCTTCGTATATTTCTCCAGCAATGTCTATGGCTAATTTGGGAAATTCCACTGTTTCACTTTCCGTATTGTGTTTGAACGTGGCCAAGTATTCTCCTGTGTCTATGGTTTTTAATTTGGGTTCCTCAGTGACGACCTATTTTCGCGCGTTTCCCAAGTCTCATCCGCACCCGTAATTAGACCCGCAGCTGGTTTCCCGTCACCTTTACCTTCTTAGTTATTTCAAGCTGATTGACAATATCACTAACCTGCCCCCGATATGCCCTTCGGTTTCATTAATATGTGCCCCTGTTAACCATGAATTGGCGTGGTGGTTTCTACTGTTTCGCTAATTTTCACGCGCTTCTGGGAAAATATCTTACGAATTACTTTCCTTCTACTGTAATTACTGAATCCGCGTTACCTTCCGTATTGTCTCATTTCCGTCCTGTTTAAAAATATGTCTTGGTTTCCGTGCCTAACTCAAACACATTTATATTGTGTTTTACAGCATTGTCTTCCCGGCTCAATCTATGGTTTTACGATGCCCTTCTATCAAACCTTAGCACATTTTGCGTATACCGATCTCTGTGTCGACTATCTCTCTCTTTCTGTCTCATTTCCGACATATCGGTGCGTTCCGCGTCTAAAATTTTGACTTGCCCCGCGATTCATATGTCAGGGGTTTTCTTGGGGCACGCCGTCTGTGTACGTATGCTAATGTCTCCGCTCAAAGGCAGTAATTAGATCGATAAACTCGGTAATCGTCCTAGCTTCACAACATATAAGTAATTCGTTATTTGTTCCGAAAAATGTTAAATAATCATAGATATAAAATGTGGTTCACTTATGGGCGGCTCTTATAAGTGACTGTTTTGAGCTTGTTCTAATAAATAGTCCCCCATGCTTTCGCTCGAACTTTCATTGTATTTCCCGTCGCTTAGTATGGACCGAATCCGATAAAGTTTAATTCCATACTATCACATTATTTTGGCGTTCTGGTCACGTATTATAACAGCGCGGCGCTCCACACAGTTTTTGTGATGCTTTTTCACTTTATCGCGGAATTAACGACTAGTACTGTCCTTCGGCACTAGGCACTATCCGCGAACAAATGTCTTGAGGACCGACATTTTTGCGCGACAATTTCTTAACGTGAGCGGTACAGTTCTCACCTCGCTGAATTCCCCGGACTGGCGTCTTTGTTCACAAATTTCGGATGTTTATGTGCTATGCTCCCACATGCAAGGTTCAGCTTGTATATGCTGATTGGCTTCCGTTTAGTGGACATATGTTTTTCAGCCTCTAAGAATGCGAAAGATGGCTCACGCTCCCGCAGTAGCCGACAATTCTCTTGAAAACCGTGCGTTTCTTACTCAACCCCTAACTCCACTTGATCAGAATAAAATATTACATTACAAATAGACAATTTACACATATATGATTAACATTGTCCTGAACACACATTAAATTAAACCCCATTACATAGTGTAAAATTAAAATTAGTCCGGGTTTGAGGTTTTTCCTGCCTCTATATGGTAAGGGGCATCTTAGAAAAAGCGCCCGGCCCTCTGTTTCCACACGCTGCTCAGCCCCTGCTCCCTGCAGTTGAGGGCAAACCTGCCTCTCTACTCCCTAGAAATATCCTCCTCTGCGCTTTCCCAGCAAGAAACCAGCAAGCCAGCCTGCAACAGCCGTTGCCAACGCCTCCACGGGTGCAATTAAAAGGAAAGGGACTGCCACTGAATGCGAAAACGAAAGAGGCGAGGTCCGATGACTCGAGGGGCATCGAAGTATGCCACCAACCAGGCCCCCCACGCGGTGAAGACTCACGCATAGGCCAAACACAGAGTCTGTAATGACTGTGCCAGTGTGCGCAAAGGAATTTCATCCTCCAGGGCAGAACGTCAGTGTTCTTCTGCAAGTCCCTTCAGTCCAGAGATGAGAACATTAGTTCTTCCGGCCTCTCCTCTGCTGAGGAAGAAAGCTTCCAGCAGACGGAAGACCAATTTCGTGAGGTAGCCTCACGCAAAACCACGCAACTTTCCCGATTAGCCGAACTGGCAAAACAGGGCTTATCCTCTACTCAAACTCAACCCCAAACACCCAATCCACCCAAGAGCATGTTCTGCCAGTTATCGTAGATGATTTTTACGGGTTGGCTGGCTTCCTTAAGGTGGTCATTCCGACTCTATCGAGGGAGTGTGTTTTTTGGGACATTCTGTATTTACACACAAGATGTCTCAGAAAACACCGACAAGCTTAGTATGTTGTGCAGGGTGGCAAACTAATTGGTTTTGATACAGGAACTCTTGTTATCTGGTAATGCACGGTTTGGACGCTGTAGTGCATCGAAGTATGAGATGGATGTGCGTTCCAATTTCAATATACCCAACATCGAGTGGTCTACATTACAGACGGGCTTAAAAATGTTTACCTCTTAGGTCATTGCACAGCCTAAATTGGCAGTTCTGTGCCTCATGCTCATGACCCAATACGTGCGGTTGTCTTTGAAGATTTTCAATCGCTCCGTGGACTCAAGCCACAAAGTCCTTCGCTGACGTTACAGGAATGCCATACACCATACTCTTCATATAACTCCACAGAAAATAGTCGAGAGGTGTTAAATATGGCAGCCATATTGACCATGAAGCTTGTCAGTGCTCTACCAATCCACTGACTTGGGTATGCGACGTTGAGGTTATTCTGTACATTTTCATCAAAGTGTGCTGGAGCTCAAGTCGGCTATTGCAGCGGCTGTGTCGCACCGCTGTTAAGAAAATTTAGGTACTTACTGAAAACTACACAAGTAACGCCGTAGGATGCGCGCCAAGGACTCTATGAAAAAATTTAGCGTATGCGCAGGAATGTTATTATGCACAGGTCATTCCTCCCAGCATACAGATGCCTGAACATTTGCATACCTTCCGTATTAAGATACCACAGCAAATGTTAAATTGCCTCAACCGTTCTTTCTCAAACACGACGCTGTCCAGCGTTCAAGCCATGCATTTCCGGACAGGGTTCCTTTTGAAAACCGATCCGTTTGCCAACCCACACAACATACTAACCGTTGTCGGTGTTTTCTTCGGACACCTGTATACATATATAAATTACCTGATATCCGAGGAAAAAATATTAGGTACTAATGTGACAATAACATTAATTTTAATCCACATAACTGGTATTTAATATCACTGATTCAGAGAAATCCTTATCATGCTCCTGTGATCAATAACTCGCTTTTTGAGCATAATTTGACTTGCCCATACATTTTTTATTATGAATATAATCTTAAGACGAATAATAATATTCATTAACTGAGCTAGGAAAGACCGTTCACGTACTTTACACCATGAGGAAGCCTTTAAAAGACCTCTTTATCTAAAGGCGTTTCTCATGTATGTAACGACGAACATTTGTCAGATTTTCCAGATGTTTGGTTGTTACATTTTATCATTATGAATTACCGTTATCATTGTTTTTGGCCCAGACCTGTTTAATGTGTAACAAATTACAGACAAGTAATTAAATGGATACATTTATTTGTCTTGGGGAGATGTACCATTCTAACAGCACAATCTTAGATCTCATTTTTGGAGGAAATATAAGCCTACATCGCTCCCACCTCAACTCCAGCAGCTGTATCCGGAGCTCCTTCTCCAGATGAGTTGCTTTTCAGAGCTGTCGAACAGCATCTGCTAGTCGTGGCTGTCATTTGCACACGCAGTATAATATGTATGCAAATATATGTGAGAGGCTAGTAATATCTACAAGTTTCAAGCACATGGCGTGAAGGACAAAATATCGGTACAGCTATAGCATCCTTAGCGTGCAAAGCATCCTATGGATGTCCATTAATCGTTACACGTGTACCATTTTCCTGATTATTCAAATGGCTATAAGAAAACGTCTGTGTTTATAGGGAATAAGTTGTCTTAGCGATTCCTAGCGAGATTTCATAGAGTCCTAGGTGCGCATCATATGACTACATAGTTCATATCGGCAAGTGATTATAGATGACCGACTTCTCTCTAGCACTGAAATAAAATGAAAAGGGTGTTTAACTATATACATTGCAAGGAATAACAGAAACTTGAAAATATCGCATTATGTGGCATTAGTATAATTTAGTTTAAGTACCCAGATTCTTACAAACTGTAGCAGATAATAAATCACAAATACGCTACATATTTTATCTTTCAGTGTATATAAATCCACCATTTATTTCGAATAAAGATCATATAATATATTAAAACATTCATGAGGAGTTGAATCTTCTACCCATGTTACGTTAGCCACGACCAAGATGGCTCCTTGGTAATGACTCGCATTCGGGAGCTCATGAGTTCGATTTCTGTGGCCGATCCTCCTCACCCTGTCTCGCTAGGCAAATACTGGGAAGGATAATTACGAGGAGTGTTCCATAACTTTTTTACGATTTATTTTTCCGATTATTCATGGTGTACCATTTGACTCATCATTAGTTGCAGGTATGTAGTACTTTGGTGTAATCATAGGTGGCATGACAATTACTAGAAGCTTAATTCCTGCACAGTACATTCTATTATCCCAATTGCTGTCATTACGTAAGTGGACAACATTGAGTATGTTTATCAAGAATAGCACTGGACTACGTATTTTCTACGGAGTGAAGATGTACACACTACATACATACACGGGCAATTGGTGATAGTTTGTAGAGAGTATGCAATTTCGCGGAAAACCGTGCAGAACTGGGTAGATGGCTGAAAATGGGGTCGCACATCAACGAAGAAGGGAACCATTTCTGGAAGGAAAGTGACTTTCGCAACAGCAGTCCACATTTCAAGAGTGGAAAGGCATATTAAGAAAATATGGATCGTGCTCAAGGAACTGGAACCGGCTGCAGGACTTGAAAAATCTCTCTGTACTGTATAGTGCAAGAACACCTTAACTTTGAGACAGTTCTTTTGAGAGAAGGATGGAATTCTCCTATTGATTGGCTGGAACCGGGGACTACCATGAACAAAATGGAGTGTGTAGGGACTCCTCGAGGATCCGTTAGTGAACCACGCAAATTGCTTACGCCATATCTCATACGTGATTCCTTTCAGACAGTCATCTGAAGATCTGAGAGTTACCCTTAATATGGAGGAGGTGGGGGGGGGGGGAGAAGTTCGTTAGTCATTCGTTAGGCTAGACTTTATACTCATTACCAGAACACGCAGAAGATTTAGAGTGGAGTTGAATCTAACTGTGGACCACCTGCTTTTCCCTTGCCCTGTTTGCACTAAGCGGTAGGCAGTAGGCTTAGCCTTCGCTTATAAATAAATGTCCACCAGAAGGGGGACACAACAAAGTTCCCACTTCGATAGTTGGAGTACTTGCTAAGGCCCTTCTGTTGCATGTGCTTGCTAATCTGGGTAGGTTGATAAACTTAACTGCTATGGTTGTTTGCAATTATTTCCGTAATCGAACGTTGGTGTTATATCTGATACCGAACCATTAAAACGTATAGCCTCAGGGCTTTCGGTCTCACATTATTCTGTTAGTGCCTTTATTGGATAAAAGAGAACTAGCTCCACAGGGAATATCTGAATGTGATTACTCCTCGTTAATTCCTTATGCAGAACAAGGTCTAGAACTCTAGATATTCAACTTTCTCAGAATATTCCAAAATGGAATTGTCCTGGTATAAAATTTCCTGATATTTCACATCCCATCTGTCATTGAAAACTGTTTCCTTATGGCGAGACCATAATTTATGCGCCAGGTGTAAATCTTTTTCCGTCCACGATTCATCATGCCTGAGACCTTATTAAGCAATATATATATTTTCAAAGCAGGGGATCGTAACATGCCAATTTTATGGTCCAAATGCAAAGTTCAAGGTTTTCTTCTGCAAAGGTGCATGAGAGTGATTGTGTGTGTGTGTGTGTGTGTGTGTGTGTGTGTGTGTGTGTGTGTGTGTGTGTGTGTGTGTGTGTGTGTACAGTTGCGTGAGGTTAAATAGTCCTAAGAAAATTAAAACAATAAACAGAAGTAAGACAAAAGACACCGTTCTTGCATTTTAACCTAAACCATTGATTTAGCATTGCTTTCACTCGGAATAGTAGAGTTGGAATGCCCTTGCCACAAATAATCTTTTTAAGACAAGTCACCTAGACTTGCAACTAGAAATATATCTTTCAGCCAAAGTTTTCGCGATATTGTATCAGCAGAAATAGTATTAGTAGTCCGAAAGTTTTCACATGTACAAATCAAGTAATTAACAAATACGTAAAAGCAATATATACACATCACATTGAATAGTACGCAAATGTGCAACGATTTAGAATCTTGGGGGGGGGGATATTAAGACATTTTAGACTGATTTGCCTAATTAAAGCGTGCATTATATTTCCAGAGCCTGGTGGAAGAAAATCACACAAAAGGAACATAAAATCATACGCCACACTTAGCTGCAAATGTAATGAATATTTGTTTCACAATGTAAAGAAATAACGATTTGTTGAGTTTGAGAATGACAGAACTACTTTTTCTTGGCAGACTTATGATTTACATCAAGGAAATGAGTCCAGAAGCTGAAGTGATAAATATTCTTCTGCCATTTGACGACAAACTGTGGTGTATAGTCGGCATCACAATGGTGATTTTCACCATTGTTTTACCAGGAATTTGTCGCCTAAGAATTCGATATGCAGATTGCAGTGACGAGGAGTGTGGTTTAAACAACTCGTGGATTATTGTTTTCGCTAGCTTCAGCAGTCAAGGTGAGTGTATTATCCTCAAATAATTTTAAAAATTACAATAAGTTAGGGTACCTTTGACACAATTTAGCTCTATGATAATAGAAAATGTAGTCATTCAGATAGGTATTGTGACAAAATGACAAAAGTCCAGTTATTTTTTTCTGGCTTGATTTTCTTCCAAAACTAAATGCACAACACACAGTTATCTTTTACTGAGGTTAACACAGACAGCCTTTTTTGTTATATTACAACTCCTGCTTTTGTCTTTCGTAACCTTAATAGACAATTTTCTATCTGCTTGTTCTCTCTTTCTCTCACAAAAACAATTCTAACGGTAGGATCACCTAATAAATTGTTTCACACGCAGCTGTCTCGTTGCACACTAGCTGACTAAAAACTGATTTATTCCAAACTCTCGTTACCTCACTTTCTTATATAGCGAGGGTGACGTAACACGGGCCTTTCATAAACTTCACTTTTTCTGGAATCTTTACAAATACGCCGGCCGCCGGACACTCCGCGAATAGTCTCGAAAAAACCTTCGGTTCTGCCGCTCTGATTGTTGTCACATATTTGTTTGCTTGAGTGGTGTGGGGCAGCTTGACCTTGACCCCTTTGATACGCGCCGCTCCTGGTGTGTGGTGTGGGGAAGGTTGGCCTGGACCATTCTTTGTTGCACACCGCGTCCGACGTTACAGTATTGTTATCATTAGGCCTCAACCTTAGCCCTGTTTTTCTCCGCATGGATATAGAGTTTGAAGCCAGCAGATGTAGCTATGCATACTAAAGCCAAGGATGGATAATTCCACTGTTTATGTTTGAAACAGTTAAGAGATAGTGTTTTGTGGGTTTCATCACTAGTTTGTTGTAATTAGAAACATAAGTATAGAGCAATTAATTTTATTTAGTTGTCATGTCAAATCCTAAAATCATTTAGTAAGAATTTATTCATCTTACACATTTATAGTTTGTAAAATAACGCTTAAATTGAAAACGACAAGATTCTGTTGGACAGAAAGGATGACGGAAGGAAGATAAGAAGATGCAAACAAGCAAAGAAATAAAAAATGACGCAAGCTTAGAATAATCACCGCGAAAGTATCATTCAAAGTTACGATAACGTAGAAATCAGCCCTACATCAGGACACTCTTTTTAAAAAATTGCCTAATTTGGAATCTTAAATGGGTTCGCAACGGCCCATGGATTCAAGGAAGTGACCTTACCACTCCACATATTGCGGATACTTGCCACCGCAGTTTCAGGTTTTTAAATATTTGTTCTTGCACATATAAATTAAACCTTTTACATTTGGCCCAACTGACATTCCGCATATCTCACCACTTCGATCTAGCGGAGCATTAGATGATGGTGTGCCAAGTAAGTGCTTATATATGTATATTAATTTTATGTTTAGCTACAAAAGGAGTTGTTCTTTTGCTTCCAAATAATTCTTGACTTAGCAAGAAATTGTCAAACACTTGACAACTTATCAAACACTCCAACCAAATATCGGAGAACCTTATTTGTCCAGTATTTAAGCATCTTATTTTGAACACTATTCACAGATAATAATCTCGTCTTAGACCTGGGGAACAAACCTATTTGTTAAAATTTATTAATGCAGACAAGGACGCTTTACGGTACGCGCAACTTCATTGTTATACACTGAGCAACCAATAGGCACTTTCTTTTGGTGAGAGTTGCCTGAGGAAGGAGTGCCGAACAAAGAACGACGTTATGGACCCCAGTAACGCAGGTCCTGTACAAAATATTGGATTATATGAAGTAAATCGGTATATGTTATACCTTAACTTCAGTCAAGTTCATCCGTTTGCCTTTCCCAACAAAGTTAGCTATGGAATCGGACACATTGTACAGGTTTCGATGCCAACTGCGTATCAGATTGTATCCAGAAATTGAGAAGCATTTGGGAAGAGCTCAGGGTATCGTCATAACGTCCTAATGCTTGGAAAAATCATATAAAGGAGACCGCACTATACTTCAGATTTGGGAGCCATTGCAGAGGAGTTGCGATGAAGACAGAAATATAATACTTTTTAGAACTATAATTAGAATTGCAGGTTTCATCATGAATCAAATACGTTCTACACAAGATCTGCTCTGGGTTTACTTTAATATATTATACCACTTTGAGACTGACATCAAAAGGTGTGTTTCCTATGTTAAAGATCACAATCTTGAAAGCGGTGATATTAATTATAAATAAATACTTTGATGTGCGTTTCTAATGCAAGATATATTTTATTTTAATAAAGATGGTATAAGTTTACTTCTTGTGATACTTCTGAAACAAGTATAATTCATTATAATTACCCCAATAGCATCCCGATAGGTGCAAGAGTCTGTTGTTACAGAGAGAAATCATGCCTCGGATCACTCGTTTCCGGAGTATTCTTCTTCTTCTTCTTCTTCTTCTTCTTCTTCTTCTTCTTCTTCTTCTTCTTCTTCTTATTATTATTATTATTATTATTATTATTATTATTATTATTATTATTATTATTATTATTATTATTATTATTATTATTATTATTATTATTATTATTATTATTATTATTATTATTATTATTATTATTATTATTATTATTATTATTATTATTATTATTATTATTATTTTATTACTACTACTATTCTAGTCCTCAATGTTTACAGCTTCTTTCCACTATTGTCCATCTGCGGTTGTTCATGACCACATACTCCCTAGTTGACACCTGAACATATCACGCTAACGCTTCTTTTGCCTCATGTATTCCTACGTCCAAATCGATGTTTCCATGCAGTCACTGCGCACGTCCACATGTCTTTCTAAAGCAATATGAATGGTTAATGAAGGTAATGCTGTTGAATCGTGGTACCAAGGACCAAAACGTCTAAATGATGCCCTTTTGTCAATATAAACAGAAATTACCTCATACCCTTACGGTATGTTATTTAAAGTTCACGTAGTTTTGTTGCAATAAAGCGCGCTGAAGGTTTGAAAAATGTGTCCATCTATTTTTGGGCTATTGTTATGAAAATAAAAAGTAAATTATGATTAGTTTTGATATCGTCAAAAGTCAATGGATATCAGCATTCCAAGTTACTTTTTGCTTTTCGGGGATGTACATGTATTATGATATGTATTCACCTAGATCTAGGCATCATGGTTTAACATCTCCCTGGTTGGAGGGGCTCCGGTGATACACCTCAATCCAATAATTACAAATACCAAGCTTTGTAAGGGAGATTGATTGTGATTCTAGTATGGAGGTGGGCACCTCGACCCACTGCGACCCCGACAAGAATCTATTGTTGGCTACCTCTTAAAGGGAGAAGCGATGAGGCGAAGACTTGTCTGAGAGCGGAGACAGCGAAGCCCAGAGACGCACAGAAGTCCATAAGAGTTCAGAAATTGACACCTGGCGGACGACCAAAGTATGTCTGCTACCCAGGGAGAGTGCGACGAGGCGATCCTTGCGACCCGGGCAGCAACTTCCAGGAGGGGCCAGGAAAGCAGAGTTTCCAGAATGCAAGCATCTGTGCCATCTGCTCGCATCCGCCTGAACGTACCGCACTACCAACCTAACCCGAAAGATGACAAGTGAGGGAAATGAGAAAGGAAGAAAGCAGTGGTGTAAAGAATCCACCCCAGCATTCGGCTATTGGCAAGAGGAAACTATGGTAAAGCCCAAGTCAGAGTGGTCGGTCAACGGGATCGACTCCGGGACCATCCGAATTTGAATCACACAGGTTGGCGCGGCGCCACCTCAATGGGTTCGAAAGAGTGATAGTCATGGCAACATGATCGTGTGCTGAAAAATACATTTCTTGTAAAGAATACAGATTTTCAGCATTTTGAAACACTATGACAATAATATTAAGTTATGCTTATTAAATATGAACTTTAAACATTTACCTGCATAGAGGGCATGTTTTTCAGAGGTTTAGAAGTGTTAAAATCTCGTGTTTACCGAATTACTTGCATTTTTTGCAGCTCCTATACTTATTTAGGTTCTGAATTATCAGTTTAGCTATTACTCATCCATTCTTGGTTTATAATGGGCGTACCCAACATTTTATGCTTTCAAAAATTTACTTTGAATAAACTTATTAAAGTTGTTCTTCATTACATCCAGCTGCTTTTCAAGTATAGCTAGGGGGACAAGAATGCAAGAACGGCGTTGTGCGCGACTGACCTTTTAGGAATATCTCAATAGGCGTTTTAGCTCATACGGCGACGACGAAGCTTTGGAAAGCTAATTGCTATAGTTATACCTACCCTGGTTAGGTTTCAATCGTTTATTTGACGGTGGTTGGTCTAGTATGAAAATGCCACATTTACAGTGATTGTTGTCTGTCGCTCTTTGACAGGTTTCGGTTATTTTATGCTACAGCTAAACCCACCGAAATGGTCGAATTTTATTTGATAAATGTCTAGATTCCTTTTCCTGTCTCTGGCTCCCTTAGTATCCATTCCTTCCCTCACGCATTCGCCACTCAACCTCTGCTGTTGTTTTATTCTCTCTATATTCCTTCCTCTTTCTAGCTCTCTCTCGCCCCTCGCTCTCTATAAAAGTCTTTCTTCTGTGCATCTCCCTCATGGCTTTCACTACCCGTCTCTGTATAACCAATGCTTAATGCGATGTTTTAAAAAGCGTTTAAACTGCTTTTCTTGAAGTATTACTAAAACCGAAAACACAAATTATTATCCATACGCGAACTTGTGTTCCTTCGTTATGCTATCAATGTTATATTGTTTCCTGTGATTTACATGCACGAATAATGGTGTCGGTCTGGGTGGCTCAGTTGGTTTGACGCTGTCCTACTGATCCCAAGGTCGCGGGTTCAAATCCGTCCCACACAGATGGTTATTAAGTGTGCTTAAAACCGTCAGCTCCATGTCAGGAGATTTACTGACATGTAAAATATCTCCTACGGGACGAAATTCTGGCACACCGGCGACGCTGATGTGATCCTGGCAATTGACAACATCGTTAAACAACAAAATAATTAACTTTTAACGAATAATAGTAATGGAACATCTGTAAAATTTCTTAAATATTCATTCTATCGAAAGCTTGTAAATAATAGAACTTGTCAGAAACATCTTGGTTATAATTGTTTTCTGTGCAATATGTAAAAAGCAGAACTTTTCGATTTTGCCGTATAATTTTGCGTTCTATCATGACCATTGTTTTGGGGAAAGTAATATACGTAGTATAATAAAGTTCCACAACAATCGGTGCCACCATATTTAAATGTTGGATTTCAGTTCATTACATTGTTACTAGCATGTAATGCTTGGAACACACATTACATATATAACCAAAACCGGGCCTTTGTGCGTAATACTTACACTTAGAAGGCAGTAAATATGCTGAAAAGAATTATTGAAGAAGAATGTGATTTGGTGTTTCACTCTCTGGAACCAGAAGAACTTTCTGATGAAATCTGTATACATCTTTTACCTTATTTATGTGAACCGGAAGAAATGAATAACTAGTGCATCACTTTGCGGTTGATCAAGCGATGCTCTCCGGTTGCCCCAGGTTTTGCTGTCACTCTTCTCATTAATTTATAACTGCCACCTCCACCATTCTCCTGACACCAACCTTAATGTGGTCCATTGGCATATGACATTTATTTAAGGTGATTTTTCTTTTCGTATTTTGGGAGAAATCTTTAAATTGAAGGTTGACTGAAGTTCAGTAATAGGAAGTTGTGAACAGAATGGAAGCATGCTTACGTAATTCACAGAAGAATTGCAAGGGATAGTAGCATTTTTACCCATTATATGCTCTTTCTTTTTCTTATCAAAATTGAATTATTATATGCGGATGTATCTAATATTTTATTTGATAAATGAGTAGAATATTTCATCCACGTTTTCCGCTGTATCTATGGTACACAATACATCGTTTTCGAATAGTTGTCGGGGTCGAATAGTTGTGGTTCTTACATACATAATGGTGCTTCCTATATAATCAACACTACTTATAACGTTTGTGGCCATGACAATCACAGCTTTGCTTACAGGTGGATTGGACGTTATGGGTCTATTAACTAAGCTAAACCTGAATTCCCTTGACTTCTTTTTCTGAGAGGTATAAAAACGGGACTATAAGGCACAGATTACTGATGTTGAAACTCTAAAGAACGTATTTTCTCGATTGGGGAGGTAATATATAATATCAAGTAGTGGTTACTAGAGCAGGAAGGAACTGCCTGAATAAGTGTTGTGCAAATGGTGCACATTATTAATTACAGTTATGAAACAGTGAGTCATTTAATTTATTATTTTCATATCCCATTTTACTCGTTGCTGATTAGTAGAGATTTTGAAAAGTCGTATTGATACTGTTTTCACATGCCATAATGCAGCGGGCTGCTCCATTTAGATTATTGTGTTACCAAAAGTGCGAATTTCAACAGGTATTTCAGTTTGAAGTGAAAAATAGTTGATAAAATATGACTATACTGTGATTTTAAGTTACACAATGCATTACTGTAAGATTCGAATTGATAATGCTGAAGAAGTAGTAGATACGAAGGCTCTGTTTGTCTACATTATTGATTGTCCTGCGCGATGAAAGCGAAACAAGCATATTTTCTCGCTTTCTTCCATCTATTTTGAAAGCGAAATTGAAATCACACGTTCACAAAAGGTGGGTCAAAAACCTCGACAACGTTCCCATAATTTCATCTTGTAATCTCGAAAATTTTACAATATCTCACCAAATATTAATTACAGAAACATGTTATTTTGCAACTTGGTTTCAAAATAGTGAGCTTGGTAACTGATCAGCTGATTACAGTTAAATTAATGTAAAACCTTCCATTCGATATTGATCAGGTTTTGGAAAGACTCCTAGATTTGTCACTGGCAGATTGCTGTTCCTAACGCTCTATTTGACGTCCCTTATGCTGTTCTTGGGATACTGTGCCAACTTTATGTCCTGCCTGACGATGAAGCAGCCCAGCTTGCCCTTTAAGGACTTCCACGGTATCCTTAAGGACGGTACCTACAAAGTGTACGTGAATGATAAATCTGCAGATATGGACTTGTTTAAGGTAAGATGCAATGTCAAAGTTTTAAAAACTAAAAGAGGCAGAAAGGAAGCTAAATATTGTCATTGAGAAATTAATGAACTACAAATGCACTGGCTTATGGAATAAGTAGGTGCGCCAAAAGGGCAGTATTTGGTAATGTTTGCAAAGCATTAATATACATTCATATTTGAAGGGCTACAATTTTTCAGATACATAAAACAGTGTTCGGTAAATGGTTTTTGTAAGTTTCATTACCGTATTTGATATATTTTAGATTTTGTAAATTTATTGAAATACTATAATATGTAATTATCAGTAACCACAACAATATATTCGGTAACAGCTTTTGTTGAACTTACGCAATGGAATTTCTTTATATTGACAAATAATATTTAGAATGTCAGCATAAACATATTGCAGTAATTATTATTTATTTATTCCAACAAACTTACTGTTGGTGTTTTTAAACACACAAGCCGTGTGTGGGCAAAGTTTAAGAGGTAGAACTGGAACTTAAAAATTCAATGCCACAACTGGGATTTGAACCACAGACCTTCCGCTTGCCGGGCGGATGCTCTAACCACTGAGCTATTGTGACAAACTGCCAGAATGGCATTAAATTCTCAAGCCAGTTCGTATTTCTCCTGGTAAACCACAAAGGCAGTCTCACATCAGAGACAATTACCCCAATGGTGACTTACTATTGCAAGTACTTTATATCCCAGGATTAAATAACCTTCACATGGTAATTATTATTTATTTATGCCAACAAACTTACTGTTGGTGTTTTTAAACACACAAGCCGTGTGTGGGCAAAGTTTAAGAGGTAGAACTGGAACTTAAAAATTCAATGCCACAACTGGGATTTGAACCACAGACCTTCCGCTTGCCGGGCGGATGCTCTAACCACTGAGCTATTGTGACAAACTGCCAGAATGGCATTAAATTCTCAAGCCAGTTCGTATTTCTCCTGGTAAACCACAAAGGCAGTCTCACATCAGAGACAATTACCCCAATGGTGACTTACTATTGCAAGTACTTTATATCCCAGGATTAAATAACCTTCACATGGTAATTATTATTTATTTATGCCAACAAACTTACTGTTGGTGTTTTTAAACACACAAGCATCCGCCCGGCAAGCGGAAGGTCTGTGGTTCAAATCCCAGTTGTGGCATTGAATTTTTAAGTTCCAGTTCTACCTCTTAAACTTTGCCCACACACGGCTTGTGTGTTTAAAAACACCAACAGTAAGTTTGTTGGCATAAATGAATAATAATTACCATGTGAAGGTTATTTAATCCTGGGATATAAAGTACTTGCAATAGTAAGTCACCATTGGGGTAATTGTCTCTGATGTGAGACTGTCTTTGTGGTTTACCAGGAGAAATACGAACTGGCTTGAGAATTTAATGCCATTCTGGCAGTTTGTCACAATAGCTCAGTGGTTAGAGCATCCGCCCGGCAAGCGGAAGGTCTGTGGTTCAAATCCCAGTTGTGGCATTGAATTTTTAAGTTCCAGTTCTACCTCTTAAACTTTGCCCACACACGGCTTGTGTGTTTAAAAACACCAACAGTAAGTTTGTTGGCATAAATGAATAATAATTACCATGTGAAGGTTATTTAATCCTGGGATATAAAGTACTAGCAATAGTAAGTCACCATTGGGGTAATTGTCTCTGATGTGAGACTGCCTTTGTGGTTTACCAGGAGAAATACGAACTGGCTTGAGAATTTAATTCCATTCTGGCAGTTTGTCACAATAGCTCAGTGGTTAGAGCATCCGCCCGGCAAGCGGAAGGTCTGTGGTTCAAATCCCAGTTGTGGCATTGAATTTTTAAGTTCCAGTTCTACCTCTTAAATATTGCAGTAATATTTTCTTCATTTAGCAATTATAATCTAAGATAAAACTTTGTTTTTGCAATCCAGATTTTGATAATTTATTTTCGAAAAGTTTTGCCTAAAATAGAACAAATTAATTTAAACCTATGAAATGTCCACCCTTGTAGATACGTATAAGCTTAAGCTTCATGAAAAATGTCATGACTCTAGATCTCCTTGTTCTTCAGAAACATGTTTCTAAATATGAGAAAACAACATACTTGCGGAAATATATCAATATGATTTAATATTTATAAAACCTAAAATAATTCAGATACGATAATGAAACTCCCAGAAGTCATTTGCTAAATAGTGGGTATTCAATATGAGAAAGAAAAAAAAAAAAAAAAAACAAAAAAAAACTGCAGTTTGATATCTTTTATAGCTTCTATCAAATATTATTTTATGTAATACCTTGCCCTTAAACAGAAGTACAAAATTTCTTCATCACACGTTTTACATCAATACACTGCAATATGTGTTACTTACGTATTTAGGATTTTTCGAGCTGCTGGACTGCATTGTTTTGTATTAAATGACAGTATTTTAAAATATTTTGATTCAGCACGTACATTGTAAAATATACGTCATGCCGAAACATAAAAACTCATTTGTGAATTGTTGAAAAACAATTGCAGTATAAGAAGGACAGTGATTCTAATTTATTGTTGCTGGTTTTCTTCATTACTTTTTGTTTTTAGTTTTTCTTAAATAGAATAACGTGTGGTCTATTAGTTGCAATTCATACACAAACTCTATGGTGTCATTTTTCCTATTTACGATTTAAGAGTATTAGATTGTTAGCAAATTGGGCCCGTGTTACATCAAAGAAACATAGGCAACTAAAAGTTCTTACAGAAGAAAAATTATTATGACGGATGGTGTTGTGGCAAAAAGACAGATGAAATCGCTGGCTCGCGCTGCAGTAATTGGCTGGAATCCTCTCTCTAATTCTATTCCATGTGATTGTTATATGTGCTTAAAGATAAAAGCTCATGCAAAAGATTATCATTCGATCATTGGCCAGGATCTGGCGTATTGAGCGCTCAATAATATGTTCAAACATGTGCTAGACTTCCAAATACTCAAGGGCTCATCATTCGGAACGCCCTCTATGGTGTAATTTATAAGTTTTATATTTCTGTTCATCTTCAGCATTACTTGCGGGAGTAGAGGCGGATCGGTCCACCGATAGTGAACGATCCTTTTTGTACAGCAGTGCCACGGGAGCGACAGGCTAACATTCGTATATTGAAGAGCAATTCGGTACTGAAGTAATTATTATATTAATTTCAATTTAGGCAACTATAAAATGCATAGTGCTCTGTAGTAGGATCAGAACAGAACCGCTCATTACATACATCGTGTGATATGACCTGATAAGCAATGAATGTTTATCTCTAATGTTGTATCTACAATATATTTAACCAAAGGGTTAATTAACCGAATTTCAACGGTTGTGATAATTTGTTAACATTCGTTTTGGTATCCTAATACGTAGGTATGCAACCCTTTATCCTCTGTGTACTGGAATGGACTATCTGAGCATAATAACATTCCTGCGCATGCGCTAAATTCCACTAGAGTCCTTGGTGCGCTTCTTATTGCGTTACTTGTGTAGTTTCCAGTACAGCAACATTTGTAACAGCAGTGCGACATGTACCACTACACAACTGCGGAAAAGGCCGACATGAGCTCCACCAGTTTGATGTAAAATTGCGGAATCACCTGAACACCGCATATTCAAATCGATGCATTCGTAGAGGTGGAAGAGTTCCATGGCCAGCATGGTGGCCAGATCTAACACCTCGACTGTTTTCTGTGGAGTTGTATGAAGAGTGTGATGTGTGCCACTGCTGTAACGTCAGCGGAGAACCTTATGGCTCGAGACCATGGAGTGATTGAGAATCTTCAGACAACCCCACGTAGTGAATCATGTGCATGAGGCTCATCACCGCCGATATAGGCTCTGCAATGACCTAGAGGTACACATTTTGAAGCCCGTTTCCAATGCAGACAGCTCGATGTTGGGAATGATAATGACAATGACAGTGACAGTGGCAGTGACAGTGACACTGACACTGACAGTGATAGTGACAGTGAAGTGACAGTGACAATGTCAATGACTGGCAATGACAATGACAAAAGAAGAACAAGAAGAGCAAGAAGATGAACAAGAAGAAGAAGAATAACAACAAGAATAATAATAACAATAATAAAATAGTTTGGTAAGTGATCTAGGTGCAGAAAGCAAGAATAAATTAATGTATAAGCGTAGCGCAAAACTACTAAAACCATTTTCAGGGACTTGCTCTATCACTTAAGTTTACATTCCCTGGTGACGTACGGAGTCTCCGGCTACTTCCCACCCTTTCCTGGAAGCTTCAGCTCATGGTTATAATATTATTAATCCACTGGTGTGTTATTGTTAGTAATGTAGAAGCTCTCAAATCAGCAATCTTAGTGGTTACTCTCAAATCACCTTAATCATGCGTAGAACTTTGGAAATGTTGCGCTACAATCACTCATTTCTGACATATTTCTGTACAATTACAATTGCAATTTTGTAAACATATTTCACTTTAAAACATATGAATATTTAACAGTTTATGATTGTGTTGCAAATTGCATTACTTCAAATACTAATAAAGAAACTGGAATCCAAGTTATGTTACAGACGGGGAACTCCATATGGCAGGCTGCTTAATTTGTTATTTAAGTGCATTTTATGATGAATTTTTTTTATTAAAATAATAGGATTATGTACATCAGGTTGTGTCATTTACAATAAAAATAAAGAAAATTAAGTAATTCCGGTCAATATGGGAGAACTTATTCAAAGGCCAACTCTCGCATAATCATCGATTTTATGGCCACTTTTTTGTCAAGTTATATACACATTTCAATTTATTTGAAATAAGCTGAAATATATGGCCATTAGCGAATTTGTTTTCCAACATTATACAGAAATGTTGTATAAAGTTCAAAATTCTGTAAAAACCATGGACATAATAATTTAATAGTTAGTAAGAAAGAATGCACATTGACACTTAAACTTGGGTTCCTTTTCTACATTTATAGAGGTAAACTATTTATATTTGCTTCTGAATTTAGTTTTTCTTTAAATACCTTAATTTTGTGCTTTTGATTATATTATTTAAGCCTCATTTACTGATCGTTTAAATGTCTAGGTTCTTATACAGTTCCACTGATTCATTTCTTGTTTTCAGCCATCAAGAGACCCAGCGTAAAGCACTTCTTGAAATCATATAATGGCAAAGGTCGTTGAAGATATTTTTGACTGTGTAGTAAATTCATGGCAAAAGTTGTTTTCTCACACACTTTATGAATTTCTCGGAGTCATTTTTAGAAAATAAGAACTTAGTAACCTAATTAGAAAATACTTCAAAACAACCATTCCACTTTATATTTGCTATCAAAAACGGCAATTAAACATGTCAGTTTTAAGCACACGTTTAATAAAACTGCTGTACTTCGAGTAATTTTATTTTTAAAAGCAGTTCATCATCATACACTCCTTATAAAGCGTTTAGTTAACAAAAATAATTGCCCAAGATGTTCAACATTGAAACTTAAGGTTTAAAACTACTATAGTGTTTGAAGAAACACTACGATGAAAATTGTAAAGCTTTCTTTAACTTCCGATACAAGTCAGGGCGATAGAAATTTTACCATTATCACTAATGATTATAGCGGCATTAGTATTTTTATATTGCTGCGTAAGTGAACTTTCTGCTGAATGTAAAGTCGAACAAAATTGGCTCATGATCAACTGCTTTTTTTGGTATACGTTTCGCTGGCCAAGTGAAGAGGCAGAAAAAGAAGAAAGATGTCTGCAGGTAATGACTTCCCAATTTATTATCCGCAGATGTTTGCTTAAAGAGCCGAACTACATTGGCAAGTGTGTTTCCAATGGAAAGAAATTGCCACAGAAGTTCTTTCCGAGAATATTGAAAACTCTCAAGAAGTTTCCTATTAAAGCAAACACTTCTTAAGGACCTTTTCTGCCTTGTCTGAGGCTTGCCTATAGCGAATAGAGGAACAGCTAAATACCACTCAAAACTTGAATGCCTTGGTTTGAGCTTCTTTTAACAACCCAAACGTAAATTGCATTAATATACTATTTCATATCTATATCAGAGTTTTTTAAGATACTGGGAAATATTGTTAAGAACGTTCCTCACAACTAAAATAAACTTCTAGCTGGAAAAATAATCGCTTTATTTTCTCAAAAATTTTCGTTGTATGGCAATAGAACTTGAACTAACTATATTTGCAGTATTCTCTGTTTGAGACATATAGGTATATACAAGTATGATATAGGGTAAACAAGAAGGGGAACACCTCGCGCACCGCGGCTAACTCAGATCTATTGTGGCCAGTACCCCCAGGAGGTAGGGATAAAGTGTGGGAACCACAGGGTGCCACAGGCTCGCAGCTAGACAGGCCAAAGAGATGCACGGAAGTGCCTAACACGTGCTGAGATCTCTTCATCCCGACGGCAGGAGCCACCACACACCGTGGGTCCAGTATCTCACAGGCGTCCCCCGCCCCCTCCGGAGTTAGTGCTGGGTGTCGAACAGACGTCCCTCCGACGGAGGACAGCTGCCTCCCAAACGCCACCTAGCGCCGAGAACAGCAGTGACCGTGCCATCTGTCCGGCACCGTCAACACCGCTCGCCTGAAAGCACAGCTGAAAGATGATAAGGAAATGAAATGAAGGGAAATAATGGAAAGGAAACCGCAGTGTGAAAGAATGCACCGCAAGTGACATGGGAAAACCACGGAAAAACCCATGTCAGAGTGCACGGCCACAGGGATCGAACCTGCGACCTTCCGAATGCGGGCCGCAGACGTTACCGCCTGAGCCATCCCGCTCAGTTTTGAGATAGGTACTTGTATGGCAATAAAATGCCCTCTGATTGAATAGTATTTAACTTAGAAATAGTTAGAGACACTATAAAGCTATAAAACCCGTGAAAACTGTTTTCAAGTTACAATCTACAGTTTAAAAGTAATCCTAGGTTTGACTGAGACTCCATATTCATGTAAATATCCTTGAATGTCCGCGAATATTTATATCCAGTTGCTTTTTTCGCAATGTGCATACAAGTGTTTCTAGCCAAGCATTTCTGTCTTTGTTACCTGGATAGAAAAATAACAGTGTGTATAAACAGTACAATATGCATGCCATGTCCGTCACGGTAATTTTTAGAAAAAAGTATGTGTGTGTGAGTGAGTTTATATCTATTTGTGCTTGTTTATACATAAAACGTTTACAATGTTATACTATTAGCGCTGACTATAAACGAGCCTAATTTTCTGTTACGACGAGGTTTGAATTGAGTCCAGTACACAGAATGGTAATAAATGGAACTATGTAATGTTAAACAGTATGCCCAGGATCCCGTTCTCCAAGCGATAAGACGCAAGCTTGTCGTGCCAGTAAAGATGAGCCCCCTCATGGCCCGAAAACTGCAGAGAAGAATGTGTGCCGGGAAGCGTATCGCTGCAGCTTGGGTCAGCACGCACAGGAGCTATCTACCCATCAAATCACCCTGCAAGATCGTCCCAGTTCCTAACGCCTATTTCACCAACGCCAAGTCTTTCATCGTTCCCAAAGGAAGCGTTTACAGGAAACTCTTTGGACAGCGGTGAGAAATTCTACTCCTTTTCTTCCTCTCTAGTGCAGGGATGCAGAACTTCAAAACCAGGTTGTGAGTGCAAGAAAAATACAGGTTCTCCATCTGTAGCTAACCCTCATTCTAAATGGGCTATCGACATAAATATCTTAGTAATAGATCTCCTCATTGTGGATTTTGGAGATGGGACAAATGACATTGTGTTGCAGTTCTGCATACCTGAGTTAAGAGACTTACTAATTACTAATTAGTTTTACAACTAAGTAAATAATTAATGATATTCGTCAAAATAAAAAAGCCAGAAAATGCACGTATGCATATGCTGAAAATAAACTGATTAATACGTACTAAACTATAATTAGTACAGGAGTCCATGAAAAACAAATATCACCAATCTGAAATATTTAAATAAGGTGCTCCTGGATCATCGGTAAATTGGCGACTTATAGAACAGTTTCTGTACAAGGGGATTTTTATATTACTTTGAACGATCATTTTGAGCATATGGGCACTTTACCAGGGTTTTGGAAGCAACTGTGGAGGTATATAAGAACACTTTCGTTGTGTTTTGGGAATTGGGTCAAGTATTACTGGTTACATTTTAAACGTGCACTCTCGGATACACACAAATACAAGCACAACTCAAAGAAACAGTTGCTAGTTCCGGTTATCTCCACGAAACATGCAATACTTAGGTCCGCTTAGCATTGCAAATTTCTGCAAGCATAGCGTAAAACTGAAGAAAAAAAAAAGCGGATGTGTTGCACTCACATGACTTTCTCTACTCTTGTACTAACCATTCTAATAAACTCTTATTCCTATATCTCCATGTTAGTTAAGATAAATATTCGTACAAATTATTTTATTGCTTATGTCCTTGTAGATGCAAGGGAGATATTAGAATACAGAAGGCTTTGTGCGACAGTCAAATGTTTTTTACCTTTGAGATTCCGTTCTCTTTGCACGACTAACATATAAAGAAATGAACAACGTTGTTGCATTTCGCTAAAGTTCTAAGTTTTCCGAAACTCACACACATAACAAGGAATATCTCAAAAATGGTTCACCCTACAAGAACATTTATTGAGATATAAATTGTGTATTTTACCAAGATCTACATTTTTTTGTATAGTATGATTTGGTCTATCTCTAACGGTTTACCAGTTATGCAAAAGTCGTCCAGAGTAAATACGACTACAGGGGCTATAGCCAGAAAATTCGAGATATACATTTCATTTGTCATAAGAATATTTCAAACATATGGCATTTTAATCAAAATCGTTAGAGCCATTTTCAAGAAACTAAACATTTTCGAAAAATTTTCCATGTAAAGGGTAGTTTAGGGTGGGGCTATTTTCTTCAAAATCTTTGTGTCACATCCTTGAATGACATTAAACTTAAATACCAACTTTGGATTTTAACCGACTTTTCGTTTTTGTGTTATGCTGTCCACAGGCTGACAGACTGACACACAGACTGACACACAGACACACACACGGACCTTTTTCTAAAAATGCTTTTTCTGGATTCAGGTGGCCTCAAAACATATATGAAATCTCGACATCGAATTTTTGGGTGGAATACAATACTTCCCCTCCTTACCAGTAGAGAAAGTAATTACGGAGGTTTAGTATTGTAACAGTGCTGTTCACAATGAACCAAGAAAATACAAAAATGTCAAATTCAAACATATGAAACAACCCAATCAGAGACCAAATTTACGCCACTTCTCAATAGACTTCCTGTACCATGTGCCTTTGTGTTAAGATAACGGAACGGGAGTCACTGGGGTACCTGTCTATGAAAAAGACAAGAAAACAAATAGTGATGATAACTGATGTGTTTTGTTTACTTTCTCTACTATGTATAGTAAGTAGAGGAAGTATTGTATTCTACCTCAAAATTCGATGTCGAGATTTCACCGGAATAATATGGTTTGGAGCCTCCTGAATCCAAGAAAAGCGTTTTTAGAAAAAGTTCCGTAAGTGTGTGTGTATGTGTGTGTGTGTGTCTGTGTGTGTGTGTGTGTGTGTGTGTGTGTGTGTGTGTGTGTGTGTGTGTGTGAGCAGGATAACTCAAAAACTAAAAGTGGGATAACAACCGAAGTTGCTGCTTAACTTTAATACCTTTCAAGGATACAGCACGAAGAGTTTGAAAAATAAATTCCTATACCTTAAACTACCCTTTACATGGAAAATTTTTTAAAAACTTTGATTTTCTCAAAAAATGGCTCTAACAGTTTTGATTAAATACCATATATTTAAGATATTATTATACCAAATGAAATGTATATTTCGAATTTTCTGGCTATAGCTTATATAGTCCTGTTTACTCTTAATCACTTTTGCAAAACTGGTAAACCGTAAGAGGAAGATCAAACCTTACTCTACAAAAATATAGATCTCGTTAAAACGTACAGTTTATGTACAAGTGCATTTTTTGTGGAGGGAACCATTTCGGAGATATTCCTTGTTATTTGTGTGCGTGTTGCAACACTTATACTTTTCTCAAATGGAAGGTCCTTATTCACGCTTTATTTCTTAACCGTGCAAAGAAAATGGAATTTCAAACCCTTCATATAGTGACCACTTTAAAAAATGTGGCTATTGCTCAAAGCCTACTGTATTCCTGTATTCCCTTTGCGCCTACAAGCAAATATGCAATAAGATAAAGAGAAATAAAAGTTCGTAAGAATAGTTAGTACAAGAATAGAGAAAGTCATGTGAGTGCAACATACCAGTCATTTTTCTTTCTTTTCTGTTGTGAGTTTAATGTGCTGAATCCTCTTCATTCCATTTAGCCACTTTCAGAAAGTAACTTCCTAGGAAATAAGTAAAGCTGTTAATGTTGTAATGAACCTCATTCTATCATAAAAGATTAGCGAAAAAATAAATTTTCAAAATATTGTATTCAGACTTAATGTGTATCTCTTATTCTAGTTTATTATTGAAATTAGCCGGGAGAGAGTAGTACGGAAAATGTGATTTACCACTAAATCCCAAAGGCAACTGTTTTGGTTTGCAGCCCAAACTTATCATAAAAATAAGTAAAGGCGTTCTGAAATAGTTATTTGATTGCAGCTTGAATGTCATGGCCAGTACCGGAGTGCTCTCTCTCAACGTAGTTTCCTCTTTGCCGGGGAAAGACATGGAAATCTACTTTGATCCGCCTTCTGGTACAGATCTGAAGCAAGTCAGCGCCATTTTCAGTATTTTGATTGTGGGTGTGTTTCTTTCCTTGGTTATCCTCTTAGCCGAGGTAGGAGTGCATAAGTACAACGCTAATGAGAACGACATTGTTTCTATTGTGAAGACTCCCATAGCTATGCCAAGTGAAGTAATAGTATTTTCCTTAGTTGGTAAGAAATTATAATATTGTTTTCAATAGTACAAGTATAATATCTTGGAAGAAGGCTAAGGTTCTGAGACTGTACTTTTCTCTGGAAAATAAACAAAGGCATAATTTCGATGTTTTAATCAAATAAGAGATTTTCTTTGCTGTAAATTACGAGTGTTATTCTGATCCTTGTACAACCTTCACACAACTTCGAAATATTTTCTGGTTAGTAAAAATGAAAATGAAAAATTAAGCACAGGTTTGTTAAAACATTTAGTGATTTTATTGTAAATGGCAGCGTTTTTTAAGTAAAAGCAGTGTAATCCTTAAGTAATGTTCCGAAGTGTTGTTGAGCAGCTTCATTTTTTCAGCCAACGTAAAGCCCATTGATTATTCAAATCTTAATAAAAACTTTATATGGGCAAAATATTCTAAAATAACATCAACACGATAAAAGACTTTTAGGAATAACTTTTTTCAGGACCTTAACATTTTTAGATAAATTGGTGACCTGATCTTCTTTTAATGCAGAAAAAAGTTTTAAGAGTGTTGACAACGGTTTAGCCACAAGTAATTTAAGCAAAATAATGCAGAGCTACCTGAATTACATTCAGTTCCCTAAACAGGGTTCGGTTTATAGAAATGAAGCTGACACTCACGACCACGATCTGTTGTTCAACTTTTTATGGAATTATTATTATTTGTTTGCTGTAATTGTTAACTCTGTAGCTGCAAATTACCATTCTTCATATATTCTGTGAAAGAAGAGACAAAAGGAAGAAAAAAGAAATAAAGAAAAGATTGAAACATAGAATAAATAGATTTTTGAGGTTTTGGGTTTCCATTAGGGCATTTAAATGCATTGACATATATTGTGTATATATCATCATTAAAGACGAAATAATCCATTGAAGCCTTCTAAGGACCAGTTACATTGCATATACCACTACAGGATGTGGCTACCTCGAGTAGTGCCTTGGAAGGTCTAATTTTGTTTCCTTCCAATTGTCTTTCTTAATTATGTAGAAACTTGCCAACTTTTGAATTCCTAAGACTATTGGAGAGTTTTTTGTTACGACACATAAAGCTTCATGTGATGTGGTGCGGAATGCCTTGGGTATTCTAATGTTTACTAATCCCTGCACTCGATTGAGTTTTACTGCATTATGCTGTTTGTTAATGACTTCGGTCCAGACCAGGGCTCCGTATGATAGAAATGGCAATATACTCCCTTTGTAGATTGTCCTCATCACATCCGACCTCAGGAAGAAAGCAGGAGAATATCCAGTATAATCTAAACATATACACTGACGGTAGGAAAGGAAACACAGGTGTCGGAGCAGGAATCGCCATATACACATATTGATAAACAACCAGTACACCAGCTACAATACAGACTACAAGATCACTTACAAACAATCAAGCGGAACGGCTAGCAGTTCTAAAATCACTAGAGTAATTGGCAGCAGTTCCCCATCTTCCTATGCCTAAAAAGAGAAGCTATTCACAGGGATAGCAGAGTAACTTTAGATTTACTTGTAAATCACAAAACCAACAGAACTTAATAGTTCCAATAAGAGAAGAAACAAAAGTACTGGAAACGAAGAAGTGGCAAATTCATTACACGTGGGTCAAGGCACACAAAGGGAAGTTCTTGCAAGAATGAAGAGAGAAAATGTATCACAGTTATTATGTTGAGTACAACTTTGATTTACAGTAAAAATTGGAATTTCGTACAACATGCTACATGTAACTTACAACCACACGGGTGTGGTTTGCACTTATGTGCCGAGTATTATGATTTCACTTTTGTATAAGCATAATACGAATATATATGTATATACAATCAATTACTTACGTGTAATGGAGTAGCAATAATTATCTCCGTTACACTCCATTACTGTGATTTGTTATTATTATTATTATTATTATTATTATTATTATTATTATTATTATTATTATTATTATTATTATTATTATTATTATTATTATTATTATTATTATTATTATTATTATTATTATTATTATTATTATTATTATTATTATTATTATTATTATTATTATTATTATTATTATTATTATTATTATTATTATTATTATTATTATTATTATTATTATTATTATTATTATTATTATTATTATTATTATTATTATTATTATTATTATTATTATTATTATTATTATTATTATTATTATTATTATTATTATTATTATTATTATTATTATTATTATTATTATTATTATTATTATTATTATTATTATTATTATTATTATTATTATTATTATTATTATTATTATTATTATTATTATTATTATTATTATTATTATTATTATTATTATTATTATTATTATTATTATTATTATTATTATTATTATTATTATTATTATTATTATTATTATTATTATTATTATTATTATTATTATTATACCTGATATTACATTAAAGAGCTTAGTCTAGTGATTATAACGTAAGCAGGGGCATCAATGTTGAAATTACTAATGTCAAATGACCATAAATTATACATGGGTGGAATAGTACAATAATGAGTGACTTACAGCAGCCACCGATGTATTGTAAATGCTAAGGATTACGCTGAAAGGTATTTCCATTTGATCTGTTGGAGGAATTCTGTAACTAATAGTAGTAGTAATAATAATAATAATAATAATAATAATAATAATAATAATAATAATAATAATAATAATAATAATAATAATAATAATAATAATAATAATAATAATAATAATAATAATAATAATAATAATAATAATAATAATAATAATAATAATAATAATAATAATAATAATAATAATAATAATAATAATAATAATAATAATAATAATAATAATAATAATAATAATAATAATAATAATAATAATAATAATAATAATAATAATAATAATAATAATAATAATAATAATAATAATAATAATAATAATAATAATAATAATAATAATAATAATAATAATAATAATAATAATAATAATAATAATAATAATAATAATAATAATAATAATAATAATAATAATAATAATAATAATAATAATAATAATAATAATAATAATAATAATAATAATAATAATAATAATAATAGTAATAATAAAAATAATAATAAAAATAATGATAACAGTAACAACAATAACAATAACATACCACAATAACATTCATAAGAAACGAAGAAATGCCACTGAAACATTACGTGCCCTCATGCTTGCACTTTACAATCTGCAATTCAAATGTTAGACAATAGCACCGTATACAGGAGTGAGTTTATTCCCTGGAAAATAAAGATCCTGTAAGTAAAGTGAGACCTTTTCGGCTGTTTGTACTGTTATTCTGTATATCACCACACGCTAGCTCAACTGCCTCTCGCTGCACGTCTGCTGAAACGCAGAAACGCCACTGCCCTGTTTTGCGCCGTGGAGTTCGGCAACTTGTTTAACGCACGAAGGGTTATCTACTTTCGGAGGGGCCGGTTCTAGAGGGCCACCTGGTATATATACATATATATGACATGTTTACCATTTTTTATTTATCATAGATATTATAAAATGTTCCTTATATGATGCTGCTTTAGTTATATGTATATAATAGATCAGGTCATAATAATTCATTAACAAAGTTGCAATTCATATTTTATCTATTTCTTTCATAATATGTTTATGCTAGGTTTGCGATGAAGCGAGTAATGCATGCACAGCACACTCCTTCAGTTCATATAAATAACTATTTAGTTTAACTTATGCATATTGAAAACATGCCAAAAGTTAAATCAAGTGTTAAATGGCATCTGCAGCAATATGTAGACGAATTTAAACACATATTTAACAAGGATAATAAAGTTTTGTTTTACAAGTCACGTGGAAAAACTTAAGTACATATCAGCATTCTCAAGTCACCCAAAATTTAATTGGAAATAACTATATTGTTGCTGCAACTTCTGTAAATTCACGAAATTACTCATATATGAACCGGCTTTTTCAGGTGTAGGATAATAAAGTTTACGCAATATTATTTAGAGCTATACAGAGTAGTTGTTGCAGCCGATTTCCTACCGAAAATGTAAATAATTTTCAATTTAGGAACATTTAGTCTAAATGTATCGACAATGAGCCTCTTGAAGAATCAACGTTACCTTCCTAAGTGCTATGATGAAACTTTGCAAATACTTAGGGCTGTATGTGAAAATGAAAGCTTTGTATAAGCATTGATGAACCCCAAGATTCAAGCTTCAGATAAATAGAAAATGTTGTCGAGATATGAAGAATAAGAAATACTGGCCGGTCTTATTTTGTGGCATGTAAAGTACTATCTACAGCAAATGATATAACGATTTTGAATGAAATGAAACTGTGCATAAAATATAAGCTAATGGTATAAAATACGACAACGTTGTTATGCAAATTTTCTTTTCCATAATTATGTGTTAAATAATATATTGTAACTGTTTAATTTATCAATTATTTATTACCTTTATTTTTACACTCAGTTAGCCTAAGGTACACCAATTTAATAGAATTACACTTCAGCTTTAAATTAACTTTCACAATTAACCTTTCTGACACTAACTTTGTTACTTTCCTCGTATACATGTCAACGTTACTTCGTGTCAAGAAGCATTCATTTACGGATGCTTTCCAAAGAAGTCTGAAGCATTGCCTCCACCTTCAGCGCTGCGCGCCCCTAACAGTGCCACCGGCGTCTTCTTTTGGGGCAGCCCCTGGAAGCGGCAGACTGCATCGCCGATCCTTTCGTCCTCCGAGTGCGGGCCTTCCTGCGTCCACGGGTTTCCACGGCCGTTGACCTCTCCTAGTGTGCCTTCGCGAACACCTTGGTCCTGGTGGGTCCTAAAGCAACCTCCTCCAGGGTTACCCTGGAGACCTCTACATGTTCACTTGTCCTGTCCGACTAGCAGGACCCTCTTGCCGACGTCGATCGCCGCCTCGAGGCTCCTAAGGACGTCCATACCTAGGACCCCCTCCTCAGTCACCCTGTAATGTACTTTGTAGTTTAATAGAATTACACTTCAATATTACATTATCGTTCACAGTTAACCTTTATAACCCTAACCCTGTTACTTTTGTCGTATCCATGGCAACATCACCTTATGCCCAGGAGTATTCAATTATGGATGCTTCCCAAAGAAGTCTGTAGCAATATTACAATATTTTGGTGGCCTAGAAGTCTGTGCCTTGGGTTTGCAAATGGAGATTATCATATTATATTCTTTTTCTGTTTTGTTCAATTCATATAGTGCTTTTCATGCTTTCAGGGTCAGAATAATCACTTGATCATTTGCAAATATTACCGTGACAAAAACATTTTTATCAGGATTATGTTTCTTAGACCACAGTTGCGGTGTAAGAAAACATTTTCCTAACCAGTGGAAAACAGCCAGATTAAGCCTATTACGAAATCAGGAAAAGACTAAGCCTCAGAAGTAACGAAATTCCAACCAGTTAGTCTACTGAATATAGGCGGTAAACTATTGGAAAACGTTTATTTAACAGAATAATGCACCATGAAGCCTCGCAAATCTTAATGAGTAAGACAATGTTTGCATTCATACCATAAAGAAGCACTTTGGACGCTTGATTACATTTAAAGGGTATATAAAGTAAAACCCGGAAAAATATGGTGAAGTAGTAGTTACAATAAGCCTTGGCGTTAACGAAGCCTTTGACGTAGCCTTTTGGTCGAGCGTATCAAAGGCATTGAGAGACTTTAAACGTCCGAGTAACTTGTATTACCTTGAAAAACTCATTTCAATCTGAGATATTCAATCGACAGTAAACAGAACAAAAATTGAGAAAAATGTAATCAAAGGCTGTCCCTGAAGATGGTAGTCTAAGTGAAGCATCTTCTTAACTTTTGAACATAGAATATGTAAATTATACAAGAATATTTGCTAAAAATCTGATGTGTTGCACTCACATGACTTTCTCTACTCTTGTACTAACAATTCTTACAAAGTCTTACTACTATAGTTTTAGGTTTTCCGAAACTGACGCAAATAACAATGAATATTTCCGAAATGCTTCATTCTACCAAAAAAAAAAAAAAAAGAATAAATAAATAAAAAAAATAGACACACATTGTGTGTTTTGGCGAGCTCTGCATTTTTTGTATAGTAAGATTTTTGTCTATTATGTCTTACGGTTTACGAGTTATTCAAAAGTCGTCCAGAGTAAACAAGACTACAAAAGCTATAGCCAGAAAATTCAAAATATACGTTTCAATTGTCATGTAAATATCTTAAACACCTGGAATTTTAATTAAAATTATTAGAACCATTTTCAATAACATAACAATTTTCAAAAATGTTTCCATGTAAAGGGTAATTTAGAGTGGGGCTATTCTGTTCAAAATCTTCGTGTCGCATACTTGAAAGACATTAAACTTAAATACCAACTTTGATTTTTACCCTACTTTTCGTTTTTGAGCTATGTAGTCCACAGACCGACACACAGACACACACACACACACACACACACACACACACACACACACACACACACACACACACACACACACACAGACATGGACCTTTTTCTATAAATGCTTTTTTGGATTCAGGGGTATCAAAACATATTTCCGGTGAAATCTCGACATCCCACAGATACTTAGAAATACTTACAGACCAGAATCTTGCCTTTAATGACCACATTCAAGATGTCACAGTGACAGTCACTAAATTGATAAACATTCTGTCTAAAATATCAAGCTTTAACGACTGTTTATAATGATGCAATTTTATTGGCTCTCTTATAGGCACCTCCAGTGTGGATAGAAGCCGTTAGCTCGAATTTGAATGCTAATAATTTTATAGAAGTGCAAAAACAAATTAACAGTAAGATGGCTAAAGCATTCAAGGCTACATATACCGAAGCACTCAACGTTTTAAAATGTGTTCCACCCATAATATTTAAATTATAGGAAATCGCCAATGAACACAACATACTAAGACAGGATCCTCACAGGAACCTAGACAACCCTGCAGAATATAAGGAATTGCTTCATTCAGCAGACATTCCAACTTAGCAGAAACAAACCAGAACATAGCTTATAAATCTATAAGATGACAACGAAACATAAAATGGATTGGGCTCTAAAATAGCAATTTATGGTAGAAATAAACTTGAACATCACTTACAATATAAATTCGACAAAGAACGCACTTACAACCAAGATGAACAACTGGAAAACATTGCATGTGTGCAAACGTTAGAAAATGGTAACCAAAGTGCAGCAATATACACAGATGGTAAAGTTACAATAAGTTCGTTACATAACTACAAACTTCACAGTTATATAATAGCAGCAGTTAAAGCAAAGTTAATATTTGTAAAAAAAAAGAAATAATAACTGGAACAATAAATAAAATGGGTCAAAGCACACATGGAAATACAGAGCAAAGAAATTGCAGACTAGCTGGCAAGGAAAACAGCCATAAATAAACATAATTCAGAATTACAATAAAATTATAATTATCTTCTGGTTACATTAATATGTACAATTATAATATAATTAAAACAGCGCTATTAGGAAGGTAGACAAGAAGGCATTTAGATACGAAGGTCTGCAAAAGATACTATTGCACAAGGAGTGAAATTAATAGTACTATTAAGCCCGCCTCGGTAGCGCGATGGTTAGTGTGTCTGGCTCCCGTTCAAGAGGTCGCGAGTTCCAATCTCGCTTTGGATAAATTATCCGGTTAAGGTTTTTTTCCAACGTTTTCCCATATCCTGAGAAGGCGAATGTTGGGTAACTTAAAGCCCACCTCGGGCTCATTTGAGCATCATTTCACCCGTTTCATTCATTCACCGTCCGAAATGACATTACGATGGAGAAAGTTAATTTAAAAAATGGTGCCATTAAGAATAAGCCTTACTACAATGCTTACAAGACACGGAACATTAATGGCATACTACCACAAAGTTTACATTACAGAAGATCCAAACCGTCCCCGCAATGTTGAAAAACAAACAAGAGATCACATCATGACTGCATCAGGCACGAGGAGGAAGGGGAACCAGTCAGAAGAAAAACAATTCAAAGAGGAGGGGCATGACCACCAAGAAAAGGAGAATAAAAAAGCAAAACTTAAAATGTTTATATGTTATTGATCCAAGGAAACCGTACTTAAAGACTTGCACATATTGTAATTATTTAATATTGTAATTATTTAATATCTCGTATTACTATCATCGTCTGATATTTAGAGACTATATAATGATCAGTAGCTTATAAAAGAAACCAATCTTGTAGTATTACAAAATGCAATGAAATATGTGTATCACTAAATACTTTCTTTACTATACTTTCAGGAATTCTTTTTCAAATCACCAAAGTGAACACATGCACTTTAGTAAATATTTGAAAATAAATTGCCTATACTGGCACTAACGAGGTGAAGTTTCTCATCACGGCTGGTGAACACAGTGAAAGAAAGAAAGAATACAGATTTTTTTGAGTCTGCCATTGATTAGCAGAGGAATGAGATTCAGGTACTGTTTCACGAGCAAATGGATGCCCAGTTGTTTTTACAAAGCTTTCTCTTATTTCATTTACTTTTTGGTATTTTATATGACATATTGCAAACCATTGCATGGATAACATTTTTTGCTGTGAAAGAAATAAAAATGTGAAAGAACTGTTCAGTGACACGCATCTAAATTCATTTGAGAGAATTTGGATAGAAACACAGGAGGAAACTGATGAACTGCCAAGAAGACGTAGAAGCTTACACCCTGAAATAGAATTTAAGGCGCCTTTTGATGATTTTATGGACACAAAAAATAGTCAGCTTGAAGAGGGACGTAGCGTTTATACAATATGGAATTTAAAATTCTTCTAGACTGAAATAAATTTCTGTAAATGAGGCTACATTTCCTGAGTCAGCTTTCACAGCATTGTTATATTATATATAACCGACAGTTTGATTCTGCGTCTAGAATGAGTTAACCGTACTGCACTCATGTTCGGACCCAGATATGTGTAGTAAACCAGTGCATCTTCTAGTGAAATACACCAAAGACAAAGGATTTATGTTTAGCCATGTCAGGAATATAAACTTGCTGCACTCATACTTACCATTTCGGCGTTAACCGCAACAGTGCAACGCTTACTCTCTGACCTAAAAATGATACAATCTTACACCAGATCAACCGAACGTCAACAAAGAATGAGTGGTGTTGTTCTAATATCCATTGAAGAAGAGGTATTGGAGAAGTTAAGAAATATCCAACATTTAACCTATATAATGCCCTTCTAAAATATTTTATTGTAAGATGAGAAGGGTGGACTTCATGTTTAATTGACTGGGGTAAGTCTTTTACTTGCAGAATGTACTACCGCATGATGGTGGCAGAGCCGATGGTGTCGGTGGTGGTGGCGGTGCTGCTGCTGATGGTGGTTATGGTGATGGTGCCGTGGAGGCCATAAAGATTATCATGTCCCAAACTCGGCCTAAGCCACTGCTTCAATAAATACATTGGTTCCATTCCCTCTTCCAAAAGGGATAGGATATGAAGATTTCTCTAAATTTCACACACTGCTTCCTTGACGTGTCCTACACAATAAAATGTACACCGATTCCTTAAATATGCACTCTCTTAAACATGGTACCTTTACCCATGCACCACATCCCAGGAAGTGGAGCATGTGGTTAACACCATAACGTCTCCAAGTGCGCCTTCCGTGTCAGTCTGACGTCCAGGCGGATAGGTGCCACGTCTTCCATGGGATGACGACCAATGATTATAGCCTGGCTCTTCTGTGGATGGGTCCGTGACCACTAGGTGGGCAGCAGGTCAGCATAGTGCTGGATGGGTCTGGTTGACATATAATGTCTTGAAGATATCGATGTTACGGCGGTATAATCCGCGAATAGATAGAGGGAGCACCGTGCGAATGTCAGAAGGGTGTTAATGCAGAGTAGGAACCGCGTGGAGCCCAGGACACTGCCTTGGAGAATCCCAGCACGTATGGGATGGGAGGAGGAAATTACATCTTCGTAAGGAACACGAAGACGTAGACGTCAGCAACCAGGTAAACAAGAGAATGGCGATGCTATACCCGCTGTACAATAGGAAATCCTATCTATCCCTTGAGAACAAACTAGCTGTTTAAACAGGTCCTCCGACTAGCCTTCACATATGTCTGCCAAGTCTGGGGAGTCACAGCACAAACTCACCTCCGCCAGCAGGAAACACTTCAGTCCCACTACCTACGAACAGCAATAAACGCTCCTTGGTACTTCCCTACGATCCTTGGTACATCCCGCTCCGATCCAAAAGGACCTCCACTTTCACTCTGTCAAAGAATACCTATATTCATATCCTCTGAAAATCTTTTTTCGACTAATCTCCCTCCAGTTAAAACCAACTGATCTGGGGACTGAGCGAGTATGACAGAGAGCCCGGCGAAAGATAAAACGACCAAGAGATGTGCTAAGCAACACTTAAAAATCGACAAATCCTTAAAAAAAAAAAAAAACCGTAACTCAGCACCAAGCAACACCTTCCCACATCCCTAAAACACAAACTGAAAAAAAAAAAATGAAATAAAATAAATAAATAAATAAAAACACCCAGTAACCAGCCTCAGTTAACGTCTCCTACTATCAAACTTTCAAGGCCAGTAGAGAGCTTTACGCTGACCTGGCAAAAACAGGAGAGCGGTCTGCAAGATCTTCTGGAACCACAACTTCTCAGTGTCTATGGCCATAGTCATCGAACCCCCTCCGTATCTTTCCTATTCCTATTCCAATAGCAATGAGCTCGATTGCCAGCCAGAGAAAGCCAAGACACTCCAACAAAACGAGGTCATGCGCATTGGCTAGACTTCTTGGTAAGGTAGGAGCTAGCTCCTTCAATATCCTCATCTATGCCTGACACACTGCACGTTGCCTAGACGGCAAGATGGAAAAGACAAAGCAATCGAAACATTTATAAAAGGTTGTGTTCAATATACCGTCCCTATAAAAATTTATCTACTAATATGAAATAAGTTCTATTACCAGAAACCCTATAGCAAAACGAAGAATTTTCAAAATATGTAAAAAGTATTTGTGTACGTAAATGTAATAGTATCATCATATTATGTTGTCACTGAATTATTTTACAAGGTCTTTAATACTTCTCAGACACACTACGTTCACGGGAGATATGGTACTCACACTCGCGGGCTAAAATATCCTTTGTTAAAAGCTGGAATTCTTAATCAAGAAACTTTTTCTCACCAACAAGATTTTTTTTGAAATTATTTGAATTCCTGTAACATGCGGCAGTTGGAGCGTTGCACTCTCTTTCAAAGAAAGCCGTTAATTAAAGCAATTTTGTTCATATAGGGAAAACCACCGATTTATTGGATACACCTGCTTTCAAGGCATGCATTACGGTATAATCACGAGGCTTCAGTTTTAATAGACGTACAAGAATGTTCGTAGAAAATTGAGATACATAGCTTGTATGGTCCCTAAATTTTGTTGAAATAATCCCTCTTAAATGACGTAGTCACCCGCTTTAGTGCGAATTAAACCGTTCTCCAGGAATACTTCTTGTGGGAATCTGATAGCAATGTTTCATGATCAGCTGTGTTTCTTCTAGGTGTTGTAGAGTTATCAAAATGTTAAACGAATTTCATATGCATGTAGGCAACAGTTGCAGCACAGTTTACAAATAAACACATACTCTTCCAAAGACGTAACTTATTAACAAGCGACAGAGACTTCTGTGAATATGATTTTGACGCGGTAACAGAAGTTACCGGCGCCACTCCACTTTCTATAGGGAATGTATAGCATTAATGTCGCGAGACATTGCCGCAAGGGGTCAACGCAAGGCCATCTTGATATCTAAACAGACCTGGAGACGGAAAGAGATTACGTTAATGACGTCATCACGGGAGGCTTATGTTTATCACTTGTTTATTAGGGGAATGGAACACATCAGTGCGTGGTTGGAATGCTAAGAAGTTGCTTGTGTCTTACAACGTGTCAGTAAACAACTAAGTGAACGAAAAATCGAATTAGAAAGTGGTGTAGTTTTCATTACAAAATGCCTAGGAAGTGTTGTGTGCCGGTTTGTACCTCAAACTATGAAACAAGTGTAGAAAAGTATGTTACAGTGTTTTCGTTTCCAAAGGATCGACGCAGGAGAGAGCAGTGTGTACGTGCTATTCATAAGGATAATTATGAACCAGGTGTCGCTGCAGTGGTATGTATTAAAATTTTTCTGAACAGCACATAGTGAAGGCATTTACTGCTACTCGAAATGATGGAAGCATTCTTGTAGTACCCAGAACAATTCCTAAACTTACTAAAGATGCATGCCCCGCACTCTTTCCTAATTTACCATCCTACCTGACATCCGAACTAGCACCCAAACGTAGGGATCCAGAAGAAAGAAGAGGGGAAATGTTGGAAAGGGATGCAGCAGTATTTCGTAAATGGCTCGAAGATGACAAAATTGTTGATTTTCAGAACTTTAAAAATAAAATTAGTGACATGAAATTAGAGGGATTCACAGTCATCATAAAAGAAAACGATGTAATTTTTGTGAAAATTGATACTGAAGAAATTCCTAAAATTGTAGCAGCATTGAAAATTAATTCCAATTTTATTATTCAGGTTCTACAGGGTAAAATTGTAATACCCAACTGTAAGTTTAAATGGATTCTCGGTAAACAAATGATATTGGATAAATGGTCTAAATTTGATTCTCTTTTAAGTCATGTGAATGGTTTCACAATAGCAAGTGAACAAACAGAACATAAACTATTTCAGGCTCCCAACATTTTAAAGGAATGTTGGGAGGACATGAATGAAGGTTCCACAGAATATCTAAAAACTAAATTCCTAGAAGACCAGGTAAAATTGGTCAGTCAAAAGCCAATTAAATATACGCCCGATACCCTGTTATGGGCGTGTTCAATTTATTTTTCTCGCCCAGCAGCTTATAGACAGTTCCGTGATTCCAATGTTCTTTCTTTACTCCATCCTGATTACCTCAGACAACTTTCTCAAACCCTCAGTCCTGACGGAAACTGCAAATCATTGCATTTAAAATATTTATCAGAGAAGGTGAAAATACTTAGTGGTCAAGAAAAAGTAGTAAATTTATTATTAGATGAAATTTATGTAAAACCTGCAATTTTTTATAAAGGAGGGTCTTTCAAATACACAAGAACCTCCAAAAACAGTGCAAACTTTTATGATAACATCTTTAACATCCAGGAATAAAGATGTTGTAGCTCTGTATCCAGTGAAAAATGTATCAGCACAAAAGCTGCATGAGCAGATTCTCGCTGTAATTAAAGCTTTGACTGGATTTGGATTTTGGGTATTGACCTTGATATCTGATAACAACAGAGTTAATAGAAACGCAATTGTTCTTTAAAATGCTGCTTTAAAAACGCAGTGAAGCCAGATGAAGATATCTTCATACCATTTGATACAGTGCACCTAATTAAGTATATTAGAAATAACTGGTGAAATCAAAACGACAGTGAACAAACATTCCACATACCAATTCCAGCCTTATATTTTCATTCTTCAACAGAAATGTCATCAGAGTTAGTTCCAGCACAGCTAGATGTTCCCCCTCCTGCTCCTCCAGCACAATATTTAAAAGCAACTATTGGAGTTTTGAAAAAATGCATGCAAATGAAAAAGGAAGTGTTGTGAAACTAGCACCTTCACTTTCTGCTAAGGCTTTATACCCATCATTAATTGAAAGACCAGACGTGGCATATGCACTGAAACTTTTTGATGAAAAGAACATTGCAGCATTTAAAGTAATAAAAACTCTGGATGCAAGAGGGACAGTTAAATTTTTGGAAACAATTTTGTTCTGGTGGAAATGTGTAAATGTGAAAGCACTTAAGAGATAAACTTTCTGAACCAGTCAGAAGCCCAGAATGCCCATCAGTAGATGTTCTAAAACATTTCACAAGGTGGTTAGAGGAGTGGGACAAGATCAGCATTTATGAGAGTGGGGATAAACGACATGGGAAGTTATCATCTGAAACTCATACAGCACTTCTTCATACCACTAATACTCTGGTCAAACTCACAAAATTCTTATTGGAAGAAATGAAATTCGAATATGTACTTCTAGGAAAATTTAAGACAGATCACCTTGAAGCTCGTTATGGTCAATACAGGCAAATAAGCGGAGGAAATGACAATGTTTCTGTAACGCACATTTTGGAGTCAGAAAGGAAGTTGAAGCTTATGAGTCTTGTGAAGCTGCACTCCTCAAAAGGTGGCGAATTTAAAATTAAAGATATAGCGCATGACACTTTAATAGAACGTCATATGGAAGAGGAAACAGAGGAAAACGTTTTTGATACATTTGAAAACATAATTTATGAATATAGGAACGTCTACATAAGTGAGCAGAATAAAATGACCCTAATATATATTGCAGGATATGCAGCTAACAGTGTTGTGCGTAATTTGAAGTGTGAAAACTGTAGGAACAATTTATGCTCTGAACGCAGAATGGATTTTGGTGTTCAAAATTCTGAAGTTAGTGCTTATTTAAGGGTAATCGATAGGGGAGGGCTGAAGTGGCCATCACAGTTCACCTATGATATAACAGCATGCATCTCCAGTATATTTCAGTGCTTAATTTCTGAGACATATGAACAAGAAGTTCTTAAAGTAGAAAACCAGATAAACTTAATTCTACATTTAGGTGCTGAAACATGTGACATTAATAATATCAGTGTTGCCTGTAGTGCTAGTGATTGTGAGTTAGCGGGTACTATTTTGACAAGGAAAATAATAAAAGTAGTAACCAACATCCTCTTGAAAAACTACTGCATTATTAAACAAGACAGTTTGGTATTATCTACAGGCAAAAAAAGGAAACTGGAGATATATTCGCAATGAGAAGTGAGTGAGTGAGTGAGTGAGTGAGTGATTAGGGTTTAAGGGCCCGTCGACAGCTAGGTCATTAGAGCCCCGCAATGAGAAGGTAAGAAGCATGCTCTGCCATTAACAACTATGCAAAGCACGTTTTCCACTAATATACTAAGACACAATAACTTTTAGTACGAAATGTGAAAATATAAATGAATACACGCTTCTTCCAGTGCAGAAATGCTGTAAAACCTGTGATTATTCCGTATGAATTGCTTGGAACGTCAGCCTGGCGTTGTGACGTCACGAATCGCATATCCAGGCCTGTTACTTAGAGATGGCCTTGGTCAACGCCGGGTTTGTGTTAGCATGTGAATAACGACTAGGTATTTTGTTGGATATTTGCTTTCCTAAATGTACTATTTCAGTATATGAATTCATGTTTGCAAGAGATACCTGGTTCATAGATACCCAAAATCCTGATTCAACCTTACACAGACCAAAGTTTGTCTATACCGGGTAAGTCATCTCTGCCGTAAACACTGTCCACTGCATCGCGTCGTATCAATTTCGGCCGAAATGACTGCTTTGCACCACTCTGCCTGAAGTGACTTGCTGTTCTAACGCAAATGTGTGCGCGTTGGTCTTCAATGCAAACTTATTCAAACTTCATCCTAGGTCAATAATTAATAGTCAAACTTAGTCCTAGGTTCAATTACTTTCATCTGAAGCTACCTTTTATGTTTAGTAAATTTAACGAGTGAGTGAGTGGTGGTGTTTAAGGGTCCGAAGTCCAAAGATAAAAACAGACAAGCAACTATTAAAACCTCACCCCTAAAAAGCCAAAAAGTTAAAGTTAAATTAACTACGAGTTAAAAGAGTTAAAATTTACGAGTAAAAACAGGTAAAATATAACTTACTAAAAACGTAAGCTGTTAAGATATTTAACTGGTTGAAGGGAAATAAAACATCCTAAAATTCTATAACCACCAAAGTAAAATACACCTTGCTTACCAAAATCAATATTTGCAACAAACCATTGTGAGGTAGTTAACAGCTATCGGGTAGTTGCCTAAAACAGTGCACAGTGTAAGAGCTGGACCAAGGGACTGGCGCTCACGAGCATTACATTTAATGAAAACTGATAGTTTGGCATAGAAGTATGTTTTCACTTAATTAGTTTACTTATGTGAATTTCATGAAAACACAAGTTGTTATTTGTTAGAATATGCTGTAATGAACGTTGTAATTATAACTTATAAACGTACCTATTACATATTATTTTGCTATTTAAAGCTATTGTTTCATGCAAAATTGTTGTGAGAGTTTACAAAATGCAGTACGTACATGCAAAGTATATCAAGTTTGCAAGCCCAAACTTTGTGAACTTCTCTGATTCCCAAAATGCATTTAACAGTGAGTATGACATCATGCCGAACCATTACAGAGATAAACCTTTGCAATTTACTCTTTTCCTCCATGTGGTTGTAATAGTTGTTCAACTGTTTTCTATTCGAAAACATTGTGCTACAGTAAACACGAACCCCTGGAACTTCGTATGTATAGGCAAATCCACTTCCTAGTGCGTTCGGAAGAAACACATGATTTGCTAGAACGTTCTGGAAATACAAGGATAAATTAATAAATATATCAATTTCTTCGCAGTCGTGATTTGAACTTCGGACATTCACTATGACTTTGCCGCATGTTAATCGTTACACTACTGGAGCACATTAACTACGAGCACCACCATAACCCTGATCAGCGTACTGGTGAGTGCGGTATCCGTACCTGCATTTTGTATCGACTGTACCATTCCGCAGGAGACTCGCCCGGTGTAAGGGCTGATTAAAGTGATTTGACAATGAAAATTATCACAAGGATACCTTAAAACAACTTTAATCAACTTTAATCTCATGTTATTAAAAGTGAGTACGGTTACTATATCACCCGTTTTTACCGGGGGCCACCCGTTTTTCAGAACCCTCTCCGACCCCCCGTTCAGTATTCGAAATTTTTGCGAAACCACCCGTGTTTTAGTTAGCAGTAAAATATATTATTTTTTTATCACTTCAATTCAATTGCTTTTAGCAATTGCTTTGTATGTCCTCTAGCGGGTCCTTGCTGAACTCTACTTAAAGTTTACGGCGTCTGTACTTTCTCTTCTTTCTTTGTGTTCTGTGGTGAAGAAGTCGTGAACTGTAAACAAGATAAGCTTCACATTAAGTTTTTGTTTCCACTGAACGAAACCTACATATCCTTGTTGTAGCCTGGACTGACTAGTTTTTCCGATATATCATATACAGATCAGGATGTCAAAAGATAATTATAAGTGCAAGCTTAAAATTAGGGCAGAAAACCATTTTGTCCCTTTAGAAGTAAAGGAAATTATTTGTAAATGTGATGATGGAAATTTTTCAGAAGTCTTTGAAAGTGATATGTATACTTTTTATACTGTTATTTATAATTGGATGTGGTATATCTGTGATTCAATAAAGAATCAGAGCGGCAAGCTGTGGAGAAAACTGTGTTATTTTTAAGAAGTGTTAACATGGTTGTTATTGATGACTCTGTACTCTTTGATGAAATAAGTGCTTTAAGAACTTACCACAAAATGAACTCTGCAATATTAGTAGGGAAGTGTTGCCGAGAAATGGTACGAATACATGAGTAATAATGTTGAGTGTATAGAACTGTTGAAAGTAGTACAGCACAATTTTGCCATACCTGCATATAATGCAGCTGTAGAGAAAATATTTTCGCTGCTAAATGTTCAGTGGACAGATTAGCGAAATAAGCTTGCTGCCGAAAATGTAAGGCTAATGTTGATCATAGTGTACAACATGAAACATGTAACTGGTGCTCAATGTTATGACAGGATTATCTATAAAAAGTATTTTCTGAAAGAGGTTAAAGAAAATGAAAAGTATATGAAATAAATGTCGTTAACTGAATTCCCCCAATTTTTGGACATCATGATATGGTAACCCTAAAAGTGAGTAAACTTTAAAGATTATTCATCAAGGACCCTTTCATTAAACATGTTTGGTTGCGTTCACTTCTAACATGAGCTACAATAATTGAAATTGACTGGAGGTTCTGTAAATATTTGATTGTTGGGGCTGTTCGTTTACAAGTTGCAGATAAAAGTAACATTAATATTCAAATCTTTTTAGAAAATATAGAGCCGTTTAAAGCATCTGCAATGTAAACATCGACTGTAATGAGATAGCATTTATGCCTAAATACCATGGTTCCTGAACCTTCTACAGAGACAGTGAGATGTTTGCGAACCTGTGGAGTGCAAAGGTGTATAATGCTGCACTGCTAATGGAAGGTGGTGAATAACTCTTCCAACCCTCTTCCATGCAGCTTTTGCTTAATCTCTACTTTTTCTTGAAGTTCGGATTTCACGTTCCCCTTTAGTGGGATCGGATCTCCATGTTTGCAGTCGGGAATGGCTGACGTCGAGTGCAGACTGATAAGGAATTAGAGCAATAGGGAAATCTTTAAAAGGAAATATCGTGTCGTCGTGAGGCGCTACGCTTACTCACGCGATCACCAGGTTCCCGTCCATGCAACAGGGATTTAACTGCATTATTCTTGTGCATCATATTTACGGACAAGAGTTACAATCACATTTTGGCTTTACAATTTAATTTCTGATAATACTCAGGAAAAAGAGCGCCTAAGATGCTCTCAGTGCACCTCTGTCTGATGCACATTATTTATCGTTATACGTAACTTTGACCAGTTCGTTGGTTGCTTTAGGCCAGAATGTAAGGATATGCTACTTCTTTTACTAAATAACTTAACTAATAACCGAAACAAAGGATACCAAATGGCGTAGAAACGAAATGCATGTTTACATTTGGACCATACTGGCTAAAAGAGAAAGAGGCAGTGAGTGCATTCAGTTTGTCATACAGACCTGTTATCATGATTCATAGGCATACTTTATTGGCTAAAGCAGACCATACCTTTGAAGGAGTTAAAATCTAAAGGTAAAACTTGATGAACGCCCAGATTAGCGAAATGTGTAATGTATATGTGTGAGAAGATTTTCAGGGGATGTAAATTAAAGCTTGAATGGTACTCATTGAATACATATCAGGGCAGTATTCTCATAGTAATATCAATGTTTGTTGCTGCATGGAAGCAAAAATAAATACATAAATAAATAAGCCAATAAAAAAGACAAATAAATAAGCAAATAAATAAAGTAGCGTGTTTTCCCATTAATTTGAGTTATAATTGGTTAATTCACCTTTACTAAAATATTGCTGATAATAGGAATACAACAGTAATATAGACAGAGAAATAACACAATGTTATTGCCATAATATGTTTTGTCATATTCATGTAAACCATATACATAAATACATTTATCTCCAATTTCTAAATATGATTAGTCAATTATAGCAAAGCAGTAATTTATTTAATCACAGAAATCTTTATTCTCACCAATGTATCATGATAAAATTATAAATCATCATATACAAACAGATTCAACGCATTATATTCCTCTATTTAATATTGCTATTTCCATTTGGTTTCAATTATAAGGGGTTTTGAGAACCTGTATAGTACACGATTTCCTCGCCAGCATACAGTTACCGCATGATAGGTGAGGTAAAAGAACGCACCTCAAAAGACCACAGGAAGACATACAATATCCGCCGAAGATTATCTTTGGTGTTCTTTGCACTAGAATGCTGCAATAAAAATTAAATATTATGTTTAAAGAGAAAACTCGGCCTTGGATATTTTAAATGGTTATGTTCCGAAATCAAGACCAAAGAACCTGTAATTTTGCTATTTAACAGAACAAGAAAAGAATACGGTGCTTCTAGGATGCAGTAAGAAGGCAAAGCCTTTACATGTTGAATTTTCAGTCCTTATTCTATCTCTTAGATACCAAGTTTGGTATTTAACCGACCTTTAATTCTCGCACTTCACAGACGGACACACGGGTACCCAGTGAGTCAGACGGGTAGTTATGTGAGCATTAGCTACTAACTATCAAGAGACGAGGGGAATCTAAGAGCATTCCGCAACACCAACCCAAGCAATGGATAAAATTAATTTTGAAATTATTACCCCAGGTGGTACTTCAGGTAAACTGGACAATCCATCCTCTTCGGAGGCAGACTCCATGGATTCTGGGGGGAGTCATCAACTGCTTGAGGGAGATGTGTTTAGAAAGAGTGCATTGACCCAACGATCACCTACAGTAAAACGAGTAATGCACTTACATACAGGAGAAGAGGAACTAAAGAGGATACTGAATGAGATCCAGCGTCAAAATGAAGAACTAAAAAACGAAATAAAAGCTCTTAGACTCGAAAATCAAGAACTTAGAAAAAATATGGATAAAGAGAAGCAGAATTCTTTGGATGTGAATATGAATCCTATAATAGTAGAACAAACGAGAGTGAAAACAACTAGTGAGAAAGAATTTATAGAAAACGCAGGTCCTAGCGATATGAGATTATTATACAGATGAGGAAGATCTGGTCAGAGAAATAGATTGGATATTACAGAGGAAAAATAAAAAACGAAAAGCTGAAACATCTCCAGTAATAGAAACGGGAAAACCCGAAAAAAATGATAGAAATAAAAAGTCAGAAACCAGAAGCATTATAAGCAAAACAATTAACATGAAGGAGAAAGAAAAAAGTTCCCCATGAGGAACACCAGCCTCCTCCTATTAACATATATGATATAGCAGACTATTTAGAACTTCAGATATTATTGAAGCCTGTGTTAGGAAAAGAATATAAAGCTACATCATTAAATAATAATGTATGGAAGATCAAGACAATGAATTCTGATAGCTATAGGGCTTTGGTCAAGAAATTAAGCACAGAAAAAGTCAATTGTCAAACTTGTGAAAACAAAAATGACAGACCAATTAGAGTTATGACAAGAGGATTGCATGCTTTATGCCCAAAAGAACATATAATAGAAGAGTTAAAGGAAAGAGGCTTTAAAATTAAATATGCTGTAAATATTCTTAAGAATGAAAGGTATACAAATAGGAATGGAGAGCAGGAAGTAGTTAGACAACGATTGCCACTATTTATGCTTAACTTTGATAATAAGGAGAATATTACTGAGATATATAATATTAAGACAATTTTGAACGTGGATGTCAAAATTGAACCCTTGAGAAAGAATACTAATTTGATACCACAATGTAAGAAATGCCAAGGCTTTAACCATACCCAGGCCTATTGCCAAAGAGAACCACGTTGTGTGAAATGTGCAGGAAAGCACCACACTAAAGATTGCAAAATAAGTAAAACCGCACCACCAAGATGCGTTAATTGTGGAGGACAACATCCAGCAAACTATCGTGGATGTGAAGTAGCTAAGGAGCTGCAAAAGAGGAGGAATGAAGTCATGAAAAATGAAAGACAGATTCATAGGACTCGAGGGAATTGTAACATAGGTATGGTTCTAGAAGAAAATGAAATAGTAGTGCATGAACCTAACAGAGAACAGAACAACTACGCAGCAGTAGCACGTAATGGTAAAGCTGAAATTCCAACCGTTGATAAAGCAATAATACGCATCCTAGAAATACTGGACGAGCAGAAATATACCAACAATCTGATCTATGATAGATTAAGAAAGCTTGAAACTAGTCTTAACAAAAGTAAATAAAATGGCGCACACATACAGAATATTATCATGGAATGCAAACGGATTGCAACAGCGTATTCAGGAGTTGGAACTGTTCCTGAAAAGCAAGAAAATAGATATATGTTTAATATCCAAAACGCATTTGGCTAAACTATCATATGTTAGAATAAGGGGATATGATATCTACCGCTCAGACCATCCATCTGATAAAGCAAGAGGAGGCTCCGCAGTAATAATTAAAAACTGCATTAAACACCACGAAGAAAGTAAAATAGAAATCGATGAAATGCAAGTGATAACTGTCACTATCCAAGTTAAAACCAAGTCTTTTAATGTCTCTGCAATATACTGTCCCTCAAGGTATAACCTAAAAGAAAAGGATTATATTAATCTCTTTAAGACTCTAGGTAATAACTTTATTATCGGAGGGGATTACAATGCCATACATTGTCACTGGGGATCAAGAATAACCACTACCAAAGGTAGGGAGCTATTTAGGGCAGCGATTAAAACAAAGTGCCAATTCCATTCAACTGGAAAATCTACATATTGACCGACAGATGTAAATAAAGCACCAGATTTAATTGATTTCTTCATAACGAAGGGTATATCTAACAATTATGTGCACGTAAATGAGGATTATGATATCTTTTCGTATCATTACCCTATTATATTAACAGTAAGCGATAATATAATAACAAAGGATAACCCCCCAAAACTAACTAATAAAAACAAATTGGGAAGGGTTCAAAAAAGAATTACAGAGAACTATTGAACTTAATGTTCCTTTAAAAACACCGCAACAGCTGGCAGCAGAGATAGATCTCTTTGTTACTAATATTCAACAAGCAGCATGGAACCATTCTCCAGAAAAAAAGTAGGAATAATGTAAATGATATCTTCTATCCAATGGAAGGGAGGGAGTTAATTAGTGAAAAACGAAAACTGCGTAAAAGGTGGCAGAGGCACTAGAAGATAAAAAGCTGTAATAAGCTAAAGAATTTGATCAGTAGTATCAAAAACAAATCATTTACTATCTACATGAAAGGACTAACAGCAGACAAAGATACTGATTACTCTTTATGGAAGGCAACAAGGAGCATCAAAAGAGCTGTAAATCAAATTCCACCAATAAAAAAAGGAGATGGAGCATGGGCAAGGAGCGATAAGGATAAAGCAGACCTATTTGCCAACTATCTAGAAGAGATTTTTCAACCTTTATCTAGACAAACATCTGAAGAGGACATTAAATATGGTAAGAAAAGTGAAGGCAAAAAACTTAGGCGAGTAGCGCTCAAAGAATTAAAACGTGAAATCCACCAGAATATAAATGCAAAAAAAGCGCCAGGATATGATTTAATCACCGGACATATTCTTAAAGAATTGCCGCAAAAAGCTCTTATCAAGCTATTACATTTGATAAATACTGCATTAAGACTTAAACATATCCCAAGTCAATGGAAGGTAGCAGAAGTACTCATGATCCTTAAACCTGGAAAAAATCCTAATGAACAGGAATCATACAGACCGATTTCACTCCTATCCCAATTAGCTAAACTATTTGAAAAGTTATTGTTACAGTATAGGAATCTACACAGAAATTACAGAAAGCTGTCAATAAGGTTAACGAGTGGATGAAGAAGTGGCGTATAAAATTAAATGAATCTAAATCTGTACATATCAACTTTACAAATAAGAAAACTCAGATACTACCAATAAAAATAAATAACCAAACTATTCTCCAAGCACAAACAGTGAAGTATCTAGGAATGACACTAGACTCATAATTAAATTGGAGAAAGTATATAGAAACTAAAAGAAAAGAGTTAAATATCAAATATAAGAAACTTTATTGGCCCATTGGGAGAAATTCCGAACTTGACATATACAATAAGTTATTAATATACAAGCAGGTGTTAAAGCCAGTATGGACCTATGGGACACAGTTTTGGGGCTTCGCTATGTCGACCAACATAAAACATATACAGACTTTTCAAAAGAAAGTTTTAAGAAAAATAGTTAATGCACCATGGTATGTACGAAATGATGACATACATAGAGATCTCAAGATTGACACTGTTATAGAATAAATAAAAAAGACATCATTTAAAAGTGCAGCACCATGAAAACAAAGAGATGTTGAAAGTTCTTAGTAACTGTGAAGTTCGAAGACTGAAAAGAATAAAGCCAGATGACTTAATGTCAGACCACAAGAACTATGTGTAAACTATGGGGGCCTTCAATGGAAGACTCGCCTGTACATGTGAACCTACTTAAGAAGAAAATATTACTAGATAAGCTTTTGCTTAGTTGTAATAATAATAATAATAATAATAATAATAATAATAATAATAATAATAATAATAATAATAATAATAATAATAATAATAATAATAATAATAATAATAATAATAATAATAATAATAATAATAATAATAATAATAATAATAATAATAATAATAATAATAATAATAATAATAATAATAATAATAATAATAATAATAATAATAATAATAATAATAATAATAATAATAATAATAATAATAATAATAATAATAATAATAATAATAATAATAATAATAATAATAATAATAATAATAATAATAATAATAATAATAATAATAATAATAATAATAATAATAATAATAATAATAATAATAATAATAATAATAATAATAATAATAATAATAATAATAATAATAATAATAATAATAATAATAGTAATATATATACGAGACTCGTATAAAAAAAAGTTTAATACTTAAAGTAGGTTAAAGGTTTTGTCCGTCAATGACTGCTCACGTTTTGAAGACTTGAATTAAATCAAGTTAGGGAAGAAGAGCAAATAGAAAGTTGTAAAAGGAAAGGATACACACCGGTACTGGCTTTACGACGTGTACCCAGCTTAACCATTGGATACAAAGAACGGTGCACACCGTACGCTGTTGACACATACTTACTGTATCAAGCGCTACGTTGAAAGATCCCAATTAATGCACAATTTAAAAGTAACAGTCAATTTGAAAAGAGGATTTTAATGTAGCACTTATATATAAAGCTACCTTAAATAAAACAGAACCAGAGGCACACATAATGTAAAATGAAATACTTAGCAGCCATAAAAATAAAATGTTCTAGCATGCCGGTTAACATTGTTGTACCAAACGACCTCTCGAGGTTACGTCATCCTTGTAGACCTGTAGGGCACCGCAGCAGAGCTCTTCCTGAGCGAGATGTTCCAGCATAATATGTGAAGCTTTTTTTCTTTTCAATTTTTTACTAACAAGAAATAAATTAGAGATACATATAAATTACAATAGATTGTACTATAAAGAATAGCTGAATTTTTTAACTTTCACATAATAAAGCAGGACACTGTTAAGTGAACCAGCAAAAAAAAAAAAAAAAAAAAAAAAAACTCATCTTGCAATTACAACTAGCAAGCTATTTCACACTTGTCAAGCTCGTCCAGTCTTTGGTATATTCACACAGGTGACATATTCAAGAAGTTTACACCTCCATCCACCTGAAACAAGCCTTTAAACAGAAAGAACGTCTAATAACAATATAGTCGCTTTTCCTTTTGAGGCGCGTCCGATGTTGTGTTAAATCTCTCGAGGCCACGGGCACTGCAATCTAGATTCTGCAACATCTAATGAAGATATCCCATAACAAGCCATATTTGGGCAAACACATGGCATTAAACCTATGTATCTAATTGTAGAATAGCTCTGTGACTGCAATTGGGGTTATCTGCCATAGTAATGCAGCGGATTTTATGTTGAATCTAGTGCCAACTTTCGAGAATGCAGGTTGTAAGACGGTGATAAGTGATAAGTTTCTTTGTTCGCATCTGGGAGATTGTGGGTCCGATTCTCATGGCGAAGGTCCTGACCCATGTTTTTTTTCTCTTTTTTTTTCTTTTTTTCCTTTTTTTTCACTTCCCCCCCTAATCACCAGGCGAATGCTGAGAAGAATGATTATATCCCCCTAATTTTCTGCCCCTTCATTTCATTTCACCTTCATTTCATTTCACCTTCATTTCATTCCAGTCTTCAGGCACGGAAGTGTTGACGATGGGCGAGTTTGGCGGTGCTATGTGCGGACTTTGCTAACTGTAGCTGCTGCTGTTGATGGATGGGTGGCGTTGTGGTCCCCTGATCTGCTGCTGTGGGCCGCTGTTGCTTGGCGAACCCTGGTGTCCAGATGAAGAATCTTCAGCTTACGTTACGGACCAGGACCTTCTAGTTACCGGATCTGACACTGGGATTCAAGATGGCGGCCTATGTGGTGGGAACTACTTATAAACAGCTCGTCTACAGGCTACGATTTCAACGCAGAAAAATAAAAGTGTGCTGTAATAACACGCCTATTTTGTGTATATGGGCTGTGTTAAACACAGAAACACTGTGTTAAACATAACCTCAAGTAAACAAAAAAGAATGACATTTCATATTAAACGATAATCCATGGGAAATGAAATATATAACCTTAAATAACATTCATGCAATCTACGGTTTTACATGCCATTATGTAACTCCATTACACACTCAAATTACAAAGATGATAGACAAAACTGCAAGCAGCGTGTTACTTAAATAAAACAGAACTGTTGACATTGAGTTGACTCAGAACTACTAATCATTGTTTGCACAGTTTTTCACACTTTCACCACATACATAATGTTATATACCTACACAAAACATATACTGGATGACTGATATACAAATGCTGCTATTTAGAATAGTTAGCTACCTACTGAATTCAAAAGCTTTAGGGTGGAATTTTGCTTTTACTGAAAACTTATGATTACTCAGTTTGCAACAACATATTACTCAGCACTTCATGACACTTCATTTTACAGGGGGAATCCACAAAAGCAGATGAAATATTAAAAATAATAACCCTAAAACAGCAAAGTAAATGAAATATATGAAATACATAACCTTAAATCAGCACTGTAAAGCAACTTTGCTATAGTCTACAGTTTTACATGCAGCAACATAACACATTTCTTCTAAACTACAGCTACACATTTAAATTACAAAGACAAAAGATAATGTATAAATACAAGCAGCATACTACTTGCATGAAACAAACTGTTGGTGTTGCAGCTGTCACTGAGTTCACTCGAAATTATTGTCTTTCACTATTCACTATGTTATATATACACCGGCAACTAACACACATAACGCTGCAATTTATAGTAATTAAATACTGAATTTACAAGCTTTACTTTGCAATTTACCTTTTGTTTTAAATGAAAGCTTCTCATTTTTAATTTGCATCCGGGAATGCAACAGTTACGGGTAATTGTGATGTTTGAGGTTATGTACTGTATCAACAATAACATACACTACTGGAACAGTTTTTCTTCAACAACCTCTCACCACTGTAATCGTGACACAAATTGTACTTGCAAACAGATAAATTAACCACACTATACGGCTAATGTAGCCATAGTCTTAGATGGAACAGAATAAACATGAACACGTGGAGAGCACGGCACAGTCAACACGTTATTAGATTTATTCCCGTTCCGTATACTGCCCAAATACAAGTTTTTAAACGCTCGCTTTGCTAATATGAAGACAAACTTACATAGGAATTATTATAACAAACAATAACTCAAAGGCATAGAAAACAATACGAAGGATAGCGTGTGGAAACACCTGAGAAATCACGACCAACAGTCGGAGCCATTTTTGTACAACTGGAATGCCAGTGTCAGGTCCGTTAATCCAGAAGGTCCTGTTACGGACATTCGCGCTACACCAACAACCCGTAGAGCGCTCTCATTTCCTCTCCTCCTAGGATCTCCCCTCCATCCATACTTTACCTTTACCTCTATTCTTACTCTCGCTGTACTATTTGGTCGCATACGGTGAAATGTGGGAATTTACTAAAAGAGAGTTGCATCCGGCAAGGTTTCTGAAACGTGAAAATTTAAACAATTTAACGATATAATTGACATTACTAACCGAGTTAGTATGCGGAGTTATATACCAAGATTATCTTCAACGATGTCAACGGTGACCGACAGTATCGCAATTGAATGACCTCTCTCTGTGATGCCCTTGCTCAACGTCTATGGACGGTGAAGCAATTAATTGTTCAGTATAGCGTGTTTTATCACGGTGTAAGTGGGAATAACGTTATGTAAAGCTCTATGTTGATTGTACATATTTACTGTATGTAGTTACTATGTTCTATAGTACAGAACAATGTGCTTGTTACGCTCGAATGTGGTTTGTCACCTTGAGTTTATTATAGCGACGTTACCTGGTGACATAGCTTCTTAGAAATCCAACAATGTTAGGCAACGTCGGTGTTGAACAATAAGAAAGACACTTGGGCAGCAGTCATAATTGAAGGAAAAATCTCATGTGTTGCAGTCACATGCTTTTCTCTACTCTTGTACAGACAATTCTTAAAGACGCTTATTCCTCTATCTGTTTCATGTTAATCGAAAAAAAATATTTGCAGAACTTATTACTAATTTTCTTGTAGATGCCAGGAATATGGGAATAAGTAGGCTTTAAGCGTTAGCTGTTAGCTGGTCACTGTGTGATGTCTTTAAAATTACATTATCTTTGCATGGCCAACATAATAAACATAACGCCATCAGTGAGTTACCTCTGCACTGCGTATCACCAGAGATATGATTTTGGCTCAGAGAACCCGCAGTCACTTTGATCGTTTTCACTGCAAAGGATTTCCGAAGATTAAAATTAAAGTTCGGACAGCTTCCGAAATACATATTTAATTGCCTTACTACAGATATTTAGATACATAATAGAATGTAACCAGAAATTTCATAGTTATATCTTGCGAAAACCGCATTCAAGTGTTTCCATCGTGATAATAAGCGCTTACGAGTGAGTGAGTTGATTAAGGGCCCGTCGACAACTAGGTCATTAGGGCTTAGAACTTACAATGAAAGGAGAACCGGGAAAAAACTATAACGTTTCCAATTAAAGAAAGGTACAGGAACTTGAAACTGAAAAGTAATAACAAGTAATGTCCCGGAAGTGGTGAACTCCACAAAGAAAATGAATATGAAATAAATTCCGTATTTTAACGTAAGACTTGGTCTATCTCTTACATTAACCAGCTATGCGAAAGACACCAAGATTAGAGAGGACTACATGGGCTACAACCAGAAAATTAAAAATATACATTTCATTTGCAATAGACATATTTTAAACATCTGGTATTTTAATAAAAATCGTTAGAGCCACTTTTTAGGAAATAAACATTTTCTAACAATTTTCCATTTTCCATGCAAGTAGTAGGAATTTTCTTCAAAATCTTCGTGTTGCATCCTTGCAGGATATTAAACCTAAATACCAACTTTGGTTTTTGAGTTATGCTGTTGATAGACAGACAGACACACACACCCACCCCCACCCCCACACACACCCCCATATTTTTTCTAAAAATGTGTTTTCCTCGATTCAGGGGGCCCCAAAACGTATATTTCGGTGAAACCTCGACACAGAATTTTTGGGTTGAGTAAAATAATACTTACTATACCTACATATGCAGTAGAAAAAGTAAAAATAGACTGGATAGGGACTATCATTAAAAGAAATCCAAGAAAACCACTACGTTGCATTACTATATGGTGGGTTGAATCAGAGCATAATTCACTTACCTACCAGATCTAAAGGCATTTGTGTCGAATACTTAAAATAAATTATTTTATGCAAGAAATCTGCATGTGGTCGATGAATTAAGGACACAAATTCGTCGAGTGTTCAACAATGTATCCAACAGGTGCCAGGCTTGCATAGATTTAGATATATATTATTTCGAACACATTTTATGATCCAAAGTTAACATTGTTAATACTGTTTCTTCCATATTGTGCTCCAGCGTATAGTATTCCAGTGGGACCGTGAACTGTCAGTTACATTCTAAAGGAATCCGATAAAATGATGCATGGCGGCAGAAGATTGGATGGACAACGATCAATAATTTGAATAACAATTAAAAGTACGCCTTGACGAAAAATTTTGATTCGGTTTGGAACGGTTTTTGCGGTTCACTAGATAGTGTTGAATCAGGAGTTGCATCACGGATACACAAATCGAAAGGTTCATGTTGCGTATTGGTCTAAAAGAACGCACACTACTATACTAATACTACTGCTACTACTTCTGCTATTGCTAGTATTGCTGCTATTACCACTACTGCTGCTGCTGGTGGTGGTCATCATTATTCTTATTATTATTACTATTATTATTATTATTATTATTATTATTGTTATTGTTATTACTATTATCATCATCATTATCATTGTCACTATCATCATTAACATTATCATTACCATTATTATTATTATTATTATTATTATTATTATTATTATTATTATTATTATTATTATTATTATTATTATTATTATTATTATTATTATTATTATTATTATTATTATTATTATTATTATTATTATTATTATTATTATTATTATTATTATTATTATTATTATTATTATTATTATTATTATTATTATTAATTATTTAACTTGAGGGCTACAGTCACAACGGCTCATGCGACTAATATCACATAGCAACAGTTTTACCTGCAGATATCTAATTTCATATTAGCTAAGGGATCCACAATTCCCCATCCTTTTTGCATGTGTGTATGTACTCACCCAATGGTTCTGTAACGGCGGATTCTTTCCATTAAACTTGAAGCAGTATTTCTGGGCACTGCCTCACAGTATTGAGACTAAAATATCTGGCTGAACTTTGGGTGTGTTTCTGGCTATCTCCGCTTTGCTCTTTCTCATCTCTACTATGTCAAAAATTGAAAGACGGTTGTCAGGAGTTTTGAGATTAGGAAGAAGAATGGACTCTGGATTCCTTGGTAAATTTCAGGTTGTAGATTAACATTGCGTTTACATATATTGAATCTTAAGAGAGTATTGTAACGGGTATCAAACTCAAGAGTGGTGCCACTGTTTGAGAACTATTGAACAATACTGATCTTCGCGATCTCTTGAGCTTTATGATTTTTTCTTGACATCAGCTTTCACCAGTTCTCATTGCACACCGTTTAAGTACTGTTTCAGGCGGTGGTTAATTCAACATTTATGTCAGTTATTTCCACAGCTGCTCCATTTGTAAGCCCGTGGTGGAGGACGCAGTGGCCAGGCGGCACGCCTTGGCCCCGAAAGACCTGTTACGCTGTTTCACTGCTAGTTTCCTAAACAAATTCTAACAGTCAGATTTACACGTTCACACGAAGAAACAAGAATGAGAATGACCTAAAGTTTTGATTTATATTGACCATTACTACAATTCCTTCCCGAATTCTCCCTGTATTATTACTCAGGAAAATTTCACCTTAGATCGCGTCCCTATTTGACATTATTGCATATAACATGTTGATTGGCTAAACTGCTTCATTACATGTTATTACTGCAACAAGGTGGCGAGTTACATTAAAGAGGGTTTCCCCGTATTTCTTCTCGTTTCTTACTGGCCAAAGTGACGAAATACTTTATCGCTACAAGCCATCGTTTAAGAGATGCAGGCAATTTTGGGCTATAAAGCTACACTTTTTCTCACCGTTTGTCCATTCTAAGCCTCGATACTACTTGTGATACTACGAAATATTTTAGAAATATATTAAAAATGGATTTCCTTGGTTATATTCTTAGTCTAAATAGTCACTAAATAGATTACCCTGGTTAAAACAAACAAAAAGAGATAGTCACAAAGTGATGGATACATTTATGATCAGTAAAGTGCAAGCACAAAACCTGATGTTCGAACTCATCCAAAATATTTCAACTTCAGGCGAGCCGAAAGAAAATGTTACCTTTAGAGAGCCAACGAACTTCAGTGTGATACAGAACAGTTTGTTGATCAGTACTTAGTTTTCACATAGAACTTAAGAGGCCAAATAGTCGCAGCACTAACTTTGATGTAGTTCACTACTTCGATTACTGACTGCAAAACTGTTTTAAGTGTTTCAGGCAGAGTCTTATAAGCAAAACATTCCCCTGTGTAAGTTATAATGAAAATCAATGAAGTTAGGTCTTTCTTTTCTCTATTTCGTTTACGTCGCTTTACGTACATAGTCATATTTAACGGATCTGTTAGGAGACATGGATGTGTGATGGACAGTTAGCCTTCACCCTACTTCGTCACGAATCCACAGAGGGCACACTGAGACCGGCAGATGACATAAGGATGCCATCCAGTCTATCTGCAGATACTTCTACAGTTAGACTTCAAGGTGTCATTCACATACCACACCACCTTGCTTCGTCGCGAGTTCATAGAGGGAGCAGTGCAGGGCAACTGTACGTCTGCCTCTGTTACGGCATATGGCATTAGATCTATCCAGTCTATCTGCTTATATTATTTCTGGAATAGATGGCACAACATTCACTATTACCATCTATTTTTCATTTATACTATTATTTTAGGCTTAAGGTGGAACTTTGGGTCATGGTTATTATTATGACTTTTGTATAGTGAATAATTGTCATAAAATTCTCCTATATGTTCCATTTTACTTCTGGGGCTCTGAAAGATGTGCTGCATATTCTGCTGCAAGAAAGTTATTCGAAACTAATGTGTTAAATCTTTTGTCGTAAACTTCAATGATACAGCTCTTACTCGGTCGATAATTTTAAACACAAATCGACGTTAACAGTATCTCTAACGTCATAATGCCACAGCAATTCTGCCTTGGGAGAAAGCAACCTGTATCTGCTGATTAGAATCGCCCGTTTTCACATGCAATAATTCATGAGAGTATTTTCTTCATTGTTCCAAAATTATTGTAGAAAAGGCCACTTCTATGGTGTGTCTGGGGATAGCGTGTCTGCCTCACATTCAAGAGGTACCAAGTTTGAATCTCGGTTAGGGTGATTTGCAGGAATACGCTCTTTCCTTTTTTTCCTCCTTTATCTGGAGATTGAATGTCGGGTAACTAAGCTCTATGATTCGGGCTTATTTGAGCATCATTCACCCAGTACATTCATCGTCCAATATGACTTAACCGGTCAATGAACGCAAGCCTTAAAAACGAAAGAAGATAGCAGAAAAATTAACGGAGAATGTTTAGGTTTTAGTATGTAGAAAGAAGAAGCAACATTACAATGTAAGTGCTCTGGCATTTTTGCAGATTTTTCATTTTGTCAGCTTAATATTGTGACGCCGGGCGCAGCACACAAAATAGGAGGCTGGGGATTAAGTTACTTCACAAACATACAGACCGGCGAGCAAAGGTGCTCAAGGCCAGGCTGACTCGCCCAATTGTTTGTGTATACGTGACTAACAACAATCAAACTGCAACACAAAGTCGAGAATTGTGCGGCAGCCGGCGTGTTTGCAGAAGTTCTAGAAAGGACGGTGTGACGTCATTCCCACTATATACCGTGGGCGAGGAAACAGCAGAGAGTACAGACATGAGTTGATCAGTGTGTCAGTGAGTGCGAGGCAGCTGTACGTGTGGTACTGTCGTGTGAAAGATACCTCGCGTCGAAGTGAAGAAGTCTTAATGAGTGTTGAATGAATGAAGAAAGGAAGGTAGGAAGGGGGTAGGAAGGGAGGGAGGAAGAAATGAGGGAATGAATGAATGAATAAAGAAATAAGTGATTAAGTTAATAAATAAGTAAAGAAGTATGTAAGGAGGAAATATTTTATCTTTTTTTTAGGCAGGAATAAGTTGGAATCCCACCAAATAAAAACCCCTGCAAGCCGTGAGAGATTCTTCCTGGAATCACCAAGCGGTATAAGAAGGTAAGTAGGTAGGTAAGTAAGTAGGTAGGCAGGGAGGAAGATAGGGGGTTAGGTAGGTGGTTGGTAGGTGGGTAGGTGCGTATGTGGGTAGGTGCGTATGTGGGTAGGTAGGTATGTGGGTAAGTAAGTACTCAAATAAATAATAGAAATATCACTGTTGTATTGTTTACCGTAGACATGCAGCTAACCGAGGGTTTTGATGGAGTTATATCGATATTCCGCATGTCAGCCTAAACGCGTGTTGTGTAACCATGTTGGAATGAATACCTTCATTGTTTTTCAAAACTTCTTCCCTAAAAAATCTGCAGATCTGTTTAAAATAGGATTTATTCTAAGCAGACTTAAAATTTAATGACGGGTGGCAGAAAGTGCTGATTAACACAACATCCAATCAGAGGACTGCCACACCATGCGATGTTGTGTAGTTAAACAGGCTATGAAATCACGATGTAAAATCGATGGTGTTATCATTTGCGTGCGCCCACAAAATTTATTTACACAACAGGAAAGAGAGTATTATGTGCATGAAGTGGTCACACATCAGTCATTAAATTTTGAGTCTGCCATAAATACCTGTATCTTGTTACTGATTGTATTTTGCAATGGTTTGTCATGTTTTAAGCGCTATCAGATGTCATAGAAGGCATAGTATTTAGTAGGTTAGCGACTGCTTTGTTAAGGTGGTATAATCACAATTGCGTGATACAGATGACATTGAAATATTTATTGTACCAAATACACTCAAATTGTGATACTAAAAAATTACCGCTGAAACAAGAGATATAGGACACTCTTGCAACATCCCTGTTTTCTAGCGTTAGGATGGGCCCTCCCAAAGAATATCGCCATTCAACACGCAATCAGTTCGGAAAGCCGTGGCTTGGGCACCGCCACCCGTAGCTAAAATTAACCTCTCAGAATTAAGTCCAGCTCAAGGTCTTAACACTCGCGCACCTATAAACACACACGCTTGTTTACTGATGCTGGAAATGAGTTCAGTGTTTCTACTACTACGAATGCAAAGTGGGCACCTGAACCTGAGTTTAAAGTCTTCAAAATGATCCTAAACTTTTTTCAGCATTTGGCAATTGCATGATCATTGAAGTACTACTGAATCGTTCCGTTTGGAGCTACCAACAGTGCAGGAATTTGCATTTAGAGAAACTTCTAGAATATTAATAAAATGTGGATATTTTTCTAATCGCCAGTTACTGAGCAAGAGGTAAAGTGTATGGTCCGCATTCGGGAGGTCGCGGCTTCGATCCCCGTGGCTGGCCTTCCTGACCCATTGCTTTCTCGGTGGTTTCCGCAGGCCGTCAAACGAATGCTGGGAAGGATTTCCATATCCTCTAAATTTCCTGTTGCTCCGTTTCGTTACATTAGTCGTCTCATCCTTCATCCCGTTAGGTTTCTTTCAGAGTTCAAAGCGTCGGCGATCGTCATGGTGCAACACGGCAGGGGGAACAAGTGGGCTCTTGAAATCTCGTCCCCCGGATTGGAAGGTGTGCCACTGATTTCCGGGCCTCCACTGGATGCTACAAGCCCGAGAGGGGGAGGGAAGCTAAGCCAGCCTCCGCCGGAGTGCTTCTAACTGGAAAAACTTAGGGAACCTGGCACCTGTTCTTCGTGGCAACATTCCGCCTACCTTTAGGACTCATTCGCCTCTTCCGTTCTCCCGGGGGGTACCCCGTCAGGAGCATAGACACAAAATATCGCCTTTCGGTCGAGGTGCCCCCTTTGCAGATTGTCATTGAGTCATCGCCAGTTTCAAAGAAACATTTTACCTCTAAGAACACTGGTTTATTTAGAGGAGCACTTGTTTTGTTTATTGCCCGTGAGAAAATGTTCTATTTTTTAAATTCTTCTTGATTTTGTTTCTGCTTTTTACAGCGGTCTGCCTCTTCCGCCGCGGTAGAGATTTCGGCACATCAGACTATGGCTTATTGTGCGTCAGAGCCAGGAAGGAAGGATGAGATGAGAGTACACTATAGCGGCCATAAACCATCATAGCCGGAACTATGTACAACTACGAGGGGTCCCTAAAAGGAGTCCCGACGGAGTTGAGAACCCGCCACCGGCCAGTTCCGGCTGAGCAATCAGGATGGCGGCCGGCCTACCATAGCGCCCCTCCCCCAGCCGAGCACCGTATTTCCAGAGCGCGAGCACCAACGCAGCCCGCCGGCAAATCTGCTGACTCTTATGTACAATCTGGATAGATCGGATAGAGAGAATGAAATGAGTGGGAGCTGTGCGGGGGATGCAAGGTAGATATCCCTCCAGCATTCGCATGAACAACCCAAGGTCAGCAATAGTGGCCGTGGGAATCGAACCAATGACCTTCCGAATGCGAACCATAGGCGTTAACGCCTGAGCCATCCCCGCTCGGTTACAGCGGTAGAAACTATAGGTACATTGAAGCATTACAACTTTCTTTGTCGATTTTCACATTACTCGTAAATACCAACATTCGAGCCATCCATGTTTATATATTTTATATATGAGTAGTGCCAAACAACAGTTCATCTTACTTGATTTTTGTAGATTTGTAGTTTAATTATCACATTAAATGCCCGTATTACTTGTGGATGATATAATTATAAGGTAAACTATATTGACAACCTGCGCACAAGTTTCAAAAGAAACACCCGTAACATATATAATAGTATATTGCTCACTATCACACCGAGCAAGATAGCTCCATCGGGTGAGACTTGATTCGGAAACCCTGGGTTCGATTCACATCAAGCCGGATATTCTGACCGGGGGTTATTTCGATGTTTGGCCAGGTCGATAACTGAATCCTGGAAACTTTCTCCATCTACTATGCATTTTATGTTCATTGTTACCCGTTTCCGGCATTTTATTTCATCTTTCTCAATTGTTTGGTCTGGTCTGTCACGGTAGAGATTCCGGCACGACAGCCTGGCTTATTGTAATTTGGACCCCGGGAGGAAGGGTGATATGAGAATATCCTACAGGCGGCCAGAATGTTTCACAGGCAGAGCTACTACAGTGGGTCGCTAATAGGTGCGGGCAATTACCGGACCACAGCGCCTCACATCAATCGAACACCGTATTTTCAGAGCGCGAGCTCCACCGCAGTGAATCCTACCGGCGACCCCGCGCTGACTCTTACAATCTGGACTGATCGGACAGAGAGAATAAAGTGAATGAAATGAAAGGCGGTGATACGGGGGGATGTAAGGTGAATATTCTTCCCAGCATTTGCCGAGTGACCCGGGAAAAAATTCCAAAAAAACACAAACGATCAGGAAGGTCTGGTGCGGGAATCGAACTCGCGAGTCCCGAATGTGGGCCTGAGGCATCCCACTCGAGCTTCTTCAGGGTTGTAGGACCATGCGACGGCGGTTGGCATATTGCGGCAGTATGGTAGAATTTACGCTCTGGAAATATTTCTCCCTGACGTTTGGTGGATTTGCTGGAGCTTCCTTCCTCGAAGCTGTCTCGATTGGCACGGAATCCCGGGTGACTTGGAACGTGGAAAGGGCTAGCCGGTGTCAGGATTGGCCTTATATTGTTATCGTTAGGGATCCCATTCTTGCTAGCTCACGTTGTCTGGATATGGTAGCCCTTCATCCCTTCTGTTGGAAGCAAATGGGACCCTTTGTCGCTTGTTTGCGGTACTATGTTCCAATTACTGCATTCTGCTTGCGTGCTGTAACTCCTCAGATTATTGCAGTGGAGTTTGGGTCTAGTGCGCGAGGACTAGACAATACATGCCCTGCCTTGGAAGGGTGTGTGACAGGACGTAACATGGGAGCGTAGCTAGGGGCAGGTTAAACAATTCTTGGTTACAACAATAGAATTTTAATATAATTAAATATAATAAGAGATAACAAGAAGAGCAAGCAAGTCGTTCTGTGAACTATAGAAGTCTTTAGGTTACCTTAAGCAGATGTAACACTCACTCCAGGTTAGAGAAATGTCGTGACCAACCCATGGCCTGCCCTGCTGACGAGAAGAGAACGGAATTTCAAGGCCTTCATATAGCGACCAGCTTTAAAAATTTGACTATGGGTCAAAGTCTACTGTATTCCCATATTCCCCTTGCACCTACAAGAGAATTACCAATAAGATAATTTCTACAAATGTTTATCTCGACTAATATTCAGAAGATAGAGGTATAAGAGTTTGTAAGAATAGTTAGTACAATAGTAGAGAAAGACATCTGAGCGCAACACATCAGATTTTTATAAAAAGGCCTCCGTGCATCTGTGCATCTTTGGGTTTTTCTACAAAGTGGAACGTTTGTTAGGTACAGTATCTAAGTTCTGCATCTTCGACGTTACAGGGATGCACCAGAAAGATTTACTCCCCCCCCCCCCACCTCAGTGAAATAAGTTTCGAAAAATCTAAACCTTTTTTTATAAAACGGCTGTAACATTTTTTATTAAAATACCATATGTTTGAGATATTTTCATGCCAAATCAAACGTACATCTTGAATTTTCTGGGAATAGTACTTATATTTTTTCAAATAGAAAGTCGTTTTACGTTAGCTCTTTTTTGGCCGATCAAATAGAGTGGAATTTTAAAGCTATTACATAGCGACCAGCTTTTAAAAATGTGAATATGCTTAAAGTCTACTGTATTCCTGTATTATAAACACAAGGAAAATTCTCTTGTTATTAGGTATTTAATATTAATAACACAATTAGTACAAGGCTTTATCTGAATTAATAAGATGTAGATAGAAGAATAAACGTTTTATCAATAGTTCGTACAAAAAATAGAGAAAGTCATGTGAGTGCAACACATCATTGTTTTTAATTTTTTAACTTAGGGCGATATAATAGAGTTTGAATGATTTTCATTTTTATATAGGCTAAAGAACAAGCTTTTCCAGCGATTTCGCTAGGTAACTTCTCTCTACAAAACTACGCTTTCTCAAAGTCTGTAGCGTGTTATCTGTAGTAACACCACGAGACGTTTCATATGACGATAATAATTATTTTGCGAGTGCAAAGCGCGAGAAAAGTTACCCCATATATGAAAACTTGGAGTGTTGTTTGTTTAGGGTATTCCACGAAACAATTTATTTAATATCACTAGTTACCTAAAAGAAAACAACTTACAATTTGCATTCATACGTTTTAATTAAGATCAATTTTCACAGTTGGCACAACTAATCCAATAGCCTGTGACAACAACAACAACAATTTTACTATTTAATCTAGGCAAAGGAGGAATTAGACATATGATGAACATTAATGAACGAATTTACGTTAGTGGGCCTTTCATTAAAGGTAGATCTGCTATATTTAATGTTGCAGCTGTTTGACTTCGCCTGTTCAATTAAAATGCTATAATCCTCACCAGAGTATTCGCCAAATCTTTTGTCTACCAGTTTTGAATGGCACACCAAAATGTTTTACTGCACACACTTCAAAAGTTCAGAAACATAAGAAAAGGTGAATACCACTATCAAGTGATAATCCGGCATGAATGTTATAGCTTACAAACTACTCATGCTGTGTGAAACTATCCATCGCCCGCCGTAGTTCACGTTGAGAAATGCTGGCAATTTCCTGGCGGATATTTTGTTTTAATTCTTCCAGGGGGGGGGGGGGGGAGGAGTTGTCTTGTACACTTTACGTTTTAAGTTACCCCAGAGATAGAAATCGCTTATTGGAGCTCTGAGAAACCTTTATCTGCTAATGGCGCACTATGCACCAATTTGTTCGCCGAGAAGGGGTACTTCATGAACAGTGTTAAATTCTGAGTTATAGATCCAATTTTTTTCCAGTAAACAGTTGACGCTCGTACATACGTGAATTTTGCTCCTCTGCTTTAGAGAATTAACAGACAGGGAGCGTGATTAAGACTCTGCAACAAATCATGCAGCCAATCTTTCGATTACAACAATTGAAATAATGTTTCAGGATAGTATTTTTAGTAGAGATTTGTGGACCTCTCGGTCCACGACACCTAACCCCCTCCGATTTCTGTCTCTGGTGTAACCTAAAACATAAAGTGTCCAAGATAAACTCATACTCATGAAAGAATTAAAACAAAATATCTGCCAAGAAATTGTCAACATTTCTCAACGAGAAGTACGGCGAGTGATGGATAGATTCCTGGAGGGGTGTCAAAAATGTATGTACGAAGGACGATGTCCAAGCATCTCCTTATGTCAAGTTGGCAAGTAAAGCCTTTGAAAGAAGTTTTAAAAATGTTATATGGTTTCATCCACCCCTTTTTATGGTAGTGGCAGACGGCAAAGGGCACCGAGGATGCAGATAGGCAAAACATCACGCAGCCCGTTCGGAACATTTTTGGTCTCCCATTACAAGAGCAGAGAAACTTGTGTGAGTGCAATACATGATATTTTTTTTTAAAAAAAAGTATGTAGTGCTTATACATGCGAGGATCCCTGTCAATAACGTCATGCTGTGTCAGAAACCTGTGACCATTATTGGCAGAATTTACATACATGAAAATGCAAAATACACACCAGACACCGGGGCGTCCATAAGGCACCTATCATTTCAAGTAATTGCGTTAGCTAGCACGTATTTCTGAACTGCTACTATGTTAGCGTTATGGTCATGGCAAATTATTTTTGATTAAATCACACTATGTACATTAGGAATTCTGCCTCCATTTTAGTCCATGGAATCGCGAAATATATTTTTCGTATTTATTCATCAAAACCCAAAAGGTGTATGTTTATGTTTCGAATACAACAAATAAGAACGGAGCGTATACTATGGATTCTACACATTTGTGTCACATTCGAGCGGGATGGCTCACGTGTTTGGGAGGTGCCGAGTTCGACTCCCATCGACGGACCACTCTGACTTGGGTTCTTGGGTTTTTTGTGGTTTACCCTTGTCGCTAGGCGAATGCTGGGGTGGTTTCTGTAATCCACTTCTTTACTTCTCTTACTCTTTTCATCCCATTGTCATCTTTCAGGTGTGGTTATCAGCGTGGTGGTTGTGGTATATACGGGCAAATGGTGCGGATGCTTGCGCTGTCAAAATTATTCTTCCCTGGCCCACTTGAAACAGATGCAGTATTCAGACCGTCAGAGTCGCTTCATCGCCCACTCTCTAGGTGACGCTGAGGAGCCACGGTGATTTGCCACGTAACTATTTGTAGAACTGTTAGGGATTTCTGCACGTTTCTGTAGCTTTGCTCTTACTCGCTCTTTGCTTGCCTGTGATTTCTTTCCACCGATCCCTTGCCTCCCGGGAAGTTGTAACCAATAGGTAACAGATCCATGCGCGATCGAGTGAGCGAAGTGTTCCCCTCTCCTGTATTCACCTTACACCTTACCATTCATTGTTGGTTACTTTATTACTCGCACACAGATTACATCAGTTATATATTGTGAGTGTTATTATTAACAATAACACTGCGCATTGCATCATACATTCAAATAATGTATAGTTGAACATTTTGGATTTTAATAATTGGTTTTTATGTCACTGTAATAATATTTTTGGAGAGGTAGTAGGATTTCATGACCTTCCGGTTATGTTGACATTGCAGGTAAATGAATTATCCCGTATTCACATCTATCGACTTAACCTATCCTCCTATACCAGGTGGCCCACTTCATCCGGCATTGGCGCACGTAAACCACCCTTCGTGGGTTAAAAGAATTACAGAACCCAACGGCGAAATTGTTGTATAGCGGGCGCCAGTAGCGTTAATGAATTTTGTTATAGTTGGAAGAGAAGAGAACGGGAGAGGAATTCCCCAGGCTTCAACTAGCGCGTGATAATAGACAACAACAGTCTTAGAATATTTTCCACTTCACTTACAGGACTTTATTTTCCAGGGAGAAAACTCATTCTTGTATATGCTGTTATTGCCTAACAGTACACTTGCCTACAGTCCATGCTTATCCATATTCGCTACAGTAATTTCCTTTCACATCTAGTAGATTTCTTGTAAGTAGAACTCGAAGAATGGTTCTTCAGCTTAGGTACTAATTGAAGTGCATTCATTTTCCGTTCATGGAAATAAATTACCGCACTTCCGCTCTTTTCTTAATTTTATGTTGCTTATATTTCATAGTATAAAAGCATTGAGTTTATGATGATTGAAAAGGGGTATTCCATAAAAAACGTATAGAGCAATCGGCATCATTTGGGGGTGTATATATACTGCCCCCTTGCCCCGTAACTCACTTGAAGTGAATTCATTCTACATATATAAACTACATAATATATTGCATTATAGTTTAGCGGGTAAGGTTATTTGAAGCTGCATGTTCATACCAGCAAAGCGTGTTTTATGCAATTCTAGCATTAAAACGGCTTATGAAGACGGCATAAATCGTGCAATACTACCCTATTTCTGGCACCAGTGCCACAAAATGAATGACGTAATTACCATGGCAACAAGATAGCAGTTACATCATCACCGCTATAGCTTTCTTCAATGTGCCTGTAGGAAGACCTGCATAACTACCGACCCTGAAAAGTGAGCCAGTAATGTGGCTTTATTAGTCCAACTGAAGCATTTTTTTTCCTTCATCCTCAAAACATTTCATATTCTTTTTCGTAAACATTTTTCAATTTTTCTGGAATTAATAAACTATCAGCAGTCTATCGTTCAAAATGTCAAGTGGAATAAAATCCATATTTTCAATAATTTTATCATTACCTTCCATTTCGCTCTACAATTGTTGAACAAATGAAACACCTGCTTAGTAACCATATTATGTAATACATCGGTGATCTGTGATCTCATAATTTTCCATTTAAGAAATCTATTAATTATTTTTAGGTCTTTTTTGGCTAAAATTAGCGGGTCACTCATAAAAATTAGCGCGTGAGCCATTGTAACAAGTAATAAGAAAAAGAAGATAATTTAATCTTAAGATATTTTTATTTACTGTTCATATGAAATCTTCCGATAAAGTAATTCCCAGTAAATCGTTTGAGATAATGACTCACAGAACATATGTATGAAAACAAAAATAATTATCGAGTCAAAGAAGAACAAACATAAATTGAAATAGGAAGTAATTAATTTACCGGTAGGATAGGGTTGAGAATTAAAATAACCACCATATGTTGGGTTGGTGCTCTCGTGGACCGGCCTTCACCGTGAATAGCGAGGGTCGGAGTATGGTTTGTTGGAGAGGAAACATGTTGATGAAACGTCTATCAAGTAATCAAAACACAAGGATAGATTTGGAGAATTTCCTGCGTTTCTCCTCTCCTCACATCTTCTTTGCTCTACTCTCCTCTCGTGCCCTCTCTTCTCTTCTCCTCTCTTCTCCTGCTCTCTCTTTACTTCTCCTCTCCTCTACTCTCATCTCATCTCCTCTTTTCTTCTCTCCTGTCCTCCCTCTCCTATCCTCTCTCAACCTCTCCTCTCATCTCCGCTTCTTCTCTCCTCTCTTATCTTCTCCTTCTCTCGCATCTCCTCTCATTCCCTCTCCTCTCCTCTCCTCTCCTCTCGTGTCCTCTCCTCTGTATACTCTGTTCTCATCTCTTCTGCTCTTATGTCCTCTCCTATACTTTCCTCTTATCACCTCTCTTCTCATCTCCTCTCTTCTCCTCTCCTATCCTCTTCTATACTTTCCTCTCATCTCCTCTCTTCTCCTCTATTCTGTTCAACTCTCATATCCCCTCCTCTTCTGTGCTCTCCTCTCCTCCCCTCTCCTTTCCTCTTTTTTCCTATTCTCTCTTTGAAGCTGCATGTATAGATGGCGTGTTTGCGATAGGGTTAGTGGTCAGAGGGTGGGTTAGTAAGTTTGGTTAGTGGTGCAGTAGGGTGGTGTGTTTGAAGATGAGGAAGAGGAGTCTAGAACAGAAGTATGTTCGGCATTTAGGGCCTGTTTCAGTTATGGGCTGAACATAACGAAACTCGGTTTTGATAAAATTGCTGTTTCGCCATGGGTTATAACCTAAGTTACTGTTTACGCGATTAAAGCGCTGCCGGCCACTTTTCACCGTCTACCGATTGAAAAGGACCTTAAAAGTAGAAAAGATATCAGGCTCTTTCATGCGTCGTTAATTGCGACGATCAAGGAAGTGATAAATAAAGGCTAGGCTAGGTTACAACATACTCGTAATATAGATACGCGTATCACCGTATGAAAGAAACAGATTAGAGTCAATAATTTCAAACTAGGATATATCGTATTAAATGCAATTTTTACGGACGATAAATTAAAAGTTAGAGATTCAGAAGATGAAACATTACAGTTGGCTACAATGACAGTACATAAAATCATGGGTATTTTACGCATATCCCCCAAAACAAATAATAGGGCTTTATGAAATAAGTATCAAACGGGATGTAAAATAATAACCGATAACGTAAATATTTAACAAGTACTACATTTTAATCATTTAGGATATCATGCCAGCAGTATTCGTATACACTCTACATCTTTATTTTTATGTTTGACGAGCACCAGTTGAGAATGAAAATATGCATGACCCTGAAAAAGACATTCATTTTAAAAATCCGAAATGTAACATTTCTTTTATTTTTACTTAAATGTGAAAAAATATATGTGACAAGATTCTAAACTTTACCAAACTCTCGAGGAGAAAGTAATTTGTCGGAGTTCTTCCATATAACTGCAGAAACTTTTATAGCACTTAAATAATTTGTTAAGCATATGCTGAGTAAAACGTAAATTTACAGAAGTTTATAAAGGAATTTAACTGTAGTAATTAAGTTAATCTTCATGTCAAACAAACGAGAAATACAAGGCTGGCCCTGTGGCGCAGTAGGTAGGGCACTTGCTTGCTGTGCTAGGGGTCCCGAGTTCGATTCCCGGCAGGGGGGTAGGAATTTTTCTCCAGCCAGGATTATTCCTCATCCTTCCCTGAGTCTAGAAGTATGAATGAAAGTGTGAATGTGTGTGTGAATTCAAAGTATAAAACCCCCAAAGATCGAAAAACCCAACGTAAAAGTGTAACACCATAACGTGTAAATAGGCAAGGCCGCTGATATGACCTCTGCAGTTAAAGGCGGGATATACATGGGAGAAAAAAGAAAAAGAAAAAAAAATTGCCACATTGACGAGGTACCTGGTTTTGCTTATTTTAAGGTAATGCAATAGCTTAACTGATGGTAATCTGACTTGAGTTTAGTGAAAAATGTTTTCAAAAATCTAGAATAATTTTGTGATGTACTAGCTACTGGAGATGAGTGAACATTGGGTTCTATGGAGCTGCATGGAAGTGATATCAGGTTCTGCGGTCAGCAGGGGCAATGACATCAGTATACAAATGAACATTGACAAGGGGTAAATCAGGGAATCGATAGCAGCATTGTTGAGCACCATGGCCTTAATTACATGTATAACACGCACATGTCTGTGCTTTCAAGCCAACCAGCTATCTAGTTCTATTTGTTAATATAACATGGCTAATATTTTCGAAACATAAAGCTAGATCATATCCACCAGCTGAAAAGCCAATACCATGCTGAATAGTACCATAAGTTTGCTTTATGGTGGGGCCGCTGATCAGAATTTACGTGGGTTGCTTTCACTGTATTCTTCCGCTGCGCACTCGTGTGAATGACACGCTCAAGGCTACGTTTAGCAGCTGAGTTATACTCGTACTATCTTTCACAAAAGTAAATACCCATCTTCAGTGAGACCTGCACGAAGGGTCACCTAATTCTCAGGCGTGCTTGCATAGGTGGTATAAGAATTAAATTAGTCATGTGCTTCCCTTGCTGTCCAAAGACATGGCAGCCATGTCTCCTATTAGCTCTCTCACCTCACACTTTTAAAACGCAATATTTCAGCAATCCTTCTACATTAACGGGCAAGCATTGCAAATTTAACTTCAGTGCATCTGCAGAAAAGATGTTCTTATGGTTTTTATTAAATTGTGGACTAGAAATAAAATTATTCCAGTATTGGGTGGTACACTTAGAGACGTGAGTTCAATCAGCGAGGCGAAGTTCATGTTGCCTATAGCGCAACTGGCTAAGGCGTGTTCGTTCAAAATTACAGTGGTGGGCTAACATTATTTGGAATCCCACTCAACATTCTTTTGTTTACTTCCCTTTTTCTTGTTTCTTTCTTAACGGGAACGTCATTATTCATATAACCTTTGTGAAATATAACATTATACAAAGTAATGAAATCTATTGCTTTACATACTTTTATTCCGCATAACGTTGCTGAAAATAAAACAGGGAATACTGTTAATCATGCCTCACGAAATTAATATTTCCCTTTAAATATTCACATTCAAAGGCATCTCTATAAAGTTCGTAGACTATCACCATATTAAAATATATAAGCGAATAATCGTGTAAAATACGGTTTTAATGTTCATAAAATGCATTGTTACAAGTACTGGATGCCAGGGAATAATGTAATTAGTAATACATTAAACAGAACAGAATACAGTTGTAGATTACTTCAGCGGAAGCAACCTTTGCACCTAGCAAGGTTGCCATGTCGTTTATTTCCAAGCACTGCACAATGTTGCCATGTCCCCATCAACTAAACTCAATTTCTAGCAGTGTGCCTTCATCCGATTCTCCATTCCTGATAAAAAGCTGTCGAGAATTAAGCACGTTTGTGAAATTTGTATTTCAGAAAATAAACATGCCAAAGGCGGGGATCGAACCCCCGGCAGCTACAGGTTGTGAATTCCACAATCAGCGCCTAGACCTCTCGGTCTTCAGTTGGGCATTCGCGCTGTATCAAATGATATTAAGGTTTTTGCCACTAACTTGGCAGCTAATATCAGTGCAAGGCGGAAAGTTCGTAGCACTTGCGATGATTTACTGGGGCAGTGATATCTAAACATAAGATGTGATATTATCTGAATAGGTATTACAGTTCACTAAAATTAACTTAGTAGTCAAACCCTCCACGCTGCGTAGGAATAGACATCTGCTTTGGAGATTAAAACCAAATTTTGTTTGCAAGAAATCGGTAACTTTATCTTCCTTTCAGGGTTTCAATCATGTCTGAATTTATTTAATTCTAAAAGTGGGATTCGAACTAATGTTAGCCCACCACTGCAGATTTCAAAGAATACGCCTTAGCCAGTTGTGCTATAGGCAACACACGAACTCCGTTTCGTTGCTTAAACTCACGTCTTTAACTGTAGCACCCAATACTGGAATAATTTTAGTTCTAGTCCACAATTTAATAAAACACCATAAGAACACCTTTCTGCAGATGCACTGAAGTTAAATTTGCAATGCTTGCCCGTTAATTTAGAAGGATTGCTGAAGCATTGCTTTCTAAAAGTGTGAGGTGAGTGAGCTAAGAGTAGACATGGCTGCACGTCCTTTGGAGAGCAAGGGAAGCGCATAACTAATTTAATTATCATACCACCTATGCAAGCACGCCTGAGGTTTAGGTGACCCTTCGCGCAGGTTTAGCTGAAGGTGGGTATTTACTTTTATGAAATATAGTACATACTTCTTATAGCACATACTACTATCAGTAAATAAGTGGCACCGGTGGTTTAGAACATAAAATGCACTATGTATCAAATTATCTTCGGTACATCAGATTTGAGCGTTTTAGTACTAGGGTGACTACAACCACATTTACTCACACGAAGACTCTGTTCTATTTAATAGCAGCAAAAATACGCATTTCATGCGATACTTCCGTCTGATCCATAGCCAAATGGCTAATAATTGGCACGACATCTTTGTTTCGGTTCATATGCGCAAAATAAGTATAGGAAGGAACACATTGAACCTATCAAATTCTATTGCCTAAGCTTGCGCAAGTATTTATTACTGAGCACTCGATGTATTCCTGCGGATCAAATAATGGGGTGACATCCTGAGTATAACTTTCTAATTGTCAAAGATTGTGGGATTAATTGTTAATAAGTTGCATTTAAACATCTTTTATCAAAATAATCGTATGGAACTTAATCAGGAACGATAGCAGACCAGTCTATTATTTTTCCATCAAAGACAACCTGTAATTCTTTCTGAATAGAATCATGATTTGCAAAGCTAAACTATCCTGAATGAAGACTTATTAAAATAATAAATCTTTGCAGACGAGACGCAGGGTTAGCTATGGATGTAGAGCCAGCCAGTGTACCGAGGGTTGTGGTGGAAGTATGCTTCGAGCAAACAGGCTGGGTTAAAGTGGGAGCTGCTTCCATAATTATTATCATCGATGGGCTGGCATTTGTTGATGGCGTATGATCTTGAATTTGCCTCCGGTCAAGTTTCTTGCGTACTTTGTATAATGCCGGATGCAAAACTTTATTTAAGCGGGTTGTTTCTTCCTTCCTATTGAAGTTATCTTTGTGTTTGTAAATCTACAATAGCGATTTAACCAGCTCGGCCATTTCTCACTTAGGGTATTTTTGTTCTATTCATATGATATTAAGTTTCATTGTTACTAACCTGGCAGCAAATTTTATTGTTCATAGCAACTTTGGTTTAAAAAATTTGCTTTTGTTTCCAGATATTGTTTACATTTATTTAGAGGATACGAAAAATAATGCTTCTAGAACAAATACGACTGTCACAGTGTTCCGGTCAAGTATTATTTTCTCTAATTACTTTTATTAGGGATAGAAAAATACCTATAGATGGAGACAAGACGATATAATAGTACACGTTCCAGTTGATATATATTGATTGAAAATGACGAATTCAAAAGGCTTCAGAATCATATTCATATAATATGATAGAGGATTGAATACTGAATGTGACTCTTCGCGCCGGTCTCATTGGAGTTGGGTATTTACTTCTGTGAAATATAGTACATGTACACACACACGCACGTTCACACGCACGCACACGCACGCGCACGAACAGATGTACCCCAGCACACACGCACCCACACACCGCCACACATGTATACACACGTACACACATTCATACATACACACAAGTACACAGGTACAGGCATGCACACGTATACATATGCACACACATACATACAAGTACACACATACACACACGCACGTACACACATGCATGCACACACATACACCGGCACACACGTATACACGCGTACACACATTCACACATACACAGGCACACACACTTACACACATGCGCACATATATACCCCCGCACACACGTACACACATACATGCACATACGCACGTTGGGGCACACCCACGTACACACATACACGCATGCACGCACACCGGCACACACGTATACACACGTACATACATTCACACGTACACAGGCACAGGCGCACACACTCGCACACACACATACACACATATACACACACACACGTTCGCACACACGTACGCACACACGCACACATATATGTACACACGCACACACATACACACGTACACATACCGTCTAGCGGGAGGTAACCTGAAAACTCTGCCTTCTACACTATCTGTCCCAAGATCTCTATACAAGCCTAGTGACTACGTCTTAACGTGCAAAAAGAGAAAAGAATAGAGTTTCACTATTGCGTTCGGACTCTGATGGGTCCAGAAATTCTTGCAGTGAGCACGAATTTCATTTGTTTCATTCATTCGCCGTTACGTATAGCCCATCGGTTAAAAAACTTAAAACAATAACCCTATGGAATTAATGGACTTTAAAATAATCTCCTTGCGACTAAATGAACGCAAAGTTTCAGTGCTCGGAATATAAGGAAACAGCGGAAGAATAATTCTGGTTGAGAACGTTCTTGTAGCAGAGCTGTGAGCTAAAACAGAATGTGTAGCACTGCAGAGTTTATGAAATACTAATTGTGTAAACAGCTCTAGAGTCGTGGTATTGTTTACATAAAACAGGAACCCTATGTGCTGTTCCCAGCATGTTCATTAAAGCGACAATAACTGTGTTATTACCAAAACAATTACAGCCTCATTTGTCTCAAACCACGCTCTTATTAAAGTGTAACAAATGGTTATTCAGTATTAGTTTACAAGTTATATATTTTAAAATAAAACTGTAACAACGATTATATAAGTAAAGTTCTTAAGGATTTTAAGAAAATGATAGTGAACGCATATAACAAGTAATTACAATGTCCAGCTGTCTCTAGGAAAAGTTTACGGTTCATATTCATAATGTTATGAAAAAAATATTACTCCAAAAACAAGGGAGGATGGCAAAAATATTGAAATTTGCACAATTTGCAGAAAGTTGATACATTTACAACTTATTAAGACTTATGATTGATTTACCGAGCGAGATGCTCCGCGGTAACGAGTGAGGCTCGCATTAGGCAGGTTCGATTCCTGTGGCGAACCTCCCTGGGTCTCCTCGGGTTGCCAAGCGAATGCTGGGAAGGATACGCCTAATTTCCTGTCCTTCCATTTTGTTTCATTAATGATTTCATTCATCCTTCATCCCATTGGTTCTTTCAGGGTCGTAAGTGTCAGCGAAGGCGTTAGGTGCAACTTGGCAGGGATGATATGCGCACAGGAACTTTTTCCGTCCTTCGTTGTCGGTGAAACCTGCGCCAAGTTAACCCTAAGTTGGCCCAGAAAGACCTAAAGACTTCAAGGTGTCGTCAAACTTGAGAAAATCTTAGGTACCTCTGTCAATGTCTGTGCGGTTAGTCTGTATCTGGCCGCCCGGTGTTCCTGTCACAGAGGGGGGCACACGTGCAATAAACGTGGCCCCACTGCCGATTTCCCTATCTCTCCTATTCCTAACATTGATTCTCTACAATAGGTTCACTTCTCTGAAGGAAACCGATAGAAATTGTTGAATAACTTTTTAAAATATAATCCCAAACACTACAAAATGTATCGGATTAAAAATTAATTGTAGTTTGGTTCATTTAAAGCCCATAGATAATCAAAACGTTTCTACTTTGTCCCTTTTGTAACTTTTACCGGGGTGTGCATGTATAGGAAAATGGACTTTTAAAGTGATTTCAGTTGAAATTTTACTTGACAAGCCAGTTATTTCTTAGCAGAATCCTGTGATGCCTCTTACCTACTAATACAATTTTCCTTTGAAGGGTTATTATTGAAATGAACCATTTCGTCGTGGTTTTCAATCTCAGTGTAGTTTCTTCACATTAAACGCAGCTCGTTTCAAGTTTCACTCTTCTGCAGTTTCTTCTGTCTGTACATATGAATCATTTATTGCAATAATGTTAATCAACTGAAACATTTCTTTTCCAAAGTTTTTACACTCGCCATTGCTTCCAGTGCGTCTCTTAGCAAGCAGTTTTTCCTCGATGTTCCAGGAAATTTCTTCTTCTCCTCTTGGCTAGTTTGTCACTCTTTATTTCTCCACGGTTTGTAGAATAGCTGCCTCGCTTATTTTGCTTGTAGATATTACTTATTTTACATGCTCCATTTTTCGCGTTTTCAAGTGGTTCCAATCAATTTTCCTTACCACATCGTAGTGTCAAAATGTCCATACTACACATTGCCGCTACTATTTTCATAGTTCTTTTTTCCACGGGCCCTCTGAATGCGAGTCCACATATAGTAGTAATGTTTCACATGTCTTCCGTTATTCTCAGTCTCTATATTTATTCTCTTTAAATTCATTCGGTACTTCTTGCAGTTGTGATTTACATCTGCCCGCTTATATAATGGTATCCTCAACTTCCCTTATGTATTTCATTCTGTTTCTTCCTTCTGCACTGCTACTTTTCTTGCAAACCAATTTTAATATCGGATTATATAGAATCTTCTATATAATTCTACTCTACTCACCTTTGGCATGTAATCTCATATCCTGATTATCTTTAGCTGCTTCTTATACAGGCTAAATAATAATACTATTCTTTTCTCCCAATCCTCCAGAACATTTAGAAGTCTGTGTGTCTAATTCACTCTAACCTTATCAAAATTCAAAACCAACATTCGTTGTTTTTCTCTTTAACATTTATATAACCAAATTTCTTTACACATATAAAGGTGTAATTATTATCAGTCTGAAATGTTGTTTTTGCTCAACGAAAGGCGCTGAGCTGATATTGGGTTACTGGTGCCTGCTGAAGCTGAAATCAGCGGCTAATAGAAAAAGCAGTTTACCCGGAGACGGAGACGGCAGTTGCAGATGTATAACACTTACTTTACGATGAAATATTTAGGTAAGTGTGTAGAAGGGTATAACTACTAGATACCTTAACTGGTGACGTGGTAAAGTTGTTACACTACTAGGGACAGGACGTGTGGGAGACACGTATATATTTATGTTACTCCAGAATTAATGTTAATTGGTTTTTCAAGATTTTAAGCTTTTTGTTTCATCAAGGCATCTTTAAAAATTATTTTGATATATGGAAAGTTTAACAAATATATTATTTTAAACATTAAAAAATAAAGAAATAAAGAGAAAATAGCATGAATGTAATACGTTGTATTTCTATTTCAAACATATAGATGGGACGAGCTCTAACACATAAACTAATATGGCTAGGTCAACTTTCTTACTGCATTCTGATAGCTCTACAAGAGGAATTTAAAACACTAAACGCTACTTTGTTGGTTGAAATCGGTCTTTTAGAAGAGAAGAAAAAGCCAAAATAAGGTTCAATTGCTGTATAGAAGCGGAAATAACAATGCTATTTTTAATGCAAAATTGCGTTTTTCAGGAATTACACCTATATAAATAAACTTAAAAAGCAAAATCCTGTCTGAATAAAAAAGTTGATCCACCGACATCGTTAGATTCGTTTCCAAGTTGCGCGGAATAGTCTTGTAATTTACTTTGTTTCTCAGCCGTCCAAAAGGATTCAAATCAAGCAAATACCTGGGGGGGGGGGGGGGGGGGGGGGTGTAGGTTTAAGGTCGCTCAACTTCGTGGTCATCAGTACCCTTAAAAACAGTTCATGCCAATAGCCAGATATAAACTTCAATGAAAAATAAAATTACTACTAGAGAAAGAAAATATATAAATATACAAAACAGTGGCAAAATCCAAATTGAAACAAAGCTATAAATATGTCACAAGACTATAAAAATTAGGTATATAAAGCTTCAAATCCTCAAACTCATCTTACATCCCGCTAAAAAGCTAAAAACTCTTCCGACCGCTATTTTGTCGTCCGCCAAGACCTCTGGAAGTCTGGCAGGCAGCTTCACAGATTCTCGAAGGTGCGCTAGAGAGGAAAACTTTAGCAGCACGTGACGGACTGACAAAAGATTGTCGCATAGCGGACAAACAGGAGCAGGGTCCCTTTTAAATAGATAACCTTGCGAAAAATTGCAGTGGCCTATTCGCAAATGAGACAACCTAACTCCTCGTGACGAGATATGCGAGAACAGGTTACTCAGTTTATCGGAAGTGCTTTCAGTTCTCTAAGCTTATTAACGCGGAGAGCTGACCACTCTTCGGGTCAGCACGTTAGCACCTCTCTTTGTGCCTCTAGCCTAAACTCTTCCAAAGTAACACGTGAGATGGTAATATGTACTGGGTTCTGTAGTTGCAGTCTTTACTGCCAAATCCGCCATTTTAATCCCCGGCAAACCTGCGTGACCGGAATCCATGCACACACCATACTAACGCCAGAAGCGTGTAAAACATGGAGGGCATCCTGGATACGTTGTACAATAGGATAGGGGTTATAGAACACACGAAGTGCATTAAAGGAATCACTCAAAATCAGGTAGTCAGCTAATTTGCGACGGCGAACATATAAAACGTCTCGGTAAATTGCATAGAGCTCTGCAGTAAAAATGGATGTGCTATTAGGAAATATAGTTCGGTTCCATAAACATAAGCACATCCAACACTGCTAGTGCTCTCGGATCCATCGGTGTAAATATATCGTCTGTCAGGGTAGCCTGACAAAAATTCTAAAGAACACGTTCGAATACTACTAATGGGCATCGTGGACTTCCGGTGTTTGGTCATCCCAAGATCTACATGGGGCGTGCCAGCTAACCAAGGGATTAGAACTTTTCGCCCTTTGCAAACATCCTAGGCAGCTCAATTGCAATGTTCCTTAGAAGCTGGCTTAGGACTAACTGTGCTTTTCCTGTGCTTGGTGATGAAAAAAGAAGCAAACTATGGGTGCTTAGTCATACATCTAAGCGCACAGCCATAATTTGCCAAGAGAATCCCACGCCGATATTGTAGGGGAGGTTCTGCGGACTCGGCGTAAAGGCTCGCGACGGGACTTGTTGGAAAAGCTCCTATTGCCATACATATGCCCCTATTATGCACCACGCCTAATCTTCTCAGCACAGATGGTCATGCTGACGAATAAAGAATACACCCATAGTCTAGTTTGGATCGGACCAGTGCGCGATACATTCGCAACAAAATTGTCCGATCCGCTCCTCGCGATTTCCCATTTAGTACTCGCATGATATTCAGGGAAAAGTCACATCGTGCTCTTACTTGTGCTATATGCGATGACCAACTAAGCTTCCTATCCAAAATCCACCCCAGGAAACGCGTTTCATCTGAGAAGGGAGGTAAATGTGGACCGAAACGAGCGAAGGTGGTAATCGTCTCCTACGGCGCCAGGAGCTGACGCAAATTGACTTCTCGTTTGAGAAACAGTTTTTTGAGCTCCCTTCTCTAAGGTTCTCCAAATATTGCTGCAAGCGCCCTTGTAAGGACACCGTTCGCTGAGAAGTACAATAGGCAGCAAAGTAGTCTACGAATAGGCATGACGAAACTCCAGGTGGAACACATTTCCAGATAGAGTTAATTGCTACAGCAAAAAGGGTCACAATTAGTACCGAACCCTGAGATACTCCCTCCTCCTGAACAAAATAATTAGGAAAAACCGAGCCGACCCATACTCGAAAAAAGCGGTCCTACATGAACTCCTGAATGAACAACGTTAGGCGCCCACTTATGTTCAAGGTATACAGGGAACGCAGAATCGCTGCTTGCTAGCACTATCAAAGCCTTCTCGAGATTGAAAAATATGCCAACGGTTTGACATGTGGCTGTTTTCAATCGCGCAAAGGGTATATGGGTCGATCGACCTGCAACACGGCTTAGCCTATTTCACACCACCGAAGAAAGTGTATGTCGGTTAAACGAAGCTACAAATTTGCTCCATGATGTCGTTTGATGTTTGCTATCCTTAATGACTTGTCTGGATCTAGCGCGCATGTCTTGTATTGGATTAGGTTATCCAACGTAAGGTGACGTTGGAAAGCTCTAAGAGCACGCCTTCGAGTACAAATAGCATTCCGACGTTCATCCGAATAGATTGCTCAGCAGCCAAAAGAATCCTCTCGGTAACATGCTGCACCAAATCATTCACTGAGTCCTGCTGGTTGTACGTAAACGCAGCCAATTTGGTTGTAAAGGTTCCAGTTGGCATGGCCCAAACGCCATCTAAGCATACCTGTGGAGCATTTATATTGCGCTAAGAGACTAATAAGACATGGAAAGTGGTCACTAGAGTATAAATCAGAGATGACATTCCATTGTAAGGAGACTGCCAACTGAGGTGAACAAATTGCAAGATCAAGGTGTGAAAATTTAATTGAAAGAGTCATAAAGAAATGTAAGCTCTCCAGTGTTGAGCGTAATGCGCGTGCCTCTTGCACAAGCATGACTTCAACCTCAAAGTGGTTGGTGCGCATTGAAGTCTCCCACCAACAGAAATGTTGGGAAACTAGATCTTCTAAATCAATGTGCGAGAGGACATGGGCTGGAGGTAAATGTAAGTTACAAATGGTGGCTGGATGTTTGGCAGCAGAATTCTTACGGCAACTGATTGTACTCGTATATCAAACCGTAAGGTAACATATTCCATATATAAGTCATCTCCGACAAGTGTCATAGCGCCGCCATGTGCCGGAACACCCTCTTCTGGTGTAACATCACACCATATTGGGGTGTATCGTCTTAAATGGAAAGCGTCTTGTGGACGCAGTTTAATCTCTTGCAATCATGTGACCAAAGGTTAGTTCTTATTGAGCAAAAGCTCAAGTTCTGGTTGTTGCGTTCTTATACCACGTATGTTCCATTATAAGATAGCCATGTTAATATCTGTATGGGACAGGTACTCCAAGGCAATTCTGCATTAGTTTGAAGTAGGCGGTTGGCTGATTAATTTAGCCTTTTTCTTCTGTCTTGGGCTGATATTTTTGTCCGAGGCCTTTTCTCGCCTCTTTTCCTCTGGGGTTCTCCCAGTGTGGGCAGACTCATCCAGCTCCATGTCCTCTGCCGAGGACATCCATGTTCCCAAAGCGAACTTGGGTTCGAGTGTCTCAAACCGGTTGCTAACGGGGACCGGCGACGACGAATGACGCCGTCCGAGTCCACCCTGGAAGATTCCCCAGAAAAAGATCTTCGAGGAGATGTCCGTGGATTCTTAGATCCTTTCGATGCACTGTCTTCTTTGGTGAAGTAGTTTTTGGTGTAATTCTTCTTGAACTTTGTCAGTGAGGCATTGTATTTTACAGGCTTGCTAGTCTTCTGTGTTGAATTTGACGTTTTTATTGGTGATCTGTGATATTCTTTTCGCCTGAAGATTTTGGAGACCTTAATACAGATGTGCGTTGATGTTGAGGGCTTTGGAATAGAGCTACGGGCTACAAGTATCTTTTCTGAGATTGTGGCCCCGTCATGATTGCTGGTCTGCGTTGCGATCTCTCGCCTCGACACCAATTTAGATGCAACTGAGCTATATGTACCGGAGCTTGGCACAGACGGTTGGCCTAAACGCAAGAGTTTCCGGGCTTCTGAGAAGGGCAACTTCTTTGTAAACCGTATCTCTTGGATCGCTCTTTCCTCTTCAAAGCGGGGGCAATCTCGGGAACTGGATGGATATTTACCTCTGCATTTCACGTATGACGACGCTGCAGTACATACACCTTCGTGGATTTCGTTTCCTCATTTAGGGCATGTAGCTAGTTCCACACAAAGCTCGCTTTTATGTTCAAAGCGCTGACACTTGAAGCATCTGGGTGGGTCGGGATGAAAGGCCTAACTCGATGGATTCACCCTGTCTTAATCCTTTGCTATAGATCTACCCAATCAAAGGTCAGGAATAGGATACGAGTTAACTTTAATTCACCCCCTTCTTTACGCTGAACCAGGCAAACGTTAGTAACGCCTTGCTCCAAAAGACCTTCCTTAATCTCCTCATTGGTCAAATCATCCATTGCACGGGTGTTTATGACACCGCGCGAGGGGTTCAATGTCCTATGTATCTCAATACGTATTGAATAGCTTTCTAACATCTGAGGTTTCAGTAATTTAGGACCCTGGGTGGATGAATGTGTTTCAACAAGCAGCGTGCCATTGCGAGATCTAGTGCATGACTTTACTGGACCAGCAATGTTGTCCAAAACCTTTTGAATGATAAAGGGGCTCACCGATGTAAACCTCCTACCTTCCTCAGTTCTAGTTATTACCGAGTAGCGAGGAGCACTCCACTCTGCTACTTCCTTTCCTATAACCTTCTCTGTGTTAGAGTTTGTTTTGGGATGACCCATGGCGATTTAATTCTCCACCGTTGCCAATTTCTCCGATGGCATGCTCACATCCTGGGCACCACCCTGGTTTAGGTAAGAGTCCTGGCCGGGACCTTGCTCACCCTATGGTCTCACCTCCCAGTGTGTAGACAGAGGGACCCAGTCACCTTCAGGAGTGCATCAACTCATGCAATGGCCCCTCCCCGGGACTGACCTTTATCAGCGGATACGAACACAGATCCTACATGATAACCACGGGCTGGGAATTACGCGGTTACTCAGTCACCACTTTCGTCTCCCCACCCACCTGCATCCCATGCGTAGGTTATCCATCAGACTGTGCTCAGGGAGGTATCAGGTTGGAGGTCGGTTTTGAGGTCAAACACAAAAGTGGACCAAAGTTGATTGGGTGTCTAGCATAAGCTCTCTCACCTCTTAGAGGAACCCAATCGAGAGTAAGACTTGGAATCCCGAGTGCGCCAAATCCGTACCTACCGTGGTAGGCTCCTGGGGGGAGCAAATACTTAGTACTATGGCTAGGAGACTGAACACATCTTCTCACTGTGGATCAAGGCTTCACGGGTGATCAGCCGTGTTAGATTTATAAAGGTCGAGCTTTCGGCCATTCTAGACTCCATGGCCATCTTACATATCTTCTCACTGACCCCTTTTTGCACATTTATGGGTTCTGAAATACAAATAGCCTTTCCTGAGTTCAGTTTCGGTTTATTTGCAGAGTTTCATCTTCAGTGCAAGAGTTTTCAGCCACTTCAACAGAATCACATTTACGATTTCTCTATCAAGTTCATTTTCAATTACTCTTCGATATCCACGTTGCTTTCATCATTAATGGTATCCTCATTCAATCTTTTAAGCACTTGATTTCAAAATCTGAGTGTCACTTCCCTGGATGAAACAGCACAATATGCCATTTGTAATATTTCCACTATGATAACGCCACGCCGCGAATCCAGCGAATTCCCGCAATGTATTTGGTAATAGGTTAGGAGGCGGCTTCTTCTCAGGATCTGCTTGGACGTCAGTTGCTAATGTGGTGAGGATAATGTAGATATTTCACGGGGAAGGAGAATGGAAAGATATGTCTGGAAGGTTCACCTTTACGAAATTTCCACTCTAAATTACTTTAGTAATGGTACTTCCTTCCCTTCACTGTGAATTCTGCAAGTTCCATTATTCACAAACTCTATCCCGGGTCTTAATTTCCTTTCATTCTCTAGCATACACGAAATCTTTACTTTTTATCCCGCACCTTGAGGACTTCCTGTATTTGGCCATTTCATACACAAGAAAATATTACAAATTATGGCATATACATATTTCAACATAAATACAGAGCGATATGTAGAGGTTGTGGTAAATAGATGACAATAATTCATCTTTATTCTCAGCACTTTGCAATACTACTCGTGTCAACTGTTACGCATCTGTTTTGTATCCCGAAGTATCGCGAGTTCACCTTATGAATGACTGTGTCAAACTCCCCGAAATGCTTCCAAAAATCAACTTAAATAAACTTGTAGAAGCCTTAGAAATTTTCTCCATCCAGCAAATTTTGCTGCCTCCTGATTGGGTCTCTTAGAAAGGCTTTAAACTTATTAGCTGCTGGGTCAAACTTTAAATCTTTAACGGTAGCCAAAATAATCGTTGGGAATAGTATCTCAATATTAGGTCTCCCTTGGACTACAATAGAAACACCTGACTTTTATGGCCCCACGCCCCGGATATGACAAAGGATCGAAATATGTTTCTGCTGGTAATTTTCAGTTGGATCTTGCAGAATTCCTTGTGAAACTGTACTGATATTTATTTATAACTATTCATGAAATTAAAAACATATGAACACTTTCTTGGGAGCTTTTAAATGATATTAATGTCAAATAGATCGGACAAATATAAATATTAATTAGTCGGATGTAACGCTACACATTGTAAACAGTACTGCTCCTGAATCACGCAACTGGTGACGTTGCTATTATCTTGGACACTAAAAAAATCGAGGCCTATTCACCGAAACTTATTGGGATATCTAAATCAAGCAAAGATAAGAAGGTACTGTAAGCATAAGAAGCCAACTTTTCATATACAATGCAAGATAGCGTTTCTTAACTTGCACGACGTATGAGAGACGTCACCTCACTAGTTGAGGATTAAGGTACTGACGCCGCTGAAAAAGTGAGTGAGTGAGTGTGTGGGGTTTAAGGGTCTGTCGGCAACGAGGTTATTTGGACCCGGCCCTGAGCAATGCCTATACATTGCATAAAGTATAACTGGTATGAGAATGAAGATTGCATTATGCAACCACATCATTTATTAGCAATGAAAATCGGATAAGTTGTTTCGGTCATGTACTGAGGCAACTAATTCCTGTGAAGGAGTCGTTCTCATGAATTGCACAAGATATCTCCGGAAGATATTTATAGTATCTGCTATACGAGAGCTCAGTTAGCACAAATAAACCAATCGATGGAAGCGGAACACTGTGTTTCGTTCACACAAGAGCATTTCTGAGAAAGCTAATGTTGAACACAGGAATGGGAAGAACCGCTCCACTCTTTTGAAAGTGGGATTCATTAAACTTAAGTGTAGATGGCTGGGGTGGCCTGCTTCATGCAAATTGAAACAGTTTTGTCCGTAACTGACAGCCGTTTACGAGCGTTTGGTTTTTAGAGATAAGTCTTGTATTCGTCGGATTGAGCAACGCCTTCCTTCTTACGTTCCTTCCACGTGACGAGTTCAAGGGTGAACTTCCAAAACTTAAAGCTTGAAAGTAGTCTCAGAATCGCACCACATAATCAGCCAACCTGCAACCTGAGATTCGAACGAGTGAAGTATTCGTTCTCCTACTATTTCATAGTAAGTTAACTATTTTGGAGCCGGTTGTACGCCTTTTAATTTTTATCATCCTGTGTCCATCTAAATATTCCAAAGGCCTTGGGTAGCGTCTTTTGCTGAGGAGGAGGACGAAGCAGTGTGATAACAAAAAACGCATATATAGCATGGCATGTCCAAAGACTAAAAGACAAAAGTGGGAATAATCCATCACTAACAGACTAACTGCTTAAAAGAAGCTTTAAATGTCACGAACAAAACTATCATTTACTTGCAAATATATGGGCTAAATGAGTTTAATAATTATTGAAACTAATTAACTTTGAAAGAAGTTGGCTGTAAGCACCGGCATAAATCGGGGTTTGCAGACTCGCGGCTGTTAACATGAAACAGTTTCAAATATAATTACTATCACAAATACTTGGTACCCAATTATCAGTAGTTAGATATGCCAATTATCCTTCTATAGCAAGTTGCAAATGACTAAAGTTTATCAATAACTTCACATATACTTAGCTTGAGCACTACTAGCAGTAACACGAGATATAAATTGTCCTCCAGTCATAATTCTATTGTTTTGAGTACAAATGTAACCAACAGCCAGGGTTGCCAATGTTTAAAAGTAAAACTATCGTACCGGCCATTCAAAATTATAGATTTAGATTCAAAATTATCGTACATCATAAACCAAATGCTACAACAATCAATGTATCAGCATAACACTTATGAAAATGTAATAGTATTGACGTTTATGGTATCCAATTACAAGGTTGATGACCACAATCAGTATTACAACTTTAGTACTTACGTTTCTCACACTATATCTGAAAGTTCATCTTCCTCAACTGTTGCAGCGTTATACAAATTTGTTGTTGAGATAAACTTTAACATTTTCTCAGTGACTTGGAGATTTTCGGACCCACCACATTCTTTCATAAGCTGAGACGACAGAATAAGTCCATTTACCGTATCTAGCGTCAATCTGTTTCTAATTTTGGTTTTTATTAAACCTAGTTTGGAAAAACTTTCACAATAAGTGTTTCTGTGGGGCAATGAAATCACTGATAATGCAAAGGCTGCTAGTTCTTTGAAATCAGTATTTGCACCAAGGTGACGTGTTTAACAGCACTCCAGAAACTGCCAGGTTCAGGCATGTTGTCTATTTCACACGAAATATGATGTATTCCGAGTTTTCTCCGTTGATAATCTATTTTCTGAACAGTGCCTTCTTCATTGAGATTATCAGACCTGCACACATTGACAATAAGAGGATAAAAGGTAAAAGGATTAGTAGGATATGTAATGGTTGCCCTAGAGGGGTGGAGACAGACCATGAGGGCAAAAGTGGTGTCACTATTTGTTATTAATTTCATTTCACTGGTGTGACAAAGCAGTGAAAATGATATTTTGCCGATATCGAAATTATCGTACACCCCCATAATTATCGTACGGGTTCACAACCATGAGTGCATGCGTTCAAATTATCGTATGCCCCCATAATTATCGTACGGGTTGGCAACCCTGCCAACAGCAAACAACAACAATTCCAACCCTTAGGGTTGCAACTAATATACCGTCAGTTAATGCCACTATACTCAATGCAGTTACACTTAGAGTTGGAACTAATATACTGGCAGTTAATAGAATTATACTCAAGGCAATCACTAACGAAATCCTTAGGCGAATTCTTGCAAGCCAGCATTAGAGGTGAATCCAATGCCCTGTAAGTTAATATAATTATACCTAAGGTAATTATACTTAGAGCTGAAGTCACTACTGTCAGTTTAGAGAATTATAATCAGGGTAATTACATTTAGAGCTGAAACCAAGGTACTGTCAGTTAATAGACTTATGCTCAAAGCAATAACACTTAGAGTTGAAACCAGTTATACCTCTAGTTAATAGGAAGGCTTTTACACTTAACCCTCAAAGTTTTTACACTTAAAATTAAAACCATTTCTATTCCAAGTTAATACGTCACACCAATTGTAGTCCAAGATAAAGACATTTTTACAGTTTAGCATATTTACATTTAGAATCGGAATCATTCGTATTTGATGTTAGAAGCCATTACGCCTAAAGAAAGTTATAAATTAACTGACAGTATATTGTTTTCAACACCTGAGTACAATTGCCTTGAGTATATACATTAACTAACGGTATATTCTCTTAACTGCAACTGTAATTGCTTGATTACAATTGTTTTTAACTGAGGGTTATACATTCCCCTCCTATACTGCACAGATAAAGTTGCAATAAGTGGCTAGGTGCTGTGCAGATAAGCATACTGTACAGGAGAACCTGTACGACCTGTTCTCGAATGCTGGAATGGCTACAACTTCCAATGTTATTAGCTCAGGTATAACTGCTTATAACAGGGAAAATAACTTATTCCAACCGCAAGTGTACGTACCTTAAATATACAACATTTTAACTTGTGTTTACATTATTTCAACTTCAAGTGCAATAGTCTTGAATTTAGTTTAATATTAACAAATGGTTTTAGTTGGAAGGTAATTCCCTTGAACATAATAATTATTAACTGGAGTTTAGGTTTAAATTGTAAGTTGGAATCCCTTTGAGAACGATTACTGTTGGTGTAAACATATATGTTGTCCACTCTCAGTATTACCCTCACTCACTCACTCACTCACTCGCTCGCTCGCTCACTCACTCACTCATTCACTCACTCACTCATTCATTCACTCACTCACTCACTTACTCAGTCACTCACTCACTCACCCACTAACTCACCCAACATAATTGCTTTGAAATTATTTCTGTTAAATTTAAAATGGTATAAATCACAAGACTGTGGACTACTATCGGTAAAAAATTATGTATTGTCATTGAATGGACTCCTTACACCTTTAAAAAAAAAACATACACCTCAGTATAAGAAAAACCCGCAACAAACGAGGGCTATTAAATAATCTTTCTGTCTGTTCCACGAAAGATTGTTGTTCCTGCAATGGAGGAGAGCAAACAACAGACCATATATTATATGGCTGCAGAAATCTAGAGGGAAAAAAAGAAGAACATTCAGAAGAAAAATAATTCAAAAAAGAAGAAAATGGCCACCAACTAAAGTCGAAATTGCTAAAAGTTATTTTAAAGAATATGTTCCGTATGCCAATGCAATTGATCTAACGAAAAATAATTGAACTGTATAAATCTATATAATTATTCATGTTAATTTAATATATGATTATCAGTTTACTTTGTAAGCAAACCCAACATGTAGTATTACATATTGTAATGGAACATGTAGAACAATAAAGAATATTTAAAAAGAAAAAAGAAAATAACCATACACCTCAGTATAAGAAAAACCCGCAACAAACGAGGGCTATTAAATAATCTTTCTGTCTGTTCCACGATAGTAGTTTCAAACGCATAAGATCCCCATTAATGGGTAACAATCAGGTAATTTCCTATGCACAACATTAAAGGAAACTGGATGAACATATCCTCAACTTCATAAATACAGCCATTAATAACTGCCATTAATAAGTAATCCCTAAATATGGTAAGCAAAACAATTTCACAGAAAACTGCTTGCGCGCAAAAAATTTACTTCCAGTGATTGGAAACACCGTTGAATAAGTATTACTGATCGAATTATCCACAGCTTAACTAGAACGAACTCTCTACATGTCAATCGATATAGACTTATGCCTTCAAAATCCACAAGGATGCTGTACATCAACGGATGAAATCTGACATGCTCATAAACCATTTGGAATGCTCGTTTCATTGGATATTTTCTATGCATCTAACTCGGCCTGCTGGCCCAAATTCCTCTACCTATTGAAAATCAACTTGTAACTTATATTAGATTGCGCAAAATTATTCCACAGGCAGAAAGTACTCTTAACAACTTGCAATACTACGTTAACTCGAGATATAGACGAAAAATTTCCATAGGGTTCCGCACACAGATATCTTACAATGGAGATTGTCAGAAATCTGCACACCCATCACCTAAGCAGATGACGGATTACTTTTTGTTCTTGTTAAAGAACACAACACTCTCCTTAACAGGAACAACAGACAAGGATTTGAATATATTAGTTAATGGGAACAACAATACATTAGAGTTCAATCCATAAAAAAAAAAGCTGTAGCTATGACAGTTACAAAGAAAATTAAATTCGAAACACCCAGAATAAAACTGGACGGTCAACTTATACAGATTTCAAATGAAATTACATAGTTAGGTGTCACATTAGACAGCAAATTAGCATTTAGGACCCACTTTAAAATGTTGGACAGAAATCTGTTTATGCCAGCAAAACCAACCGGGAAATTGAATTCCAATATTGTGCAAATTCTATATGTGGGGCATGCAGTCAATTGTTCTAAACTGTGCATCTACTTTTGAAGAGGTGCTACATAAACAATGGGCTCAACATTAGCTGGCACAAATTCAGAGAGGATTTGTTTTGCATATTACCCGCACATATCGCACAATTTCCGCTGATGCTGCCCTTGTAATTGCAGGCATTGAATCCCTGCACCGCATTAGAATCTAGGGCGCTGATGACCGAGTAGTTGGGCGCACTTGTGTGTGTGTGTGTGTGTGTGTGTGTGTGTGTGTGTGTGTGTGTGTGTGTGTGTGTGTGTGTGTGTGTGTGTGTGTGTGTGTGTGTGTGTGTGTGTGTGTGTGTGTGTGTGTGTCACGGAAGAGGGGCATCTCGACACACTGCGACTCCTACATGGATATATTGTGGGCTACCACCCCCCAGGGGGAAGGGACGAGGCAAAGTGAGACCGGAGGCATGTTAAAGAGTGGAGCCAACGAAGCCTACAGACACATAGAAGTCCCTAAGAGTTACAGATATTGACACCTGGCGCACAACCGCAGTGTGACCTCTACCTAGGGAGAAGTTCACGAGGTGACCCTTGCGGCCCGGGCAGCAACTTCCAGGGAGGGTCTAAGAAAAGGATCCAGTGCGCAAGCAACTATGTTATCATTCCGCATTCCCCGGAACAAATCGCGCTACCAACCAAACCTGAAATATGACAAGGGAGAGAAATGAGAAATGAAGAGAAGAGATTAATGCACCCCAGCAGTCGCCTAAGTGTCAACAGGGGGAAACCACAGGAAAAAAAACAAAAAAACAAACAAAATGCGCGGTCACGGGGATCGAACTCCATACTGCCTGAGCCATCCCTCACGGTTTGAATGCCCTTAAAACTACAGCATGAATGAAACGATATGAGGCCGCGTTACATGGAGCTTAGGATTACACTGCATCTATTTTTCTCGATAACTGAGAATACCGGTAAAACCCTTATCCTTATAATTCACCCTAACCGAGACTCGAAATCGGGACGTGTATAACTGAGGCAGACACGCTACCCCCATGCTACCCATATAAATTATTCAATCATTTGATAAGCAGTTATGGTCTTGTCTATTGCTAAATCACTGTTTGTGGCAGGATATACTGCCAAATACATGGAAAACAGCCAATGTTACACAAATTACGAAAGTAATAGATAAAGATTCACTGAAAGCAAAATTCCGAAGCCCTGCTTGTTAACTATTTTGGTTAAAGTTCAAGATTATTATAAATGCAAATTCGACTATATAGAATCACGTGGAAAATAACTGAGCAGTAATGTGGCTTTAAAACGTGAAAGTCAACAGAGAGGATGGTATTAGTTGAGCCAAAGGAGTATTTGAACTTCAAAACAAAAGTATTAATTCACTGAAGTATTTTTGATATTGTAGGACCTTTTTATAACCTATGGGACTAGCTCTATTTTGAGGGAACTACAACTTCTAACTATACCGGAGTATTAAAGAATATTGTAACAGCAGAACTATGTACAGCAATTGGTAAGAAAATTTAGGGCCCCTTTTAGGGAAATTGTAATAAAGTGGTAGACCAAAATATAGGAGTGTAATAATGAACAGTATTCTTTAAGTATTATTGAAGGTAAAAGTACAGTGAAATTGAGGTGAATTATGCTGTTTTAAAAGTCGAGCTGAAAAAATGAATTCTAAAATTTTCTTTATCTAAATTATGGAATATATGTGTATAGTGCTTTAAAGGAAACCTACTATGGATAAAAGCTACAGATTATAGCACTTATAAACTTGAGAAATATAAATTATAATGAAACTAATTAATTGTTGTATGTAATTTGGATTAAGATTAGTATAAGGAAACAGTTACTGGATTTCAATAGTAGTTTACAAATAGAATTACCAAAAGTTAAATAGGCGTTTACTTTAGTCGATTAACAGTAGTTATATAGCCATTGTTTTACTTTTGAGAAAACACTATACTATTTATGTCTCAGAGTCAGGATAGGGTGTATTGCTGACTTTCCAGCAGTGAAATATTAGTTGTTGGTTTCCTGCAATGGAAAATGAGATGACAAATTTTGGTTTTAGTTTTGGTTTTAGCATTAGTTATTTTTAAATTTTAGTGCAGATTTAGGTGAAATAGAGCTAGTGTCATGACATTAGCGAAATATCTGCTTAAATGTGTTGCTAAAACGAGGGTATAATTAAATTTGGGGCAAAATAAAGTATAAAGTATGTGATGATGCGTCCGGGTAAATGCTTAGGGCGTCAGGAAGTAGAATCGCAGATATCGTATCATTTTATTTTTCTCTCATAAATCAGTAAATAAATGCTAATTCAATAGCTAAGTCTCCATCGTAGGACAGAATAATCCTTCTTCAAATCAAGCCACCTTCTTGATTAACCAAATTAGTCATGAAATTCCCAAAAATCTATTACTTCATTGAAACAGACTTTTGTAACATTTGTGAATAATAATTTTCAGTCGCTATTCATTGTGGCTAAATAGATTTTATTTTTAAAATGTTGAAACCTTCCGAATGCTTACTTAACCAATTAGAATTCTATATTCGTTAGAGTAAAAGAATCACATGAACTTCAGAGTTATAACTATACTGCATCATTATACGCTACAGACATTTTATGTTTTGTAGGCTACGCGTTTTTCCTCCATTTTGTAATATATGATTGCATGCTATAGAGAAATCTTTAATCTTTTGCGGTCAATTATGCTATTTGGCTAAGCCGGGTAAATAGAACGGCGTCTGTAGATAACCAGCGGGATGGCTCAGGCCATTAGTTGCAAAACAAGCAGTGAGTGAGTGGGTGTGTTGGGTTTAAGGGCCCGTCGACAACTTGGTCATTAGGGCCCCAAAACAAGCAGTTACTTTAATTGTTTATCAAACATGTCTGTATCTCAAACCCTTGTTTATAATCTATGAGTGCTAAAAACAAATGGTTCGTAACTTTTTCAATGTATCTATGCAGCTGTACTTCACATTTACACAATGACAATTGTATAAACTTCACCTTGTATTGCTGTTTTTTGTTAAATCTCAAACATATTGATTTTGTGAAAGAAACAAGTTGTTGATGAACTGTTCGGGTATTGAAATGTAATATTTTTTTCCGAAATTTTGCTTGCATCCACTTTTATTAAAATTTGATTTCCTTGTTTCCTTTCATAACTGAAATGTGTTATTTTCAACGTCATTACCATCTGTAAAACTGAAAGAAAAACAGAGAATAAAGAAATAATAAACGTTAATAGCGCAAAATTAATAATTCGTCCAAAGATTTTAAATTATACATATATAAATTTCCGAATATTTTGATAAATTAGTGGGATTCCTAGTTCTCACTGACGGACATATTCATTTTGTGTTGGTGTGTGGGTAATTTGTAAGTCTCCATTTAATAACAGAGCTCTGTACATAACGTGAACGACATGAGTGAAAAGAACGTCCAAGAGATTCTGGTGTCCTCAAGGCTGCAAGATAACCGATATTGACTTCGGATAAATGGCAAAACATCGGAGTAAACACTATTCGCTTGTCACCAAACCGGGAATTACACTTGCACCCTCTGGATTATGAGGTAGACACGTTACATCCACACCATGGAGATGCTTTAATCGTGAGGCAAGTGCTCGATACACCTTACTTGTCGGTTATTTCATAAACAACAGATCGTCCTTCTGGCCTGCTTTCCGTTTACCGCAGAAACCATCAAACAATCTCAAAGGATTGAACCTATACGAGTATTGGCTACCACAACACTTTAATCCATAGTAAAGCGCTCATTCACCCCATCGACTTGTTCGATGGGTAGGGTTCTCCACATCAGAAGTACCTTAAAGGGATGATAGTTAAGAGAGAATATTAATATCCTGAGGGTGGCAGAGATAGCGTCTATCCTTCTCAATATATTTACTCTATATCCTCCCTGGGGCGTTAGCTTCAGATTGGATTTCTGAGGCGATACCAAGCGAAATTACTTGTACCCTTTCGGAACTTGTTGATCTTTGTATTGAACTGGAACGGAAGAGTGGGCAGAAGTGTTTCTGACTTCGCTGGTTTATGCTGGCCACACTGGAAAGCGAAAATTGGAAAAACAAATACCATGACTAAGGATAAACACTAACTGCTGTGTTAGGAACTGTTTAACAAGCGAAATATTGAAATAAAAATTATTTATTTGAAATAGTTTGCCATATAAACAAAGTATAACCACGGAATTCATGTTTTTAAGAACATTTACAACTATACATATAAAATTAATTTTAGCGCCAAGTATAGAAAATCGATTGAATTAGTGTAGCCCGCCTCGGTAGCGCGATGGTTAGCGTGTCTGCCTCACGTTCAAGAGGTCGCGAGTTCGAATCTCGCTTAGGGTAAGTTATCCGGGTAAGGTTTTTTTCCGAGGTTTTCCCTACCCTGAGAAGACGGATGTCGGGTAACTTAAAGCTCCATGGACCTCGGGCTCATTTGAGCATCATTTCACCCATTTCATTTTCATTCATTCGTCCGATATGACACAATGTTGGAGGACGTTAATTTAAAAAAAAAAAAAAAAAAAAAAAAAAAAAAAAAAAAAAAAAAAAAAAAAAAAAAAAAAAAAAATGAAATATAAATAACTACCAATTATTTAATAGTGAAATTCAGGATTATTAGCCAAAAAATCAATGGAGTTAATAAAATATTATTTCACTAATTAATTTCTACGTGCTATTTATACACGGAATATAAGCAAACGATTAGAACATTTAACTTTCATTCCTATTTTCGACATTGCAGGGTTACTTTTAAAACTCAAATTGCAAATTCATTATTTTAATTTACCTCCCTCTTTGCTTTATGAAGTGACTGTACAGTGCTCTATCTAGAGGATATTAAACATCCATAAATTTTATGGTGTCTTCTCCGCACTATCCCTTATAACTGTAATTTTGTACAGCTCCGGCTATTCCTAATAATGTTTTAATAATCCCCAGGTGTTAATACAAAAGAATGTGTAACATCTGCAGAACGTTGGACTTCCCGAACCTCCCACGGTAGTCTTGCAATTTTTGGAAATGGCTGCAAGGCCTATATGCTTTTTTTTTTTTTTTTTTTTTTTTTTTTTTTTTTTTTTTTTTTTTTTTTTTTTTTTTTCTTCTTCCATATCAAGGATTGGGTTTTTCCCGTTCCGAAGCTGAAGTATCACTGGAACTGCTTCCATCTCTTTTTGGGCCGTCCTACATCCCCTCTTCCTCTTGGCTTATATAAAAAGTGCTTGCAGCGGTAGACGCTCAGAGTACATTCATACCATCTCTCCTGATATCCTCTCACTTCTTTTACCATACTATTTTGTATATTCAACTCTTCTCTAACTTCTTGACCGTTTTCTTTGGTCTCTAACGCTCAACCTTAATATCGACCTTAAAAATCTCATTTCAGCTGCTTCAATACGTCTTTTATCTCTTGTTCTTAGCATCCATGTTTCACTTCCTTACACGAAGGCCATGCTATGTAGTCGAATCTGGATTTCTTTATTCATGTATTCTCCCAAGTATCTTCTTATACATCCGCTTATATGATTATTAGGGCTTGGAAGTTGCATGCCCTAGAAACACTAAAATATGCATGGCATGAAAATATGCCAAGAAATATGCACTATTTCATTAAAACAATTAATGTCCATTTGCAGTAGACAGGACGAGTTAGTATAAATAATAAATAAAGTTACCTTATTCCTTAGAGGTTGAAGCAAAAGTGGTCCTGTTGCTAGTATTAACTGCTAAATTGCAGTTCATAACCAACACTTTTCACAAATTTTCAACTATAAAACATCGTCTGTTGTCTCGCAAAACACTTTTGTGACGTGAGAAACTTCTCTCTACGTCACAGGATGTTATCGGGGCATATTTAAATGATGTTATCTGCTTCACAGAGAGTCAAGTCTCTTGGTGTGACAGATGGTTTTCTTTCGAGGATGTCTCAAATATCGCACATCTGTTTATAACCAGAATTTTTTGAAATTACATAATTCAGTTTCTCTTTCACTTTTTGACCTATGCTACCAGAAACCGAAATCAGAGCACATATTTTTTTCAAAGACAGTAAGTGATTCATGCAAAGGAGATCCTACAGCTTCCAATGCCGTTATGGCTGTTTGTAAGAAAGAAAAATGCGCAGATATGAAACTAAGATCCTCTTTTAACCCAGTGCCTGACAGAATATTTTGCACAGTTTATATTGATGAAACATGTTTCGAGTCCAATGAATTAACATCATCGAGTATTTCTATGTGCTCAGGATAATATAAAACTGCATCGACCCATGTTCCCCATCAAGTTAACACTGTTGCAGGAGGAAGCAGGATATTAGATGCTGTTGATCTAAACAACTTAACTCTTTTAGGAGAATTAACAAAACGTGTCTTTGTACTGGACACAAATCTATCTACCAATGGGAAAGAATCACGTATTGTCTCAGAAATGCAACGAAGAGCGTGTGCCAAGCAAGTTATATGCATTAAGTTAGGAAAACTACCTTTCAGAGCATTTTACCATATTATACAGATAGAAAAAGAATTTAAAAAAAACACAAAAATCATTAAAATATGCAATATAGAGGCTATAATACTGAAATACTATGCATTTATTAAAAATCAAGAAAATATGCAGTTATATCTACCATAAAATCATGTCCAAATAACTGAAAATTCCATAATTCATGCACATAATGTAAAAGCCTACATTTTTAACCTCTATAAAAAACATGCAAATGCATGAACTTCCTAGCCCTAATGAGTATACTTCTGTGTATTTCCTTCCAAATCTCTATTTGTTTTATATATTGATATTTCACATCCCTAATATCTAAAAGTATTTACTGTTCTATTATATTATTATCTAGAACTACTTTAGTGTATCCTATGGCGGTGGAGGAATCCTATAGATGGGAATGGTCAAGTAATTTTTAAACAACAATAGTAGGTGAACTTGTAAACCGTTGTACCTCCTCTATGTACAATAGACACATGGCCGTAGTTGATAGTGCGCTTGCCTCTGGTTAGGAGGACCAGGGTTTGATCTCCAGTACCAGATGAAAATTTTCCCCTCTGGGAGATCTGACACGGGGTGCACTCACCCTCGTTACGTCCCGGGAGAACAGTTGAGGGTCTACTTGTTGGAGAAGCAGTGGCCCTGGTCGAGAAGGCCGCATAACTGCCCGGGACGTGACCACGTACCAGCCTCCAGTACTGCATCCCACCAATGACGCCTGTAATGGGCAGAGGTGGGGAATGAAGCGGCTGAGAGGCAAGCCTTGGCCCTTCATGTGTTGTTGCGCTGAGATTTAGTTTTAGGTTAGTACATATCATCATCTACAACTTACAAAGGTAGACCAAAGATAATTTAATGACTGTTAATACAACAAAATCAAACTACCAAATCTTTTCACTAAGAAAAAAAAAAACCCACTAAAAATAAAACTAAATTTTGAGGGTCAACAATTACCAGAAACAAAGGAAGCAAAGTATTTAGGAGTTACATTTGATACCACACTTACATGGACCAAACAAATAGAAAATGTATAATACAAAGAGTATTTAAAACGTTAAAACGTCACTGTTAAAATGTCTACTGAAGCGTAGTTCTTGGAGGGGAATTCAAATCTTTCAAAACCAAAGTCTGAGATTAATTACAGGTGCTATCAAAACCATACCAATAGCAGCTATGGAAATACTAACCAACCAATACCCCATTGAATATGACAGAAAAAGCGGCTCTTATTCAACACGAAAAGTTGATCAGACTCCCATTCAATACATGGCGCAAGAGACATTTTACACATACACTAAAGACTCAGGAGAGCTTTCTTTCCAAAATTCAAGACATCAGTAAAAATGTACACCTTCCTAATTCAAAGGAAAACTTCATATCTAAAGTCAATCCGACACATACATTAGACATCACATATTATTTACACCTGACAGAAGAAGTTAAAAAAAGTGATACTCCAACTAGTGTTCTAAAATTATTGGCATTAGAGACAATCCATACTAGATTTCCAGAACATGAATGGCTCCATATTTATACTGATGCATCATTGATATTGTCACCGCGCCTGCCGTATCTAATTGCCGACAACCGCAGTGTCACCCATCGCATTATTGTCGGCACTACCGCAAAGGAGCCGAAGGAAAGAGACGGAGAATGGCCGCATTGTTGGGGCGCTTGCCGAAAGAGAGAAAGTGATAGAGGCTTCTAGAACTGTCTGCTTTGTGTTTCACCGCTAAATAAGTGAACGTTCCGGAAGCTTCCAGAATAGTGCCTGGGAGATATAAATAGCGGTAAAGTGTGAGAAGGGTCAGTCAGACGTACGTGAAGCGTTGAGTAGTGCCGACGGAGAACAGTCAGACGTATGTGAAGGTTGAGTAGTCGTGCCGACGGAGACGGACAGACGATGTGGAGAGTTGTGCCGACGGAGAAGAGTTAGTTCTTTGTGTTACGAATTCGGAGCCGTGCTGTTGGAGAATCGGAAAAGACTTTCTTGTTGTTGCAACGAGTGTACAAAGTTACTGTTTACGGAAATAAAAGTGTTTCTTTATCTCGACTACATCTGTCTACTTTACTTTACACCCACACCAAAAGTCACAATATCAAACGGAGATATAGCAGGGTTACAAATCTTTAAGTTATGGAACTACAAACTTTGATGGAGAAATTGAAGCAATTCTAATAGCCCTACAAAATCTTTTGTATAGAATTTCACATGTTCAGCAAGCAGTTATTCTCTCAGATTCCAGGGCAGCAATTATAGCAATTACTTCCAAGTTGTCACCAAAAAACCAAACAATTATAGAATGTTGGAAAATCCTTACCCATCTAAGAGCACTTCAAAAACGCCTAGTCTTTCAATGGATACCAGCTCACTGTGGACTGAGTGGTAATGAGAAAGCTGATTTTCTTGCAAAAAAGGGTACCAGCGGTGTACAAAAATCTATAGTTAATCTGCCATTTTATGCATCTAACAGATTAGTCAACTCTGAATTCAAAAAAATTATTGCAAAATATTACTATGAAAAATCAAAGAATAAAAGATGGGAACTACCAAACATTCAATCAGTAATTCCTGAGTATCCTCGAAAAACAGCAGTTGCAACCTTCAGGTTGATTACAGGACATGATTGTCTGGCAAAACATTTAAACAGATTTGGGATATATTCTTCATCACTCTGTCCTCTATGTGATCCGCAAGAGGAAATGGATCGAGACCACCTTCAAATATGCTCGGCCACTTCTAATGCCCCATCCATCAGTGAAAAATATTGGAGAGCAAGAGGATTAATGACTTCATTGTCAGAAATCCAGCATTAGCTAACAACAACAATATCATCATCTACGAGGAATTATATATACTGTTTCACACATCTGCAACATTTCATAGACAGTAATTGAACCTATAGATATGTGTTTTGTGCGGCCATAAAAATCAATTGTTGTTTTTTAAGCTCTTTGTTCTCTTTGCTTAAGAGTGAATATCCTATTTGAATTAAATGTAACCAGCTGTCGTGATACTGTTGCTGATGACGTAATTTTTTTAATGCACGGAGATTCGAGAGTTAAGTTAGAAATTAAAGCGAGATATCTTAGTGATAAATTGGCAACTTGGTGCAAAAATGCGAAACTCGAGATTGGTCCATACAAATCGAACTTTATGTTGCTGAAAGGAAACTCTAAAATATAAAATATATTACAAATCACTTACACAATATAACAACCCATAAAATATAACAATCAAACCATTAAACGGTGTAATGAAACAAAATATTTAGGAGTTATACTAGATGAAAAATTAAATTATATTAAGCACACAGAATATGTAAGAAATAAGGCCGAAGTAATTAACAGAAGTTGTCAAGAATTGTGAACATGGAATTTAAAATATCCCTAAATAACATCATTTCCTACCATTATTGCATTTCTGGATCGATAATAATCACTTATCTGCAAGGGTGTGGGTAGACAAAACGACAAGAATTACACTGAAAAGAAAACTTACAAGTTCTCAAAGAAACATGTTATTAAGACACACAGGGGTGGTCTGCACCGCCCCAACAATGGCTTTATTGACCATTACGGGCATGTGGCCAATTTATTTTTTACTCAGACTAAGAGATGCCACATTTTGGATGAAGAAGCAAAATTGGAACAAAGTACATGAAATAGTTGGTAGGAGATGCGCGAATAAGCAGGACATTAAAATATCTCTACTTGCGGATTGGCAACAGCCCTGGGATTTGTTTAACGAAGGAAGAGGGAATTATGAAATTTTTCCATCTATTCTCGGAAGATTAAAACGCAAAAACGCCAAAGGAACGGTACATTTTTTTTTATCCAGACGTGGACCCTATGGAACTTGTTGCCAGAAAATAAATAAAACTAATACCTCTAATTATAGTGCATGTAAAATAGTTGATATCCAGAACATGTGCTTTTTGAATGTATTAAATACGACGGAAAATTATTGAAGTAAGAAATCCACTAAGGGGATACAGTTTAATGGAAATTTTAAGGTAAAAAGAGTGATACTTGCCAAGATAGCAAATGAGATTAGTGACATAGCCTGGGAAGTCAAAATAAGTAAGGATATTAAAGATCAGATACATTACATACTCCAGCAGTTAGAAGATCGCAACGAATAAGTAATATTATTAACATTGAAGAATTAAATATTACCAGACAGAACCAAAATAATAGTAGTAATAATAATAATGGAGGAGAGGAGATATATGCACAACAACCTAGTTCGGAGGAAGAAAAGGATATCTTGGAGTTATTACGAGAGCAATGATGGAGCAGACGACGAAGAGTTGCAGTTTTGCAGAAACAGTTACGGCCAAGACAATGGTGGACCCGGATGGTAAGAATTTTGAAGTGGAAGGAGAAGCCGACTCTTTGCAGATTCGCAACATTGAGTCCGGGAGCTGGTGTAACTACCCCAAATGAGTGAGTGTAGTAAAGTGAGGAGAGAGAAGTTTCCCTGTCTATTTATAATTTATAAATAAAAGTGGAGAATGGTGAAGTGGTTTAAAAGGGGGTTAATAAGTATATTGAGAGTTATATGAGTGTTTAGGAGTTTGGATTTGATGAGTGAAGACTGTTTTGGTGATTTAGAGGAGGGTTTTGTAAATTTTGGTTTATGTGAATTTTTGATGTGGGGTATTAGTGATTTTCTTTAAGTGTTTGAGAGAATGTTTATTTATTTTTTACATAAAAAGTGGAGTGGTGAAGTGAAGATATTTATGTGATGTGAAAGGATGTTAAAGATATGTGATTTACATCGAGTGAGGAATACTATATAAGTATAGGTATGTACGTGGGTGTGTGTGTATGCGTGTGCGTGTGTGTATGTGTGTGTTGAGTGTGTTGTGTGTATGTGTGCATGTGCGTGTGTGTGTGAGATTGTGTGATTATTATCAGTGGTGAATGCGATTTTTGTTTGGAAATTGTGTAAATGTTTTATAGTTGTTATATTAAATGATATTCATATATATTGTATTAATTAATTTTATTAGATGTCTAATTTTGTTGTAATTTTTGGTTATTTTTTGTGAAGGTTTTCCTTTTTAATTTTTAAAAGAGGAAATAGTAAAATATATTACATGTTTTGGTTGTGAGTTTAAATTATATAGGTTTATGTGTTTTTATAAACTATAAATTGTACCTTTGTATTTAATATTGCTAACGTTATGCACAATTTGTGCAATTTTATTATGATTAATAAAAAGTTTATTATTATAAATTATAAATTGGGTGAATTTATTAGAATTTAAGATATGAAATTAGTATTTGTTTTTAAATTTTTGAAATTCTTTTGTTTTAATTTTAAGGTTTTTTAACTTTTTCTTAAGAGAAGGAATAGTAAATTTGGATTTGGAAATTTGGTAGTAGGTTTAAACTATATAAATTTATATATATTACAAAAATTGTGTGTTGTAATTTAGGTATTGGATTTAAATTATGTAAATTGAGTTTTTGTGGTAATTTTAAATTTTAAAATATTAAAATTGCAAGCACTTTTATAATTTAAAATATTGTACTATTTATATTTTTAAATTATTAAGTTTAAAAAATTATTAATTTTGACATTTTTTGATACTGTTTAGGTGTTACAAATTGTGTAATAATTAGGGCTCGGAAGTTCATGCCCTAAAAACACTGAAATATGCATGCCTTTATGCTCTTAAAAACTTGAAAATATGCCAAGAAATATGCACTATTTAATTAAAACAATTAATGTTCCTTTGCAATAGACAAGACGAATTAGTATAAATAATAAATCAAGTTACCTTATTCCTTAGAGGTTGAAGCAGAAGTGGTCCTGCTGCTATTATTAACTGTTAAATTACAGTTCACAACCAACACTTTGCACATCGATTGTTGTCTCTCAAAACACTTTTGTAACGTGAAGAACTTCCGTCCACGTCACAAGATGTTATCGAGAATATTTAAATGATGTTAACTGCTTCACAGAGAGAGTCGAGTCAAGTCTCTTGGTATGACAGATGGTTTCCTTTTGAGGATGTCTCGAATATCGCATATCTGTTTATAACCAGAATTTTTTGAAATTACATAACTCACTTTCTTTCACTTTTTGTCCTACACTACCAGGAACCGAACTTTGATCACATATTGTTTTTTCAAAGACAGTAAGTGATTAATGCGAAGGATATCCTATAGCTTCCAATGCCGGTAGGGCTGTTTGTAAGAAAGAAAAATGGGCAGATATCAAACTAAGATCCTCTTTTAACCCAGTGCCTGACAGGATATTTTGCACAGTTTCTATTGATGAAGCATCTTGCGAATCCAATGAGTTAACAACCTCTTCGACTATTTCTATGTGTTCAGCATAATCTAAAACTGAATCGACCCATGTTCTCCAGCCAGTTAACACTGGTGCTGGAGGAAGTCGGATATTAGGTGCTGTTAATCTAAACAACTTAACTCTTTTAGGAGATTTAACAAAAATTCTCTTTGTGCTGGACACAAATCTATCTGCCAATGGGAAATAACGTATTGTCTCAGAAATGTGATGAAGAGCGTGTGCCAAACAACTTATATGACTTAAGTTATGAAAAATACATTTCATAGTTTGTCCTGATTTTACCGTTACCTGCATCAGTAACAAAAGTAACCGGTCGTATTTGATTCCACACGGCCATAGTAATTTCAAAGAGTCCATCACAAACTGGGTCACAGTTACATTGTCAGTGGCCGACAATTCGCACACATTAAGAAGACAAGGTATAGTATTTTGTTCATTATTTAAAGCACCCACGGTTATATTAGCATATAGAACAGCTTTCAAAATCAGGGGTTTCAACAGACAACCACCCAAACTGATCCGCTAATTCATTTTGTATATTTGACAATACGTTTTTGTAACAATGTCCTACATAAGTCTTACGCAGTGTACTTTCTTCAGGCACATGTTGTCGAGTGTACTTGGTAAGGAAGTTTTTAAATGTCGGATTATTAGTTTTGAACAAGGGAATATCAGTAGCTAAAAATGCTTGGCACAAGTCATAGGAAAATTCAGTAACCCTATTTCCTAAACACTCTACTAGCTGTTTTTGAACAGGGTCTGTGTTTGCGAGTTTTCTGATTAAATTCTCCTTATGTTTTGCTGTATTTATGTGCTGAACTATTTGAAACCTTTTCTCACTCTACATTTTTCTCATACGCTCCACAAAACAGTATCTGTAGATATTAAATCACCCGAAAACTCTTTCTGTAAATTAATTAATCTAGCACTCAAAGTTGGTTTATTTTCGGCATTTCAACATTTTATACGTCTAATTTAATTTGGTGAGAATCAGTTCACAACATTGTTACGTTTGATGAACATGGCACAACTACTGATGGGCAGGCAAGCATTGCTATAATCGTGCTGCTCAAAACGTTGTCCTGCACTTTATCTTTGTTAATATAAACCTCTCAGATAACGCACTGATTATTTTCTACGCACATGCATATAATGAAAGGATGGAAACAGGGGATCCACTGCATGACAACATGACTCAGCATTAGTTCTCGCCACCTAACGATTTTGATCATTATGTGCAATACTACCAATATGAAAAATATTATCCAGATGGAAAAAAATAATAAAAGACCTAAAAAATCATTAAAATATGCAATATAGGGGCTATAATATTGAAATCTTCGTTAGTTGCATCATGTGCAATACTACCAATATAAAAGATATTATCCAGATGGAAAAAATAATAAAAAACGATACAAATCATTAAAATATGCAATATAGAGGCTATAATATTGAAATAATATGCATTTATCAGAATCAAGAAAATACGCAGCTATATGCACTATAAAATCATGTCCAAATAACTGCAAATTCCACAATTCGTGCACATAACGTAAAAGCATACATTTTTAACCCCTATGAAGGAACATGCAAATGCACGAACTTCCTAGCCCTAGTAATAATAATGTTTATATTTTAATTAATGTAATGTAAACCCCGCGCGACAGCCCACGAAGGGCCAAGGCCTACCGCCCAGCCGCTGCATCCCCCACCTCTGCCCACTACAGGCGTCATTGGTGAGGTGCAGTACTGGAGGGTGGGACGTGGTCAGCGCCCCGAGCCCTCCCGGCCAGTTATGCGGTCTTCTCAACCTGGGGCCGCTACTTCTCCATCAAGTAGCTCCTCAATTGGTCCCCCCGGGACTTAACGAGGCTGAGTACACCCCGTGCATATTTTAATTAATAGTTAAACATATTTTGTTATGTATTTATAGTTTTGAAATTTTGGTTTTTATAATTTTAAAGGTTTAAAATTGAAAGTTTAATGTTGTATAATTTAAATTTTTAGTTTATGGTTTTTAAGAATTTGAAAGAATAGTAAATATTTGTTTTGAAAATTGTTAGTTGAAATTAGTGGTTGGTTAATTTTATGAATTTAGAAAAATGTTTTGGAAGTAACTTAGATATAAATTTTAGCTTTTGTACTTTATATTCGTTATGTTTTATTAACTATTTTGTCACTTTTGTGTAAGTACTCTGTGTCTTTTTGGCAGCCCGTAACTGTAACAGGAAGATATTAAAATAAATTTGAAGTTTTATGGAGTATTGGAGTATACCAGTATTTGTTACATTGGTTACCAGTATTTTGTATTTTGTTTTGTAAATTGCTTTTGTAAATTTTATATAGAATTGTAAGTTTATAAGTGTATTTTATTTTAGTAGAGGGTTAACTGGATACCAGTTAACTTTAATGATGGGTACTAGTATTGTTTATATATTTATTTTGTGTTTGAATTGGTAACTTATTTTATTTTTATTTCTTATTTTATTTATTACTTTTTATTCTTAATTGTTTATCTGAAAAATTGTTTTGAAGATTTGTATTTTTTATGGTTTATTAATAAACATGTGGAATTTGAAAGCTACGTCCCGGTGTAAGGAATTAGGTACCGGGATGGAAGTTTTCAGATTTTTATTTTACTTATTTTGTCGTCACACTCTGCGATATACAATTATTTTTTATTCCATCCCATTCTCAATTAAAGCTATATAAATCATTTTTAGTCTTTCTGTAGTTTATGAAATTAAGTTAAATGGTACTTTTAAAATCCCATGTACATCAGTAAGAATGAAGATTTCCAACGGTGAAGGAGTTATCCAAATCGGTTCAGTGGTTCTTGAGATTGCTTTGCATTTAGACATACATTCGTACAAGAGACCCTCTCTCTTGGTAATATTACAGCTTACAGGGTATGTGATCCTCCTGCACCGTTGCCAAGTCAGATCTATTGAGGGATGAAGTGTGAAAACCACAGGATGCCACAGAGTCGCAGCTAGACGGGCCACAGAGACGCGCTGAAGATTCCCCAACAAGTGCCGAGACCTCTTCATCGCGGCGCCAGGCCTCGCTGAGTAGCCACCAAACACCGCGGATCCGGCGTCACACAGGCGTCGCGTACCTTCCGGAGCTAGTGCTCCTTGGATCCGGAGTCGCTCGGGCGTCCTTTGCCTTCCAGAGCTACTGCTTTTTGGGTCTGGAGTTGCACAGGCGTCCCCTGCCTTCCGGAGCTAGTGCTCCTTGGGTCTGGAGTCATAGAGCCATCCCCTGCCTTCCGAAGCTAGTGTTCCTTAGGTCTGGAGTCGTAGAGCTGTCCCCTGCCTTCCGGAACTAGAGCTTCTTGGGTCCGGTATTGCACAGACGTCCTCCCGAAGGACGATAGCGGCCGCCCAAATACCACTTAGCGCCGGGAACAGCAGTTACCATGCGCAAGTATCCGCGCAATCTGTCCGACACCACCAACATCGCTTGTCTGGATGCCTGAAAAAGTATAAGGAAATGGAATGAAGGAAAATGATAAAAAGGAAACCATGGTATGAAGTTATGTACTCCAAGCGTTCGTCTGAGTAACATAGGGAAACTATAGGAAAACCCATGTCAGAGTGCGCGGCTATGAGGATCGAACCCGCGACCTCCCGAAACCGGGTCATAGACATTATCGTCTAAGCCATCGGCTTAGTACATTTTACTGCAATGTTGTATTGGTAACTTTGAGAATTGATAATAATGACCGGAAAGTTAACTTCTGTTATCATTCATCGGAATGAGATGAATAGTTTCGCTCTATGTCGGCAAAAAATTGAATAAATGTTTAAATCAATTTAATTTAATTAATTAACGTAACGTGATGTGATGTGATGTGTTGCAAGCTAAGTTTATGCGTTCTCTGAAATGTTGACCAAATTATTGCTTCTCCGGGTACAAGCTGTTGTAATTTGTCTAATCAAATGACGTACTTTTCTAGTCTCTATGTTGGTGGAGGCATTCGAAAATAACATAAAACTCACATCCCTTTCCGGGTCGTGGCCAATCTTCTGCGTCCCCCACCTCCGCCCACCATGGCGGTCATGAATGGGGTGCAATATCGGAGGGTGAGACATGGTCAGCGTCATAACTTCGGTGGTAATTATGGCACATCACACAGGGTTTCAAATAATCACTTAATAGACGTGAAGGAATACTCCAAGCAGCTCCTTCAGACGTGAAGTAGGTTGACAACGTTGCGTTGAGGTTGGTCAAGGAATTGACTTGGTTTGTGGATGTAAGCAGGTCGGGCGCTTTCGTGTAATGTTTTGGAATCTAACGCTTGTGATTGGCCTACATCGCAAAGTAAACATGGAAGGAGAAGGTAGGGTATGTGCTTATGTTTTCAAGGTGCACCGTTAAGCTGTTTGTTTATCTACTGAGCTAGACAAAGTGACACCCACACAATCTGCAGTGTTGCCAGTTTGTTTTCGAGAAAACTAAAATATCTCCTATGAAATGGTCAGAAACAATAACGTAACGGCCGATTATGTGGTGTTCGCAACAGGGGCAGCTACTAGTCAATCAAATACCTCCTCAATTGGCCCTTCAGAGACCGAATGAGGCTGAGTGCACCCTAGACCAGGTCTCCCAGCGGGAGAAAATCCTAACGCCGGTACCGGAAATCGAACCCTGGTCTCCTGCTTGGTAAGCAGCAGCGCTACGACGCCGGCCCAGCATTCAAAAACTGAAAAGACAAAACTTTTATATGATAAAAAGTAGGTTTTAGATATGTGCCATTTACAAATCATTGCTAACCATGAAGACTGCTTGGAATCAACAGCCTAAAGTAATAATCGATAAATATCTTCAAGGAAAACAAAACCAAGGGCGTAAATGCGTTATGTGTAGTAATATAATGGTATCAGCCTTCAAACCCAATGTGTCATTTATTGGGCGTTTTCCTAAAATCTCCTAATATTCGCATTTACCTTCACGGTGTATTTAGTGCCCAATAGGCAATATGTAGGCTGTCCATTTCTGTTGCTCTGCCTGTGTGTACTAAATATAATACATTGGTTAGTTTGATATCACAAGATGCAGAGTAATGTTACCGCTGTTCTCGATTAATAAAACGCACCCGAGAATTAGTCAGTAATCTAATATTAGGCAAATACTCTGCAAATAGCGAGAACGCGGGCTAGCTCGAACAAGACAAACAGTCTATAGATGGTGAGGGGAGAACATTAAATCTGTGTTGCATGGAGCAAATGAAATTATTTTCCCTTCTCATCGGGCTGCGAGTAAGTTGATTAGGATGGTGGTTTTCAGAACTGAGACTAGGCTTCCTAGGAACAAAATAATTACATTCAATTTCCCACTCGTTACCTCCTTTACGTGGCTTTAAATAGCTTTGAAAGAATCGCCGAGCCAACACGTTACGCCTGTTCCACGAAATTAAAGTCTCGCTCTTTTTCTTCTCTCTCGTTCTATCTCTTCTTTTCCTGAGCTTTTGAGCTTCTTTACCATGGCTATTTGGCAGCTAATGAACTGAAATAGATACGACGTGGTTCTCAAATCTACTGGAAGCATAATAAATAATTTACATGAATCATGCAATGAAAACAAAACGAATACAGCTTTTTATACACTTTTCGACACAATAACTTTGAAAACAACATAGCAAGAAACAAAACGTATTGTGGCATAACCAGAAAATCAGTTTCGTTACTTTTCTGTCACATTATTTTCCTTCTAAAGTTTTACACTTTCTTCTCGTCGTTAGCACAGTCTACAGTCTGTCGTGATATTAAAACTAACAACTATTTACTTATAATCTGCACTCAGTCCTTTCAGTGCCTTTTTTCACGTTCTCTGTCTCTCATACATTAACCCCGAAATCAGATTCACTCGGCACTCGTTAGTTTTTCACGACGCGACGTAACCCCCACCCCCCACCCTACACACACACACACACACACACACACACACACACACACACACACACACACACACACACACACACACACACACACAAAGCTGTCTCGCACTCACTGACATCCTGACCAACTCATATCTGTAACTCTAACTTACTCTGCTGTTTCCTCGCCTCCTTATATAACGGACCTTTCGCGAACCTCACATGCCAGCCTCCAGATTTTTCTCGAATCATCGGAAGGAAGCCCCTTTTTGTTCTGCCGCTCTGATTTTTCTCACGTGTTTACTCGCGTGAATGATGTGGGGAAGTTCGACCGTGAGCGTCTTTGATATGAGCCTGCTATGTGTTGTGAAGTAGCCCCGGCAGTACGTTTTGCACCGCGCCCGGCGTCACACTATAGTTGTGCTAAGGGATGATATTGTACAGCGTCTTTCAAAAAGGAATTTACAACTTTGATAAATAAGTTATATATTTATTTCACTCAGAGACATGGTTTTGGTGTCAGCTTGACTGACAATAGACCAAGTTTTATCTAAACATTGAACATGACTTCCATCGATCATGGGGCACACGCCCTATCTGAAGTCAATTTCTTGCCTAACTCGGTGCATTACGTCAATAGTGACTCGTTCAAATGCGATGCACATTCTACGTTTGAATTCTGGTAGAGACGCCGGTAAGGGTGGAACAAGCGCTGTAGATATTCTTGACAACATCCCACAAGAAAAAGTCAAGAGGTGCCAGTTGCGGTGAGCGAGGGGGCCATGCAGTTGGCGCACGTTGGCCAATCCACTTACCCAGAAAGCATACACTCGGGAAATCACGGACATCGGAGAAGTAGTGTAACGGTGCGTCATCTTGCATAAAGTGTACGCTGCATTCTTCAAACCAAAATACAACGAGCACGCTTGGGACTGGTAAAGGCAGCCATCGTTGCCGCAACTGCCGTTAGTGCTTGCTGTGGCGCGATACCACGCGAGTCAAAACTTCGTCTATAGTCAGTCAAGATGACACCAAAACCGTGCATGTGAGTACAATGAATGTATGACTATGATTTGTCAAGGTTGTAAAATCCTTTTTGAAACAACGTGTGAGAGGAATACAGATCTCATTCATTTTAGCGGTGATTCCATGTATAACGTGAACAGAGAATAGTAATGCCATGTTAGACTGTGAATACGTATTTCAGCATTAAAACGCACTGCATTATGACGCACATTGCGAAGGACTTAGTAGTTTTATTAAATATATGGGGAAACAGCAACTAAGCTTCATTTTTCTTACCTGTAGGTTCTTCCTTTGACGCCCTGTTAGACTTTAGCACCTTTTATGCAAATTGTGATTTACTATTACTACACTATAGCAGCTGAATGACTCACCACAAGCCACAGATATATGGCATCAGGCTTTTGGAAAAAAGATTATTGGAAATATTCTTTATTTCTCTGAGGCGTCAGTTTTGGCTTCCTAACCTAGAGGTTTTGGATTCGATTCTAGGTTTAGGTAATGGAATAGAAGTTTTCTTTGATTATAATCATTCCCCTCTTCTCACAAAGCCTGGACGTATGACTATTGTGTCAGAAAGACAAAATCCAGTCTGGTCACCGTTCTATCACCCTATTGTCTTGTAAACTTTTATCACAAATACATAGTTTTCTCCTCGCCGTTAACAATCTACAGTTTCTTTTCGTGTTGTTGACTCACAATTTTTACTTCTCGTAACCTTTCTCAGTCTCTCATACACTAACTACGACATTAGAATCACTCGACACTCGTTGAATCTTTCTTACGACGACCGAAGGATCTTTCACGACTGACACACTGACCAACTCATATCTGTAACCGTAAAACTAACTTTCTGCTGTTCGTCGCATCCATATATAGAGGGGGTGACGACACACAGACCGTTCTCCATCTCCACAAACGCGCCGTTGGTGACGCCCAGATTTTTCTCGAAGGCTCCAGAGAAAACTTTCTTTTATGTAGCCCCTTCATTGTTAAGTGACGTGTTCGCTCATGTGAGTGGTGTGAGGAAGATAACCTCGTGCCTTTGCTTACTCGTCGATCTGGCATGTGGCGTGAAGCAGCTTATCCTCTTTGTTTTGTGCCGCGGCCGGCGTCAACTATGAATATTTTATACCGTATATGAACAAAATTGAAGTCAAACACTAAAGATAACGCAAACTCCATTCATTGTTTTTATAGTTGTAGCCCCAACTACGACCGTAAGAGGCCCATTAGAATGGAACGAACAAATACAGCAGATACAGTCTTTCATGAAGCTTTAAATAGTTCGCTTCATCTTAATGCCTTTCCATAAATTCCTATGCAAAACATGCATTTTCCTTTTATTTTTCAGTGAATCGTTAAGTACCTAACGTTTCTCTATCTGGTAGTTATAACATGCCATAACTATGACATATAGATTGAATCATAAGAGAAACGGCTATGTTGAAACGTTTCATCTTTTGTTATGTCATTAAAAATTACAAACTGTGTTTCAGTCTTTGAAGTGGCTTGATATTACCGGCGAAGAGCGATTTTCTCATTTACCTGCAAGGAAAAACTCTCTGGTGATAGTCTCTGCATTTATAACGTGTTTCTAAGCACCTATAAAATATAGAACCGAATTTTTCACAAAAGTGTCAGTGCCTGTATCGAGAACTATCTCTGGCTTAAAGAATGATACCTAGACTCTTTCCACACGTAATGCCTGTGTGGATGGGTACACAAATTCTGTGTCTCATACGTCATTAATCTGTAAATTGCATGTGCGGCCGCTAGTGCCATCTGAAGGCCAGCGTACTAACCAACTTGCGCCGTAGCTGTACAGATATTGCGAGCCTGACCGTTGCAGTGTAGGTAGCGAAGTGCACGTACTGGCATCAAGCACGAGTAGGCTGAAGCCAATTGATTCTGTGAATGTTGTTAACCAGCATTGCAGAAAGGTACGTCGGAGAAACAAACCGGACGAGTACGCAGTTGGAGTAATGTTTGAGCCTTTTCCATGCATGTTATGTGACATTATAATGTAAAAATCCTAAGGGGATTTAAGATGAAGTGACACATTGGATAGGAATACTGATTGTGAGTCTGACGGTGAAGAAGAAATTCCACTTGGGTATGAGAGCTCCTACAGTTCCTGAACGCCCCCTTCAGCAAATGAAGGAACTGCAAGACAAAGTGAATAAGTACCTTCACGCCCCAAAATATCACGACCCAGTGTGCTACAGTGTTTTGATGACCAAACACTGGGCAATATTTATGAGGATATTTTAATCGCGATTACTTATGAGCTTATGTCCCGTTATAGTTGCATTCGTTCGAAATCTAACTGCAAGATAACACACCTCAGCAAGGTTTTGGGAACTGGAAAAGAGAAGTAGTGGATTTTACTCCAAATACTGTACTGATTATATTGCTGAAAACAGAACGTTTCTATCACCCCAGGGGAAAATGTTATGTTTTTTGCTGCATGGCAATCTCGCCTGTTTGCCTCTGCACGCATACTGCTTGAGAAAACTTATTTGACTGGAACTGTTGGCCTTATGTGAAGCGGATCACTGCAGCGGTATTTATAGAACTTTTTCGAAGTAGGAATCAAGAGGTATTACCATCTTTTAGGGAAGTCAGTTCACTCTGTGTTTGTGGTGATGTGATTGGCTTGATGTTATAACTAAACACTGTGTGTAGTATTGAAGATTGGCGTTATCTTAGATTGTTCCAAAATTAATTTGAAGGCACAATGGCAATGGACTACCATCTGTTCCTGTGGCCTATGCAATTAGTATAAAGGAACATGCGAAAGTATGTTACTAATTCCAGAGGCGATTAAATACAAGGAACATAAGCGGCATATTTGTAGTGATTTAAAACCTATCGAACTTCTAGCATTACAGAGTGGATTCACAAAATTCTGTTGCTTCCTGTGCCTGTGGGATAGTCGAGCTATTGAAGAATACTACATAGTCAAAGAATGGCTCAAGAGGGTAGAATTCTACCCAGGGAAGCAGAATATAAAACACAAGCCATTGGTGAACTCTTTAAATGTGTACCTTCCGCCTTTACTATAAAACTGATGCTCATGAAAAACTTTATGGAGGGAATGAACAAAATAGGGATGGTTTCAAATACTTGACAGAACTGTTTCCCAGTATAAGTGCAGCCAAGATAAAAGAAGAAATTTTCATTGGTCCAAAGATATGAAAATTGCTTAAGAATTCACAATTTGATGCTAAGCTGAATCCCGCTGAACTTGCTGCGTGGTTGTCATTAAAAAAAGTGGTGAATGAGTTTCTAGGTAACAAAAAGATACAAAATAGTGATACACTTATCAATGAAGGTAAGAAGCCCAGATAATCATTTCCTATTCAATGACACCGGCCGTGAAAGCTTACGCAATTTGATCAATGAAATGTATATTTCGAATTTTCTGGCTACAGCCCATATAGTCCTGTTTACCCTACACGACCTTTGCTTAACTGGTAAACCGTAAGGGAGAGGCCAAATCGTACTATACAAAAATGTATATCTCGTTAAAATACACAATTTATGTCCAAAGGAGTTTTGGAATGCTTAAAACTTTCGTCAAGTGAAAGATATTTATTAATTTTTGTTATATCTTAGCCGGGCAAAGGTAACAATCTCGAACCTTTTAAAGATTTGACTATCCCTCAAAGCCTACTGTATTCCTATATTTCCCTTGCACCTACAAGGAAATAAGCAATAAGATAATTTATGGAAATGTTTATCGCAACTAGCACGAAGAAGATAGAGAAATAAGGGTTTGTAAATCATGTTTTATTGTGTGATAGATGAATAGAAACTTCAAATTTCTTAATTTTGTGGGAATTCTGTCAGGTGCATCCAACCAAATTTATGATGTAACAAAATTAGGTAATTCAGCAAGACCAACGTTACTAATGAGCCACTATTTCAGAATATACGAGATATTATAGAGATCTGATATGTTTATAGGATGTTTGTGCATTTCTTTTGAGTGTGCTACTTTGTTGTAGTGGTACCAATTTAATTAAATAAAAATATGATTTTCTTAATGAACCTCTAAAATTTAAAGACCAAATTTCGATATATTATTTTTTTAAAATATGTACAACAGAAAACTGAATAAAAATTTCACACAATCACTGTATTATGTGAATTGTATGATACAACTTTTATGCACATAGACCTAGTATTAGCTACCTCAACATAGCATAAATGAGATACGACCCTTAGTACGAAAGGGTATCACAACAACGAAATGAGGGTGATGACAAATGATAAATATAACTTAGGACAATAAAGCAGAATACCACATAGTATAAATACAAATTAAACAAAATACTAAAGGAATACAAACAAGTTAGAAACATATAATAAAAGGTGTATGATATATTGTACTGATATTATAAGCAAAGAAATGATTCGAAGTACCATAAAAATAAACATTTATATAAACTAAACAAAAGAAACGTTAAACTATAGAAGCACCGAGAAAGGTAAGGAAGCGAAAAGGTCGCTACCAACAATGCCGTTGAACAAGGAGCAGTTCATTAGGTGTAGTTGCAGACAAAATATATGTGTGCGAAGGGCAAGCCAGCTATGCCATAGTAATATAAAAGGAAATAACCAAATAACTCAAGCGCACAGAAAATGTAATCAGGCTAATCTTTAATTTAATTAATTAAATATGTTGATTTGGGCATGTTTACAACATGCCCGGGCTGTTTAGGTAGATCCCTCTTCAGCCAAGTGTGTATTTTTATATTGTTGTGTGAGGGATCTTTCCGGCGTGTATGCGTATTTTTAATCTTTTGTTTCGTGTATTTGTTGACGCTGTATAATGTTGTGTGTTGTGATTTGTGTTTTTGTTTTTGTATGTCAGTTACTCGTGTTAGACATCCCTCGCGCCATATATAGGCTTCTACCCAAGAAGAACATTGATTTTGTTACTGGTTTGGTCTTCTTTTGTTTGTTGCTGCTGCACTTCACCTGGTTCTCTTTATATTATTTGTATGTTTTTGTGTGTTTGGTGTATGTGTGTGTTTGTCTGTTCTGTGTCTAAATGTTTTGTGAGTGTTCTAGAAGTTTTTCCTGTTCCTGCTGTTTTTTTATTGTCGTAGTTGATATGTAGTAATTTTAAATTGTAAAGTGTGCCTGTATTGTTGTGATTGTCATTGTGATTTGGTGTGCGATTGTGGATTATTATTTTCCTAATGGAAGGCGTTAATACACCTACTTTCTAAATAACTCTAACCAATAAGCGCAGAAAAAAATTTCGAAGAAACCAGTTACAGAGTGACATATGCGATTAGAGCTAAGGGGCACAATGAAAATGAAAATTGGCGTAAACTAGAGAAATATCTAGGACAGGAGCTCAGTTTCAAACGGGGTTAACGTCGTCACTTCGTGTCGTAATTGGGTGAGGATAGTATTTCGTTCAGCGTCATAGATATCGGCGTTCAAAGTCCAAGTATGTGGGAACAGTGTTAGAAAATGGGAAGTAGCAACAACACGTACAATATGATAGTAGGACTGTGCATGTATTGTGTGTCGGCAATTAAGAAGGTTAAATCAGTTTTACATGTCATACGGATTTTCACATGGGCGAGCCAGTGAATGAAGAAATTGATTCTTATCTCTTATCTCCTGTTCACATATCCCTGAAATAAATACCCCATTCCTTGAATATTACTCATCCTCAACCAGGCTAGCCCGACAACCTGTCCTTTCCTGTAGATCAGAAGTGGACAAAACTGTACTGGCTGATGATGTGACTAATACCACCGTCAGGGGCGAAGCAATACGAACCCTTCCGACAACACTCCTTCCTTCAACCAACAAGCTTTCAAACGTATACAAGTAGTGGTGTACGCCTCATCGATATGAAATGTTGTTTAGAAACTACGAAAAACGCAAAGGTAACTTTCCCATTCCAAGAGGAGTGGGAAGAACAATATTTTCGCTGCGCTATAGGCAAGAATGTGACAGGTCTGTTGTATTTGAAAGTTTTGATTTGTGTTTACAGGTCAAACATTAATGGGCATTACGAATGTTGTCACAAAGATCAAAACCAAGTCACAGATAGGAAATATTGAAGCAGTTTAAAAGAATAATATAAAACAAACATTTTTCCGTAAATGTAATCATAGCATTCAAATATTCCCTGAAGCTTCTTAGTCTAGTATACTAATTTTAGAAATCTAAAACCTTAAAGGTCATTATGTAAAATCACAATTCGAAAATAAAACTGCTTTAGATCTATTTAGAGAACTTGGTGGCAGCATATATTAGTGCTATGTTTGGCTCAACATATACGATACATATGTGTAAGCAATTGTTTTCTAAACTGAATATTGTAAAATCTAAAAACAGATCGCCACTGACAGATGAAGACCTACGTGCTCTGCTGTAGGTGAGTAGTTGTGAATTAATTTTAGAAGTGTGCAAAACTATAATTGCTTTTCCCTTACTGTGTGCTTTTAATATGCACATGAACCTACACCAGGTGACTCAGATGCCTTTTCCTGTTTTGGAAGATAGGTCTCAGCCGTTCTAACAATTTAAGTGCAATGATGATTCTTCTTAATGAATTAGAAAGGCATTGGAACACTGTATCTTAACTTTGGTGCTTCTGCAGGAATGCTTAGAGTAATCTTAAGAATAGGGACGTACCGTCAATAGACCCTTCAATGCGAAATTGATCTTTATTATAATTTTATGGTAGACAATCGTTTAAATGCCATTAAAAATTAAGCTCTCCTAAACATTATGATTTGAATTCGCGACACTCTACCGTGTGTTTCGAAACAAAGCTTGGGTAGACGGCATCTGTCGTCAGATGAAGGGAACTGGTATTATGCGCTTGACCCAAGGCATGTACCTAGGGTAGATTACATCTGCTGTTAAGAATCGTGCTCACATTATTGCATCTATAGTCCTGAATAGGGAGTGATTTGCAATGTTATATCTCTTGTACGTGTGTTCTTCACTTGTGGACATTTTAGCATTATTTGGGCTCTTGGTTACTTGCTGTTAAAGCAAATGTACGTCAAGATTAATAGGAATAGCAATATAATAGGATTTATAAGGTTAAAAATAAGGCGTTACATTTTAAAAGTCCCAAAGTATAGCTTAAATTTTCACAAAATCTCTGTATTAGAATACAACACGCTTTTATTTTATGTGAATCTTTAGGCGAAGCCTGCCAATTTGTGTCTCTAAGGACTCGGACACAAAAAGTATTGGTCGAACGTTCAGAGGGCACTTTCGTGCAGTTCTGAGTGTTTGTGGTCAAGTGCAGTCACCTGGCCACCGTAAGTTGAAGAGCCTTGTTCGAATTATTGACCAGCATACGTTAAACTGTTAATCACATGTTGGTGCAAAACGCAAAGAAGAACTGTTTCATATTTCAGCTTCCGATAAATTTACAAAGGGTAAAAGGCACTGATAATACAATGTGTAAAAATGAACATATAGGATCTACAGCTCATCTAGGACATAGTTTTTTCAAAGCTTTCAACTTAGTGATCATGTGCAGCTTGTGTGGGCGCTGGGACGGAACATAAGTTATAAAACAAAATAGGTTTTATCGCTTCCATTTTGCTAAAACAGAAAAGTTCATCTTTTAGCAACAAAGGCAACAAGCAACAAGCTATCACAAGGAAAGTAACCATTCATGTTTCCATAGCCAATAGTTATATTTACCTTTCAAGTTTGTATTCTGTTGAATTGTGACATCAGTGTGTACTTTTAGGTTGGACTAAAGTGGCGATGCCTGGACGAGAGGCTAGACCGTTTGCCTTTCACCTTAGTTTGAAGGCAGTGGACGGCATTTGGGATTTTTAGTGTACGAAGCACCGTCTGGGTAGATTTTCTCCGTATTCTCTGGTTTCATTCTGTCATTCATTCCACCAAGTGCTCCACCGTCGCTTTTCCTTTCATCAATTTCACTTACATTTCATATCATCTTCTTCCTTACTCTCATAATAGGCTTCGGGCCGGCCTCTTTCTCTGCTCCCACTCCGTTTTCCAGTGGGGTTTCATATCCAGTGGGCGTGAGGCTTCAGACGTGCTAACCACGTTCTTCTGTTCACTACAGCACCCATTCATGACGCCCGTTGTTGACATAAATGGGGGACGCACCAGTCGGCCTTCGTCCTCCATGGGCCGTTGTGCCGTGTTTAGTTTAGAGTTTAAAGATTATACTGTAGTCAATTGCTGTTAGATGGGCAGTAAATCGCAAAACTTGCCCAAAAATGCCATTTTTGTTTTTAGCGTATTCTCATTAATTGGAATTTCCTATGTATTTATATTGTGTATCAAACTAAATACAGACATAGTGCTTACATTTTTTTCTCATAATGATGCTTCTGTATTCTTAAGCTTTTGGTTTCTTTCTTTGTAAATGTAGACGAGTTTTACTCCTCCATTTTTGACTTACAGCAGCTTTTTCTGTGAATGTCATTTCCTGGCATAGAATTACCATTTTCTTCAGAAACTACCAAAAATACCTAAATGAACTGCTGGGGTGACAACTTCCAAGTGCTGTTGTGTAACTATGTCAGTGTTGATACCCTAGTTGGCTATTTCGCAAAAAGTAGTAAGTTACTAATAATTATTGCTAATTGTACATTTTAATCAAAAGATGGTATACTTAAGAAAATAATCCTATTTTCTTTAATAAAGAAAGTTATTGGCTTAAAGTGGATGAGCAAACTATGAAGGCATGCATCTCCATCTTGTAAAGTGTTCAATCTGACATCTTTAAGCAATGCGGGCCCAAATTACCTAGTTGTCGACGGCCCCTTACATCTCACACACTTACTCGCTCACTCACTCATTCACTCACTCACTTACTCGCTCACTCACTCACTCATTCACTCACTCACTCACTCACTCACTCATTCACTCATTCACTCATTCACTCACTCACTCACTCACTCACTCATTCACTCACTCATTCATTCACTCACTCGTTCATTCTTAAATAATGTGTGGGACAATGTGTCATGCATTTATTAGATGCAACTTTGGCATGACAGGACTTTTGATCAATCGCAAAGCTTTGTAAATAAAGGTACCGTAGCTTATCGAACCTTAGAACGCCACCAACTGAGCTTGATGCTAATAATCGCATGGTGTTACCAAATCCGAATGGACCTAAAACTCAATTCTTCACAATCATGGGCGAAGCTAATCTTCGTGCGCAAGAAAGATTAATGGTTTCAGCTTCTAGCTGTAAACATATATACAGGCTGTTTAAAGTGTCCGATATTGCAACGGGAGTTGGGATTGGTCAAAACTAGAATAAATGTTCCTATAAACATGTCTGGAAACAAATACGTGTTGAGATATAAGCCTTTTATAAAAATGTACAACTTATGCACATTTTTAATGACTTTGACATACACCAATGTCTTTAAATGTCCTCATAGCCAGAAACCCAATGGATTGAGGTCCAATGAACGGGGAGGACATGCTGTTGGACCTCCTCGACCAATCCATCGCCCATAGAATGTTTGATTTAAGTATTGTCGCACAATGCGTAGAACATGAGGTGGTCATGTATAAACCACATGCGTCGTCTTTCTACAAACACAACGTGCTCCAAAAGCACGGTAACTCATCGCGCAGGAATGGATGATATATAGCACCTGTTAATCTGTTCGGTACAATGTATACTACCAGGAGTATATCACTCACATTTCCTATCCACACATTGAGACTAAACCGATCCTGATACATCCGGTATATTGTAACGATCAGATCGGTTGCGAACACCACGCAAGGTTTGTTTACATCAGACATCCTAAAGTGTTGAAAGCTAATCCATAACATCAGAATGCTGACAAAGCAGGCAATACCTTTTAATAACGCGGGCAATCGACACCCGAGGGTCTGTCTACCACGACGGCCTGTTGGATGTGTGTCTGTTGGTGCTGCCACGTCTGCCTGCTGCGCCAATTACATCGACCTTCGCTACGTCTGCCATTAACAAGGTAAGTCTGTGTGTTCTTAAGACTTTGGCCCAGGCTTCGGCCTTTACCACACCCACTAGTTAATAAAATGGTTAGTGCACCAACTCAGGGTTAGAATGCTTTCTTAATCCTAGATGGCCAGCAAAACCTCCCTAAACCAATCCCGAGTGCCTCTACACCTCTGAGCTTGCATCCCCCTGTCTTCCGGACTTTCTCCGTGAGAGGTCCGTTGCAATATACATATACATTTGCTATATATGACAAATGCCTCTTAAAGTTGATTTAGCAGCAAATATGCCAGACTGTGTTTTGTTGGGGCATGACGATATTTTAAATTCAACATTTCAGGAGGCTTTATGAACAACACTGGAAGCCGGAATTTACCGCCTGCGGTGCCGTAGTAGTAAAAGCGGGCGTTAAACACTACAACAACAACAAAGCCGGAATAGTATACAAGGTTACACTACGCTAAAATTTTCAAACAAGAACAATTAGCAACTAGGTCTGGATTTTACTATTTGTTAAACCTGCAACAAAGCAATTTGATTTATTTTGTGGTTGAGGGATTTATGTGCATAGCTATTGACAGTAATATAGAAAGGTTTCCTTTACTACAGACTTTTCATTGTATGGAAAATTATTATTGCAGATTAATGTTATGAATACTTTTCGTTAGCTACTTTATTTGAAAATGCAACGATAATAATGTCTTTTGAATTTTTGTAAGTATAACAATACGTAGTGTGCTTATAATAACTATATATAATCATTTTATAATCAGAACTTGGTATTGTCTACCTACATTATACTTTTATATGTCTATTTCCAAAACTTGACAAACTGATGTGACAAACCTATATTACAATTATTGAAATCTTAATTCATTTATACTTTTGTGGCATAAGAATTGCATATTTTTCATACATTAAGAACTGAAAACATCCATTGGGGTAGTTTACTCACCATATGTTTGCTCTTTGCTTTTCTCTCTAAAACATTCAAGCAAAACTGCTCCCCTATGATGCTACAGATATTAATCAGTATATGTTGCTATGTAAGTCATAATGTGCATATATTTATTATTTTGTACACATTGTTGCTCTGTTGCAATTATTCTAAGAAATGTTGTATAAAATGTTTACAGTTTACCTTGTTTTCTTATATCTTATTTCTCATCGAAACATCACTAAGATTTCAGTAGTACATATCCGTATCGCTTAATTTTACGCGACGGTTGCTTCGTAGGAGAAAGAGCTTTCCATTTGTTATGTTGATTTGGTCTCGTTGGGATGTACCTTTTCTAAATACCCTATTGTAGTAAGTCAGTCAGTTAAATGTGGAGCTGCAAAGTGGGATAAAATATGTTTTTTAATGCCTTTTGTAAATTTTATTATCTAAAACTGTCTTCGCAAATACAGAATACCAATTATGTGAATCACCTCAGTATTTAGTATTATGTATTTTAAATTGTTTCATATATGCTCGAAGAACTGGAAAAACCAAAGAAGAATAAAGCACTACACACGTTGGATATATTATTTAGTTCGTAAGCTTATGTAGAGAAATAACCTAGTAAAAATAAACAAATGAAATAAAGCCAGCATATTTATTTAATACTATTTATCACATTGACAAGAAAGCCTTGAAGAGGAATAGTATAACACTATAATACAATGTTGTTTCTGTTTTGTTACAAGTTTCGGAAACGTGGATACTAAAGAAGAAAGAGGAAATCATATAGGAGTAGCGGAAATGAAACACTTCCGAACAACAAAAGATTGCTCTAGATCATATGGATTAAAAATGAAGTATAGGAAAACATTTGAAAATATTTCTGCTGGAAGAAATAGGTTGCAAGTTAGAGGAAAAATTTAAAATGAGAATATGTTAAATACGGACAGTGACCATCTTTAGTACAAACTAGAGATGTAGGAAAACCTATTAGATAATCATGAAACATAAGGCCATTACAGAATTCTTCTATGTTCCTAACACAGTCGGAGGAGAATTAGAATTGTGAGGAAGAAAAGAAGACGAAGAAGACTGAGTGAGTGTGTGAGGCTTAAGGGCGCGTTGACAACTAGATCATCAGGGCCCGAAGTAAAAGATAAAAACAGCTAAAATTAAAGCCTCAAACGCCCCACCCCGAAGAAGTTAACAACTGCTAGTTAAAACAGCTAAAAATTAAAACCAGTTAAAACTGAAACTTAAAACCTGATAGTTAAAAAGGTAAGTCGTTAAAAACTTTAAAAATATAAAATATCCTAAAAGACTAAAAGTTTCGAAGGAAAATACAAGCTAAACCCGCCTACCAAATCCTATATTGCAACAAACCTCAGCACGGTAATGACAGCTACTGTGTCCTTGCCTAAAATTGAGGACAGTTGTAGACCCAGGCCAAGGGAGTGGCGCTCACGGGCGTATTGCGGGCAATCAATAAACATATGTGCTACGGAGAGTGGAACGGAAGAAGCAGGCAGAAGAAGGAAAAGAAGAAAAGAAATATTTATTTTGATGCAGCTCATCTACAGGTGGAGCTTTCTAAAAAGCTATGAACTCGAGACAGGCCTTTTCACTTTTACGTACTGTTTTCATTTAACCTAATTAAACTTTCAGTACAGAATTAAGAGTACGGACGTTTAAAATGTCACACTTTAAACATATTAATAATAGTAGATTGCATCAAGTGCTAGCAGATCATTTTTGTACCACAACGAGCACCTCTAAACTTTAAGCTTATTCTCTTTCTTCTATCCAGTATTCGGAAAGCTTTATCTTCTGTGTCAGCATACAGTTGATCAGTAAACTCATTTCCATCTTTTGCCAATTTATACTCCAGCAGTAGCAATTCCGATGTCCGGTTTCCACCTGTGCTACTTCAAAATCTGACATTCTAGCTTTACCTTGCTGGTTTTATTTTTGTTGCCATCGCTGCATATGCCCAAAGTTCCATTTTTGTTTCTTTATTGTTCCCCTGGGAGCTGCTCGTTGCTCTATAAAATTTTAGTATCTCTGATATTTTTTTCTGATATCGCATCAGCATGGTTCATAAAAGTAAAGAGTGCAATATGCTCTTTAGCGTACGTGCATATTGAAGTGTTATTAATTGTATTTCTACAGATCCGTCGATGGTTTCAGCTTTTTTAGTTTCCAACATAAGTTGGATAACGAGTTTTGCTATTGCATTTGCTTTAACTGGACTGCAAGTTCTCCAGCTTTAATTTGCTAAGTGCAGGACAGAGTATGAAGTTGTTTTGCCGCTCATAAAGCATTTAATCTAAAAGTACTCATATGTAAAATCGAGCAAGGATATATCTTTTTCTTTCGTCTCACACTGATACTTACATAACAGTCACAAGATGTAAGGTTAGGAGACAACAACAAAATATTATAAGGCGTTGACGTTCATCATATTTTGAATTATTTTGATTAAACCAGTAGTCAGTAGCAAACACTATCATCTCTAGTAATGATAAAAGACTGCTCGACTATCCCAGATGTCCTTCCCAAAGGTTGCTCTTGCCCTTTTTTCATGATAACTGAAAATGTGTCTTTTGTTGACAGTAAATTGGAGAAATTATGCAAGTATCCGAACAATCAATGTTCAGCTGCTACCAGCGCCCTTTCTCAAATAAATGTCCCCACTATCTCTTTTTTTAATGTTCTATTGGGATCCTGTCTTTAAGATCGAAGGTCATATCGGCGGCTTTTAGCCTTTTTTGGAAGATTGGCTCAACAGCAATGGTGTTCACTGGTTTAGCGATGGCTTTGAACTTTGGGTTTCTATTACTTTGGATTGACTTATTACATTAAATTGACACTCATTCCCAATTGTACCTGCAGACTCTAGGGAGGTTGGGAAATAATCCTAGCTCAAGAAAAATTCCCACCCACCAGCTGGAAATCGAACCCGGGACCTCTTGCACGGCAGGCAGATGCTCTACAGACCGAGCTGCTGGACTAGGTGTCACTGTTTTATCCTATACACTATTTAAGTTTCATATTTCGAATATTACTCTACTGGAAAGGCATTAGTTGTGCTTCTGAATCACCAATACTGGAGCTCTTAGTGTAGAGAATGTCTTGGTACTACACTTCAATACACCTCTAACGCTTTCTGCAGCACTATCACAACACACATGCATATGTCAAGTTCAAATCTCCAGCAACACTTCCCTGGAATGAACTTTTAGTGTCCAGTGTTCTTCTATGAGGAGACACTTCAAAAAGTAAGTTACACATGGTTATGACGAGCAAATAACATATTAAATGCTACAGCACACTGCGAAGTGGCATAGATACATTGACACTATTTTTCATCAGTCACCATGTCTTTCTAAGCAACAATCTGAACGTTCTACCAGTCGTTCAATTCATCAGCGATGGAATCCGCTCCTTGGTCACGAAGGTATTCGGGGACCGTTGTGCGAACTTAATATTTAGCAAATCTGTTTTCCTCAGATGTTCTTTCAGCTTGCTGAACAGATGGAAATCACACTGTGTAAGATCTGGACTGTATACCGGATGCTTCCATACCTCCCATCGAAAGCATTGCAACATATGGGGTCTTGCACTGCAGAAGAACAATGATTTTGCTTAATTTCCCTATGACTAGACACGATATTGCATTTGGTCTTTATAGTGTAGAATTTCAGGGTGTATCTCTGTGCGATTTCGAGGTTTGCCCACAAGAATAGCACCGTCCCGCATACTTCAGCCTTGGAGCATGTTTCCAGTTGATGCCCGTACTCTGCGATGAACGTATATCAGTACCGCCCGTCTTAGCGGCGGACAGTATGTGTACCTTACTTTCTGAAGTACCCTCGTATTCCAGGGTCAACAGTACGTTCCCACGCCATACTTCACGTTTCCTACAGTGCATTTCCCGTACATTTATGCAGCATCAGTGTACACCTTTATTGAACAACGGCAGGAATATTCCCAACATTTCCAGTGAGCATTGGCTGACCGAAATTTATCATACAGTTTATCATACTGTGGTAATGACACGCTCTTGCGTTGACTTTGTTATAGAATCTGTGTAATGTATTGTTATATTTTATACCTCGAAACAAAGTAAATTATTTTGCCACGTCAACGTACAATTCTATTCGTTAAATGAACGAAGCTCTGATCTTATAAATGAACACACATGCTTTCTTGCGCTAATTATGCTTATTTCTACATATATAAATAATATATAATTTGTTATGTGATTCAGGGGACTCCAGCGGGCATGTCTTATCAGCATGGTCGCTGATCCACCATCGGGCGCCTCCCTGGGTGGTGTATAGGGGAACGCCTCCTAGATATAGGTGGTACCGAGGAAATGAAATACTTGGGGCGAACCAAAATCGGCAGCAGCGTCTTTACCCAGATAGAGCGGCTGCAAATGGGCTGGTAGGACTCAAAGCCAAAGAGAAGGTGGTCTACCTAAGGGAAGGCACCGTAATACAAAGCTGATGCAGGTTGGGAAGCTGTAAGGTGGCAGCCCCACCACCTAACTATATCTGCACAGCCCTCGTACGGTGGTCAGATATAAATTAAATTACTGGCAAGCGAAGTCAAAAGCCTGATGGACATACTGATGACGGACAAGGCACGAAAAAATAGTAAAATGAATCAAAATGCGCTATTGACAACTTGGAACATTAAAGGATTAAATAATAAAGAAACAGAAATAGTAAATGATATGAAAAAGAAAAAAGCAAATATAATGGTCTTAAGAGAAACTAAGAAAAAGTTGAAAGGAACACAAGATATAGAGGATTACCTACTAATCTATCAGACACCAAAGGGCATCAGCTGGAGTAGCTGTCACGGTAGACACTACATGGAGGAGGAAGATACATAGTTACACTTTTATAAAATCAGAAAGAATAATTATACTACGTTTTAAAATACAACGAATATATATGGCTGTAATAGGTGTATATGCACCGGAACAAGCAAGGAACACAGATAAATTTTATAAAGATTTACAAAAAGCTGTAAATAAAATAAAAATGGCTATGTAGTGATAGGAGGTGATTTTAATGCAAGAATAGGTTGTCAACCTCATATAATTGGTACACAAGCAGAAACACTACAAAATGAACATGGTATACTTGGTCTGCCAGAGGTACGAAATCAATTATAGATTATTTTATAGTAAATAAAAAGTTAATACTGTGGTTCACCAAAGTAAGATATTAGAAGATGGAAGTATACGAAATCTGCACAAAAATAGATTGTCTTAATATGTGGTACAAAACAAAACAAGCACGGATATTGGAGAAGAATGGAATTACATAGTATGTGCAATAAAGAAAATAGCATATGAAGTATTAGGAACAAGAAGAAAAAACCATAAGAAGAAAGGATTGAGAATATGGAACGATGGAATTAAAACGGTATAGAAGAAAATAAGAAGACCTACTTAAAAGACCTGCAAAATAAAGCAGAAGAATAATACATATATAATGAAATAAGGAAAGAAGTTAAACAGATAGTAAGAAAAGCCCATCAAGACAGCACCAAGACCGATACGTTTCTAATTTAGAACACGATTTACATGGTCGCCAATGGAGAGCATAGAGGAATAATGGATTGGAAATTTTAGGGAGCTATGGTACAATGAAAACACAAAAGAAGAAGAACCAAACCATCAACATTTAAAGGTAAACAAACTCCAAATGGAAGAACTAGAAGAATTCCCAAAATATACAAATAATAGAAGGGCTAGTGACCCAGACGGGACAAACTCTGAATTAATTAAACATGCTGATATGTTTACTAAATTAAGATTTTTACACCTTCTTAATATGTGCTGGGAAAAACACAGTATACCAACTACATGGCGACAAGGATAAGTCAAACCAATTTATAAAAAGGAGACCATAATCAACCATCAAATTATAGAGGATGTTGTTGTAGTGTTTAACGCCCGCTTTTACTACATACGGCACCGCAGGCGGTAACACTGATGACACATTGAATGAAGATGGAGTACCAGTGGAATGGCGGGGGAAACAGGAGCACCCGGAGAAAACCCGCCCTGACGCCGCTTCGTTCACCACGAATACCACATGCGGGTCCCTTGGATCAAACCCAGGCCGCCTAGGTGGTAGGCAAATTATAGAGGAATTACCCTTATAAATAGTGCGAATAAAATAAGTACTAGAATAATATCCAGAAGAATACAAAAAATAACAAATTAGGAGAACAGCAGAACGGGTTCCGAAAAGGGAGATCTTGCACAGATGGAGTATTTGCTATCAAACAAATCATAGAGAAAAGAAGGGAAATAAATATAGAGACACATCTATTATTTATAGATTTAGAAAAAGCGTTTGATAGGTAAATAGAAAACTACTATGGAATATCCTAGAAAGCAATGGTATCCCTTATCAAATAATAGAAACCATTAAGAGCTTAATACTATGAGACAAATGTGTGTATAGGCCCGTTGCTAACTAGAAACAGTAAAACGTTTTTCAAAATAAACCAAGGAGTTTGACAAGGGCGTGCTTTATCACCTATTTTGTTAATATCTATATTGACGACATCATAATTCAATGGGAAAATATTTAAATAAGGAAGGAATATTAATTGGCAATAAGGGTAGAATAAATGCCCTGCTATTTGCAGAGTATGACTTAACTAATGGCAGAATCTGAAAGAGATCTACAAATGTTGGCTTATAAGTTCCAAATGGTGGCCAATAGATATAACTGCAAAATATCAGTAAGTAAACCAAAAGCAATGGTATTTATAAGTAAATATGGAATAAGAACCAAAATTGTTTTGGAAAATAAAATAGTGGAACAAGTAACACACTTTAAGTATTTAGGTGCGATATTACCTACGAAGAAGGTAAAGATATAGAAAACAAAATATATAAATACCAGGCTATATGTGGAACCATTAAAAGAACTTTAGGCGGGAAAACAAGAAAAGACTCTAAACTTAAATTATATAAAACATTGGCTGTTTCTTCCTTGCTATGTTAATACAGTAGTAGAATACAGGCAGCGGAAATGTTATTTCTGCGGAATGTGAAAGGATGCACAAGAGCAGATAGAATACGAAATGAGTTAATAAGAGAAGAACTAAATATATATAAATTAGAACACAAAATTAAAACAAATAACAAGAAATGGACAGAACACTTAATGAGGTTGAGGGAATCTTTCTATATAACCCAAGAGGAGCACGAGATATTGGCCGACCTCGCAGAAGATGGACTTAACTGATGACTTCGCCGGAACGGGCTGCGTAGCCTAAACCATGTAATAGAAGAAGAAGAAGAAGAAGAAGAAGAAGAAGAAGAAGAAGAAGAAGAAGAAGAAGCAAAAGAATAAGAAGACTATTTAGTGTATCAGGGCTTCGAAGAGTACTTGCTCTAAACTATAAAGGGCTACAGTTGTCCAGCAGTTACAGAAAAACTTCCGGTTGAAGTTTGAAATAATGCCGCTATTTTCAAACGCTTATTACTCAAGCTACTGTCATGTTACTCATGAGATGGTTGACAGAAGATATTCACTTTCATTTTTGAGGTTCCGTCAACTCACAAATTACTCGTATGTGCATAGTCTCAAAGTCCTGCGCCCTTCTTAAAGCATATCTGCACCAAAGAAAATCAGGGTTTCGTGAGACCATTTATTTGCAATTGCGACTCCCCGGGTATTTTCATAGACTTTGTTGAGCAGCTTGAAGACCTAACTCTTTCTTAAAAGGATGTTGTTAAAGTAGTGGGATGGCTCAGGTGGTAACGTCTGTGGCCGGCATTCGGGAGGTCGCGGGTTCGATCCCCATGGCCACGCACTCTGACATGGTGTTTTCCGTGGTTTCACCAAGTCACTTAGGCGAATGATGGGATGCATTCTTTCATACCAGGATTTCCTTTCCATCATTTCCCTTCATTCCATTTCCTACCATCTTTCACGTGTGCTTTCAGGCACGGTGCCCGACAGATAGCGCGAATGTTTACGGATGGTAACTGCCCATCATACCCATGGAGTGCTAGCTCCGGCGGAGTAAGTGGGACGTGTTTGTGACGCCGGATACGGGGTGTGTGGTGACTGCTCTGCGGGGTCTGGCGCCAGTATGGGATCTCAGCACCTGCTAGGGACTTCCACGCGACCTAGTGGCACTCTATGGTTCCCTCACTTCATCCCTGCCTCCTGGAAGTGGTAACCACAATGAGTTGGTCGCGGTGCACGTGGTGTCCCCCGTATTTACCTTATACCCTGTATGTATAGCGTATAAAATTATTTATATCCTGAGTGAAATACTTGTTTAAAAAGGAAAGTTTTCAACAACCTGCATCGATCAGGAACTTGAATGCTGGCAACACCAGAACTGTTCTTAAGGAGTTGCTTGAAAGACATTGATTACGCTAGGAGCACCCACTTATGCGATGATTTAAGATAGAACATTACACACCCCATCAGTTATATGACAACATAGTCCTGCAACAAGCATCTAGTAACAGTGAGCCTCATTCGAAAATTGTATCAGTTTTGGAATTTTCAGTACCATGGCCGGGACTCGGATTTTGGGCTTTCCATATCCACGCTCTACTGCTAAAGTACACTCTGTTCATCTAATATGTTTTATAGATTCCGAAAGGTCGATAGAGATCTCAAGTCGAAACATTTGAAATTATATACGGAGGATGTAACTTAATTTTGGTTACTAACCATTTATAAGCTAATTTAGTAATTAACTCATAGTAGTGGAGGTCGTCTTGTAGGTTCACTGGGACTAGTCAATCAGGTAGAAAGTAGAAAATTCATGGTCTCAATCCCGTGCCGCGATATTGGATTATTTAAACTTTTCTGCCTTAACCTACAATTAGGTCACTTCAAGAAAACCACCATGAGATGTAGCAATGCGTTTACTAGATTTTTATCAGAAGGAAATTAACACTACCTCTAAACGTTACTAATTTCACTATTAGAGTTGCTCACCAAAGAGTGATTCCATTAAATCCTAAACGCTTTAAATGTGCTCGCTGGTTGCAAGAAAATAGACAGTACAGGAAATTATTGTTGCGAAATGCCGCTTCCACCACCTCTGCTTCCACATACACAGAACACAGGTTTGATATTGCTGCAAGGTTCTAGAAAACGTGGCAGTAATATAAATCCAACAAACACTATAAGGAAAAGGTTTCCGTGGAGGCAAGTTAAATGTGTCGGAAAGGATAGAAATTGTGGGGCATGAAAAAGACGCAAACTTCGTTTCCACTGTATGTCGTTTTAAGAAGAGTCGGTGAAAGAAACAAACGCAAAGGGAGAGAATAAACCAATTTTAGAGGAGAAACAAAAAGCATTTATAGCATAAAGTAAAAGAAAATCTCATACGGAATGGAAGTCTGTAAGAACCTTCCTTTGTATATAAAGAAGTACTTCTTTAGGATGAAATATGCTTTAAACATGTTCCTTTTACAAAAGATATTGAACTTTTTTATTGATTATATCCATCTGGCTGTAATGGAAAACTTGCACTTTGAAAGCGCTTTAAAGCCTTTTAGGTAGCTGCAGAAATTGTATGTTGTAAGTTTAATTTAAGTTACTGTCGCACCAGTAGATCTCATTAACATTAATTTTACAATTACTTGCACCTGAAAGCTTCAACACTTACAATTTTGTGTTAGTATAAAACATATTTTGTGACAAAACTAGTGTTATTAAGAAAACGAAAGGGGAAATGAACATTAATCTAATATCAGGAACGCCAACACACAATTATTGGTTTTTTTCAAGGATAACATTTTCATTCACTTTTAATTTATGTAACACATTTTAAATTATCGCAGATACTTAACTTTTCTTATTTGTATATTCCACTTATAGCCAACTTAATACATAAGGATTTATAACCAACTGCTCCAAAATTAAACGCTCAAAAGTGTCCGCTAAAACCAACTTCTGTGTAGATCACCACCTCAAATAAATCGCAGTGATTATTTTTATTCGTTTTATTTATGTTAATACTAAGTTATATTTCATATTTAATTGTATGCATAAGCTATTATTCTGCTTACAGTTACAGGTGTGAAACTTCGTATTAATGTTGAGTATGACGTATCTGAAATGAAAGATTTTATTTCATATAAAAGCAAATAATTTTAGGATGAAAATGTTGAACATTTTATGTGTAGACCTTTCTTTTAGCTTTGTTCTCCATTTATTGGACATGGCAAACAGGATACGAATTCGTTTACGTAAGTGCATACGGATAAGGCAAAGGTAATATTTCGAAAAAAGAGTCAACTTTAAACCTATGAACCAATTAGGCGAATTATACGTGACTATACTGATAGTAATTTTGTGCCTTCCTGTGATAGCAGGATATGAGCGTATACGATTATTTCACTTATACTATGGCTGATAAAATTAAGTTTGTAATATTTACATAGCATAAACTCTTATCTTAAACCATTTATTTAGAACGATACTTCATTAGTTTGCAAGACACGGAATATATTGAATGTTTTAGAGTGGGAAGATAATTTTAGACCATAAAAAATAATTCGTAACAATTTAGGAAGCTGACTGGTAGGAATTAAATTAAGCTTACCACGATTTATAGGGGCAATTGAACAGTAAAGAACAGAAAAAAACAGAGAAAAGCTTGGTGTGTAGGAAAGACAGAGATTAAAGAAGTACATAACCGCAGAGTATTATTTGGAGCTATAACTGCTGAGTTCATAATTCTTCGTTTTCTTCTTCTTATAATTATTATCATTATTACTATTACGGCTATTATTATTCTTATTATTCTTATTCTTATTATTATTATTATTATTATTATTATTATTATTATTATTATTATTATTATTATTATTATTATTATTATTATTATTATTATTATTATTATTATTATTATTATTATTATTATTATTATTATTATTATTATTATTATTATTATTATTATTATTATTATTATTATTATTATTATTATTATTATTATTATTATTATTATTATTATTATTATTATTATTATTATTATTATTATTATTATTATTATTATTATTATTATTATTATTATTATTATTATTATTATTATTATTATTGTTATTATTATTATACAATTGCGAAGAGCTGTTTCTTAGGAAAATAAGTTCACCTTTTTAGATCATTCGTCTTATAACGGCATTTTTGTTTAATTTTAACGTCCTGTAACATGGCAGGTGAAATCGGTTGATGAATGAATATAACACGTGAAATGATGCTCAAATGAGACTGGGGTCTGCGGAGCTTAAAGTTACCCGACACTTGTCTTCTTTTGATATTGGAAAATCCCGGATATCTCACCCTTAACAGAAGTCGAACTCGGGACCTTTTCCATATGTGGTAGACACGACTCAGCCATATCACAGAGACAAAGTTATATTGTTCTTGGCTGGATAATTTTACTACCAAAATGGTGGTGTAACGGGCATCGCTTCTTTCGGGTAATACAGAAGGCCGGAGATTGTATTCTACAAGCGCAAAGATCTCTCTTATCGTTAAAATACGAACACAAGGTAATTCTCAACTCCTTCAACACCACAATAATTTTATACTCATTTACCTACCATTACCCGTATATTATCGCCACCTAAAGTGTGCAATTATGAGTTATGCCATTTGAAAATTTTAAACCACAAATGCTGTTGATGTAATTCCTTATGATAACGTTTATGCTGTCTTGGAGTTTTCCTGGAGTTTCTCTAAGACCATGGTGATTTTAAGAAGTTTTTCCTTGAACAACAATTCTATCATTTTTACTTTGTGTACCACGAATATAATGGGAATTCGTTAATTGGTTTCTGTTTGTTTGTTTTACGCCTTACGAAGAGAACGGAAATTCCTAGCCATTACAGAGCGACTAGCTCATAAAAGTTTTGAATATAAGTTAAGCCCATTGTATTCTACTACTTCTATTGCATATAAAAGGAAATATGTAGTAAAACTATTTCTACAAGTATTTAACTCGACTAAGATGAAATACGTAGAACAATTAGAATAACCTGCTGAAGAATGGGTAGAGAGTCACATGGATGTAACATCAGGTTTCTTTCACTTTCCTTGCCATGTAATGGTTACGTAGAGAATGCATTGCACTTCGTCCAAAAATTCAATATCGAAGTTTCACTGAAAATAAATGTTTTGGGATTCACTGAATTAAAAAAGGTCAATTTAGTAAAACGGTCCATGTATATGTGTGTACAATGGGTACGTGACTCCGTGTGCCTGTAAACAGCACAAATAAGAACAGAAAAGTCGGTTAAATGCCAACCTTGGAATTAAAGCTCACCTTTCAAGCACATGACACGAAGATGTTCCAGAAAATCCCATCCTCCCAAATTTCTAGTTTTTCAAAATGATTAACGGTTTTGATTAACATCCATTTTTGTGGCAATTTCATAACGAATGAGACCTCTATCTTGAATTTAATGGGAATAGCCTAATTCTGATGACTTTTGCATGACTGAGAGATCGTTAGATACAGACAAAATCATCCTCCAGAATAAATGTGGATCTCCGATAAAGCACACACCTTAAGTCAAATCCATTTATGTTGCAGTTATGTTATGTTGTAATTATGGAGATATTATTTGTTATTGGTTTTAATAATAAAATGCTTGTACTTTTCTCAAATGGGAAGTAATTGTTCTTGCCAACTTATTCAAAGAGAAAGAAGCTTCGAGCCCATTACACATCGATAAGCTCATAAAATAACTATCACTTAAACCTATTGCATTTCCCTATTAATATTGTGTTGTAACAAATGAGAACACAGTTACTGCAAATCTCACTTTATTTGTCTTCTAAGTGTTTAGCGTAGGGCTCACGTTACACGTAAGTTTCTATTACACAAACTCAGAACGACACAACTTATCCATCGAACCATAACTGAAGTGTCACAACCTCATCTCAACTGCACTAGACATGGTTCATTATCCACTGGGTGCTTCTCAACTTTGAACTGCCTGACTAGACACTCTTATATAGGTCCCGCTCACAATGAGAAAGTTTCTGGAAAAATAAATTCCTGGAAAGGTAATATTCTTGGGAGATATGGATCGAAATTTCAGGAGGCCAGAACGGCAAACAATATATATTGTTTACGTGCGGTCTATCGTCATAAACGCAGGGTCATAAACACAGATACTCACTCGAGTCCAAGCCCTGGTGTCGGTAATTAACCGTGGCCGCAGAGACACTCACTGCTTCCTCCTCAGGGCTGTCTGACCAGCGGGCCAGAGATCCGAGTAGACTACCAGCGTCTTACCTCAGGACAGCTTCTGCATGCCTTCTTCACCAAGCGGTATGGTCTTTGCAACGGTTGTTAAAACTTGGGGCAACTCCCCTTAGTCTGGATAGGGGATACCGCACACCAGATCTCCCGGCTGGAAACCTTGGCTGTTGACTTGCTGGTCTTACGGGGACATCATCCACTTCATCCACTGGATACGTTGACGGGCTATCTCGTGCACACCTTGAAGTAAATCCACGTAGTTGACTATTGCCCCAGTGAAACTCCCTAATATCAGGTGGCATGGAACATGCAAGTTTATGTGGCAGACCAAACTGTTCCCTAGCTGGCGTCATTTCTGGTGGTATTATGAGTAGAAAAGGGTAGGCCAGCAAAAAAAAAAAAAAAAAAAAAAAAACCTGACATCCATGTTCCTCTTGTGATTGGCCAATACCATCCTCAGGTAGTCTTCGAGATTTTTAATGCACTGCTCAACCATGCCATCCTACTGCGGGTAGGGTAGAGATGCGCCGTGTGCGTCTTGTGAACCCCGAATCACTTCAGCGCTTCTCTCATCAAGTTTGACACAAAGTCCGCGCCCTGATCTATGTATAAATAATTCTAGCGGTACTTCAAACTGGCAGAGCAGCTCTTCCACGAGGCAATCTTGGACTTCTCGTTAAATAAGGCATTATCTGCGGCCAATTGGTGACCACCAGGAGATGCTTGTGGCCCCTGTTGGTTACATGGATTGACAGCACATCACTCAGCATTCATCCGTAGCCTCAATCACTAGCATTTCTGTTGCAGCTTGTGGATCGTTCACTTGGATGCAATGCCCTCCCAAGGTACACATGTATTCCTCCAGGACTTCCCAAACCTTAAGTAGAGGAAGCACCAGCTGCTCTCTCTGGGTGTTCCCATCGAGTGACTCCTTTACACTACAGTTTTCTTGGTCCTCAGCGAGTCCTATTGCATCGAGCAGGAATTACTGTCTAATTCTGGGTGTCATGTCCTCCCAGATCAACCTTGCCGAAAGCAACCGCACAGCTGGGACATTCTATTGCTCCATTGTGCGGCATATCTCCGGGCAGGGTCTTCTCGAAAGCTATCTGCATTGGAGTGTCTCCTTCTCTTACAATTCCCGGTGTGAAATAATACTCGGAATTCCTGTAGTCTGCGAGCTGTCTGACCCTCTAGATTCTTGAAGCTTAGCAGTCAAGTGAGGTTGAAGTGGTCAGTCCTCAGATGGAATAGCTAACTGTATAGATACTTATGAATATATTCCAGCACCTTTAATATTCCGGGTAATGTAATAATTATTTTAGGTCTTAGAGACTGTATTAAACTATTACTTGCTCCTGTCCGACCTGGACTTTGGATAGTATGCCGGTTGTAGGAAATCTAAACAGGTGCACTGCAGAATGCTGAGGCAAGCTCTGGAACGCAACCTAGGCGTCTTCCGTCCACATATCAGACCGTATTCCTCCGTCAGACGAGTAAAGAGCCTCGCGATGTAGAAAAAGCCTCTTACGAACTATAGGTAGTAGCTGTTCAAACAGAAAACTGCGCAATTCTCGTTTATCCTTTGGCTGAGGCCAAACCCGCGTAGCCTGAGCCTTCTCTGAATTTGTGGACACCCCAATGACCTAAGTAGTGAATCTTCTTGCAGAAAATTTGGAATTCATGTTCAGCTTCAGGTCGGCTGCCTATAGGCTCTATAATATCTTGCTCGGTTTTCCAGATGACCTTCGAAGGTGCTGCTAACCATTATGATGTACTCCAGGTATAGTGTAGCAGACAGGTCTTGTAACTCAGCCCATTCCTTTAGGTGCTGGAAGGTGGCTGTTGTGTTGCAGAGACCAAAGAGCATAATAGTGAATTGCTAAAGCTCTTAGCCCATTGATAATGTGACCTTCTCCTTGTCTCTAGGATCTAGGGCACCCGCGAGTATGCTGATTTCAAGTTAAAGTTAGAGAACTACTGGGCACCAGTGTCAAGGGTGTCGTCAATCCGGAGTAAACGAAAACAATCCTTTCAAATGACGGCGTGCAGCTTTTTATAGTCCCTGTAGAAGCATAGTTATGCATTGTTCTTCTGCACCAGGGCCACAGGAGAGGGCCAAGAGCTGTGAGGCTCTTCTATGATTATCCTCAATCTCATGAGGTTTCCAGATAGGTCGAGGGTCTTCGGTGTCAAAGTGAAGCAGAACTTCCTTGATGCTGTCATAGTCGCAGTCTTCTTGACTGAAGATTGACTAATCACGTTAAAGTGCTTTCTCCATTTGAGCCATGGTTAGATGTTCGGCCGCCCTCTTCAACAAATCCTATAGGCTGGGTCTCAGACCTTGTAACGATACTGACTTAATGCGTCATCACACTGCTTCAGAGTTGCGGAATTGCCTTTCGGCCCGTATGCCCCGATCATTTTCCGATGCATTCAGTAATCTCTTTGGTACTTCCACTCGGCAAGGTAAAAGTGCCCCGGAAATTTATAATCCAACCAAAGGCGCCCTCTTGCCTAGTAACAGTTTCCTGACTGCTGCTCCTCCAGGCGTACCCTCGCTAACACTTCCAGCTAGGTTCCCGTGCCGATTCCCAGTAACTCGTTTGGGGTCTGGAGTATCTCCTTGTCTCTGTCGAGTCACAAGTCTCGCCAGTCGGCATCAACCGCCACAACGTGGCTCCTGAGAGCATTCAGTCTTAGTATCACCTCGATGAGACGAGCACTGACAAACTCACAACGCTTTGCCCCAAGATCAACACCAACAAAGCCCCTTTCTGCACAGGTGTCGCCGATGTCGTTATTAGCTGGTGGGACCGATAGGGTATTCTTGGCAACAATCCTTTCACCACGTCAGGTCTGGTCACTGACACGGCTACACACGTGCCCTACAGTATCCGATACCGCTTCTTTGCATCTATCTGTTCTCGAAGACCTATCGTTCTTCGTTCTGCACAAGGTCCGCAGTGTCACTCATGGTTTGGCCATGACAGCACCGACACGCTCCTTGTCACGCCCTCACTCACTCGCTTTTCCATCTCCTCATTGGCGGGTGTGGACAGTTCTTTATCGGTTTCCTGGCTGACCAGGTCTCCAGCACACTCCACTGGAAAATCTCATTGGGTCGATGCTCTATCCCCGTCACATCGCATGCTCCAGCACTTAGACATGGGAACAATTGTTATCTTCACTGTCATCGTCAATGTGGCTGACAGCCGCTCGTGAATGGTGTATCGAAGCGCATCAGGCGTTTTTATGTCTCAATGTTGCGCAACTCTTTAACGAAGCAGTAAGCAACTTTCTGGGTCGCTTGACTGGACGAGTGGTTTACTATCATATATTTGCTGTTAGGTTACAGTCAGACGTGATTTCTAAGCTGGTTTTCGAGAGCCTCCCCTGAGCTGACGTCGGAATCGTCTCAGAATTTCTGCCACCATTAAAGGCTGGTTTTGTATGCACTGTGCCGCTTCTTCCTCCGCTGACTATCGGTTGTGAGAGCCGATGGCGGCGAATTTTCGGTGGAAGGTTTCAAATTTGACGTCCCGTTCATATTTGAGCTCTTTGAAGTACGCCGATATTGGTTGCATCCTGGCACTACAAGTTTCAAGTCCTTGAATCTTTCGCCAAGACTTAATGCCATTATGATGCTCAGTTTCTTGGATCTGCATTCCTGTGAACGCATTCCTCCGAGTTCCTCCATGTATTTCTCTCCCCCCCCCCCCCCCATCATCAACTCTATTAATGTCCATGGTGTTTGTCTTCACCTCAATACTCACTTTCTCCATGTCAGATTCCATTTTCGTTTCCATTTTCTCCATTGCCTAATTCACTGTGGCTATCTCACTTCCCATCTTCTATAGCCTCCATTTTATCTATTCCGGATTTCATTTTCTCCATTTCGGAATTTACGTTCTTCTTTTTGGATTTCATTATCTTTACTTCACTTAACCGTTGAAATAATTTCTCCACCGTGACACCGTACCAAACGAGAACACGAGTTACTGCTGATCTCATTTAATGTGTCTTCCAAGTTAGCGTAGCGCTACTTACACTTATATCACCGATGCACAAACTCAGAAAAACACAACGTATCCGTCGAATCGAATCATAACTGAACTGTCACTACCAGATCATAACTCTAACTGCATTGCACTGGACACCGTTCAATGTCGCTATGTCTGGAAGTTCTTTCAACTGTCTGACTGGGCGCTTAGTAGCCCGTTACATAGGTTGTTCACACAATAAGAAAGCTTCCGGAAAAAGAAACTTCTGGAAGGGGAATATTCTCTAGCGACACGAAACCAAGTCTCTAGAGCCCAGAACGGCACACGATAGCGATTGTTCTCGTACGGCCTATTTTCTCGTGAGGGGAGTGCACGTAGGTTCAAGTCCGCCCTCAGTAATTAGCCGCGGCCTCGATGACACTATGTATGTATAGGGAAGTATTATCTAATAAATGTTTTTATACGGATGTTTATCTCAATTTCGCTGAAGTAGATAGAACATAAACCTGTTAAGAATAGCATGATGAAAAATCCTATGTGTTGCACTCATATGACTTTCTCTATTCTTGTACTTACCATTCCTACAAACTCTTATATCTCCTTCGTGTTAGTTGAGATAAACATTTGCGGAAATTATCTTATTTGCTTATTTCCTTGTAGGTGGAAGGAGAATATGGTAATACAGTAGACACTAAGCGACAGTCAAATATTTTAAAGCTTTTAAATTCCGTTCTCCTTGCACGGTTAACATAGAACAAAATTCAATAACCATGTTCCATTTGACTATTATAAGTTCTTCAAAACTCAAACAAACATCAAGGCACATCTGCGGAATGGTTCACTCTATAAAAATTTTATTCAGACATAAACTGCGTATTTTAGCCCCTTAACCCTTTCAGTCCCGAATTATTTTGCTACCTATGCTGTTGTTCATCTGATTCGAAACCGGTTTAGATTAGGCGGTCTGGAACACCTTCAGCCTGCTGGCTTGAATACCCATTATCGTTAAGGCAACACGTAGTGCACTGGCCATGCACTCAAAGCCTGAAGTCGTGAGTTCGAGTCTCGTCAAACGCAGTCAAATGTGCCGGTTACGGGGAGGGCCCACGTAAAGTAATTGGTGTGATGGCACGCGTGGATGATGATGGGGTATCATTTGACTGCGGTTGCATGGATTTTGCTTCTTTTCTTATAAAAACACTACAATGTAAATTGTAAAAAAAGAAAAATAATACTTTTCTACAATTCAGAACATTTCAAATACATATGTTTACTAAGGCATATCTGTGGAGTAAAAATTTTATTCAGACATAAATTGCGTATTTTGGACCCTTAATGCCGAGTTTCGTGAATTCGCGACATATCGGTTTTACGTATTTAAAATCATCATTATACGACTTTAGAATCCAAGTGCCGGTTGATGCGGGTTCTACACATTCAAATCTGTAAAGAGTAGGGAGGCCATAAGCAAAAATGGAGTATGAGCTGAAACTAAAAAAGCGCAGGGGTCCTACAAAACCTGTTCCGGATAAATCAATTCGGACAGATGGAGTGGGTCATTGGCCTACTGTGACAGAAAGCAGGCAGAGATGCAAAAGACCTTGTTGTAAAGGGCAGACTGTATTTATGTGTCTTAAGTGTAACCTGCATCTATGCGCGAATAAAAAATCAAACTGTTTCAGGGAATTCCATGAATGAGGATTTTGTATAATTTCACACAAAATATAAATGTGATTCTATACTTTCACAATCAAACATTTTAGTTATAGGTAGTAATGTTAGAAAATTAATGCTAAACTAATTATTAAAAGTGTAAATTGAGATTCCATTCAATGTGTCAATAAAAAGTGTTCTTTAATAATGCAAGAGTTGTGTGACTTTTTTTCAAATACCTGTTGTCGCAAATATGATACATACCAAATTTTGAAAGCCAAATAATTTTGAACCTACATATGTTCTAACACTTCAGTTTTGAACATACATAATGATTTTTAAATTTGTTTTATATCTACAAATTAATTCAGGCATTAAGAGGAGCAAGATCTACATTTTTGTATTGTAAGATTTGGTCTATTTCTAACGGTTTACCAGTTATGCAGAGTAAATACGATTACAGGGGCTATAGACAGAAAATTCAAGATATACATTTATTTGTCATAAAAATATCTCAAACATTTTAAATCAAAACCGTTAGAACATTTTGACGAAAAACAAAATTTTCGAACAGTTTTCCAGATAAAGGGTAGTCTAGGGTGGAGCAATTTTCTTCAAAATCTTCGTGTCCTTGAAAGACGTTAAACTTAAATACCGACTTTGGTTTTTAACCGAGTTTTCGTCTTGGAGTTGTGCTGTGCACAGATTGACAGACACAGACACACACACACACACACACACACACACACACACACACACACACACACACACACAGACACACACGGGCCTTTTTCTAAAAATGCCTTTTTTATTCGGGAGGCCTCAAAACATATGTTTTCCGTGAAATTTGAACATCGAATTTTTGGGTGGAATACAATACTTCCTTTACTTTACTATACGTAGTAGAGAAAGTAAAAATAGATAGAAAATACATCTGACTGTTACATCAGAATTTAGAAAAATGTACTGCTCTATATGACAATAAGAGGTTACTTTCATGCGAAATGAATTTGCTACTTATTTGTGTTGTTTCTCTACTCGCCGTGGTTTAGTTATTTTATTTTTCATACAGCTGTGTTTATTTAGTTTACACATGTATAAATCAACAGCTTTAATAATCTTTAGCCTCTTTATGTCTTTCTAAGATTTAGCGTATACTCTTTTACATTCACAGTAAATAAAAGTATTGCATTCCACCCAAACATTCGCTAACAATTATTCACCGCAAATATACGTTTTGAGATTTCCTGAGTAAAAACACACTTTTACGTTATCTACTACTTAACTGTAGCAAACAGAGAAAGCACTGATTTCCATTAGAAGGTTCACATAAACATTTCACCAGAAATGCGCGTTTTAAGACTCCTTGAATCCAAACAAAAATTACTTTATTCACAGATCATCTCGACCTTGAACCGGCCGACCGACAAATAAAACCATTAAATTTAGTAACTGTAGAAATGTTTCTCAGCTGTAAATATAATTTGCATTTCTTAGGAACTTAATGAATATTGTATTACAATAAGCTTGCAAAATGTAATCATCAAGCTATTAACAATATAGTATAGAGGAAAGTACCCAAAAACTCAATGTCGAGATTTCACCGGAATAAAGGCTCCCCGAATAAAAAAAAAGCATTTTTAGAAAAAGATCTCTCTCTCTCTCTCTCTCTCTCTGAGTGTGTGTGTGTGTGTGTGTTTGTGTGTGTGTGTGTGTGTGTGTGTGTGTGTGTGTGTGTGTGTGTGTGTGTGTGTCTGTCAGTCTGTGAACTGCATTACTCAAAAACGAAAAGTCCATTAAAAACCAAAGTTGGCATTTAAGCCTACTGTCTTTCACGAAGATTTTGAAGAAAATTGCTCCACTCTAAACTACCCTTTATATGGAAATTTTTTCGAACATTTTGATTTTATTGAAAATGGCTCTACCGATTTTGGTTAAAATACCACACGTTTGAGATATGAAATGAAATGTATATCCTGATTTTCCTGGATATAGCCTATGTAGTCCTGTTTACTCTGGATGACTTTTGAATAACTTGTAAACCGTAAGAGATAGACAAAATCTTACTAAACAAAAAATGTAAATCTTGCTGAAACACACAATTTATATCCGAATAATTGTTTTTGTAGAGCGAACCATTTCGGAGATATTCCTTGTTATTTGTATACGTTTTGAGGAACATACTTGTGTGAAATGGAACATCGTTATTTATTGTTTATATCTTAGAACGGAATTTGAAAGCTTTAAAAGATTTGACTATCGCTCAAAGCCTTTTGTATTCCTATATTCTCCTTCTGCCTATAAGGAAATACGCAATAAGATAATTTCTGCAAATGTTTATCTCATCTAGCACGAAGGTAGCAGAAGAAGAGTTTGTAAGAATGGTTAGTACAAGAGTAGAGAAAGTCATGTGAGTGAAACACATCAGATTTTTAAAATTACTATAGAATGTTTCAATGAAAGAACGAAAGAAAAACTTAACGTACTACATAGAAGACATCGCTATAGCTACCAAATATAGGTACCTATCGCAATTATCTTCATGGGCGACTGACCTGATTGGGAGTGACTGAAAGTGCGATATAATCTGTTACTTCCTTTGGTTCCGACCATAAAATTCACCAAAGGAAAAGTGCAGCTTATAGTCAGCGTGCGCAAATCGATAGACCGCTTTACGCGATTCCAGGTACTATGGACCTCTAGCACTTCTCCCCAAGTAGCTCTAATTGGCCAGTAAGAACTTGAAAGCACACCATTCCGCGCTCTGCCAACATAAAGTCCTACATCGATACTGCATTTGAATACACATGGAGGGCGCAAGAAACATGGGAATATTGAAGTCTCAGCATTAATAAATAAAAAGGAAGAATATCGATCAGGAAAGGAACACAAAAAATGTAGAAAGTAATAATATGTCAAAAATATCAGATGCACTGTACTCACATTCCATTCTTTGTTCACTATCGTTTATTTTTATGTAGTTTCTGCAAATTATTCTTACGAAGGTTTATTTTTTTCTACATGTTAAACCAGATAAAGCTTTGCAGAAATAACTACATTACATATTACATTATAGGTGTACATGGGTGATAGAGGAAACTGAATAGAAAGATGTTAAAAGTGCCACGGTCTGGCTTGCCTTCAAATTCTATACCAGCGATGTTCAAACTTTTCTCTTTGGAGAGCTTACGTAATTAGCTGCCTTTCCCCACCTCCTCTTTCAGTCTGAGGGTAACAGTAGCCAGTCATGGAAACAAGCTGAAGATTTCATGGCAATTTCCAAGTAAAAACTTGAATTTTCTGGGAATGTTGTCAAATGACCTCTTCATTCTGGATGATTTTTGTATAAATGGTAAACAGCAAGCGACAGACACAAACTTACTAGATAAAAAAATGGGGATATCATTAAAACATACAATTTAGTCAAATACTTCTTTTTTTATTTTGGGTGAATAATTTCCGAGATATTCTTTATTATTTGTTTCAATTTGCCAATACTTACACTGTTCTTGAATAGGAATATATTACTCGTCTTTTTTGTCTCGGGCCTTTGAAAGAGAACGGAATTTCAAACGTATCGCATAGAAATCAGCTCTTAAAACATTCCACAACACTATATCTATATTACCCTTGCACCTATAAGAAAATTAGCAATTCAGACGCGAGGCATGTTGGCAACGTTGCGTTGAGGTTGGTCAGAGAATTGACCTGATTTCCGCACGTAAAGAGGTCGAGCACTTTCCCTTTCCCTGATTTTTTGGCAGGTAATGCTTGTGATTGGCCTATATTCGTACAGTAAACATAGAAGGGGACATTTACGAGACGCGTGGTAGCAGTAGTGTTTGTTTATGTACTAAACAGTGAAAGTGACACGCAGTCGGTAGTGTCGCCAGCTTGTTTTCGACAGAACGATCTCCGTAGGAAATGGTCCGAGACAAAAACGTAAGATACAAAATGTGCTCCAAATACCGAGATCTACCCTTGGTTTAAATTAACGTAATGACTTCCCTTCCACACGGTATGAATCCTCTGGATTTTTTCTTCTGGGGCGACGTCAAAAGCAGGATCTACAAAACAGCAGCTACTGCCCTCGAATCTTTGAGGGAATGCATTTATCTGGCTACGGAAGAATTACGCAGCAATGAGGGTATTTTTATTAGAGTGCGATGTAATTGGTTAAAAAGGTATGAGGCTTGCAGTTGCGTAAATGGTGGACATTTTGAACAATACCTGTGAAGTGGGTGAATCATTTGGTTCATTGCTTATTCTTTTGCTGTCACCTTAAAAATATCATTTGGCGCATATTGCAAGAGCCTACATATGCACCTTTGTGCTTATAAGTCAGAGAGATGGTTTGGTTCATTAAATTATAGCAGTATCAACTACGAAACGATTTAAGTTTGATGTTGAAGGAAATGATAAACAATATCCTTAGATTGTGAGTTTGTGCGTTACTGGAGAATTCAGATGCACTTATTTATTACGACGTAGCATACACGGCATGGTATGCCTTTATGTTTACACTCACGAGCCGCACGGCTCCGTGACGCGTGTTTATTTATGTACTGAGCTAGAGAAAGTGAAACCTGCAGTTTTGCCAGGTTGTTTTCGATAAAACTAAAATATCTCCGTAGGAAATGGTCAGAGACAAAAATTTAACATACAAAATGTGTTCCAAATACCGAGATCTATCACTGGTTTAAATTAATTTAATGACTTCCCTTCCATCCTGTATTTCCAACAAGCTTGGTATGAGAATAAATGGAATGACAACTCAGATAATTGCATTAATAACCAAGCATAGCAATTTAGGCTGAGTACTGCGACGAACTATGAGTCAGCATTCCAAAATCGTTTGTCTTCATTTAGTCTGCTCTTCCTATAATGCTAATCATACATTTGAGTGGTATAAAAGTATAAGATAATAACTGAATGACCGAACTACCGCATAAGATTGGATGGAAAGGAAACGGAGCATGTTTATTTGATGTGGAGCTGAATTGTACTGAATTGTGTGGAGCTTGTATTTGTGAATGGCTTTTGGTATTTTACTACCATTTGTTTTTGTTTCTACAAATGAAATAGGGGACTCTCCACAAGCATAAAATTCTGCAAGCAGAGAGCTAAAAATGGTTCATTACTGAAGGAATTCAGACTATAAATGCTCCGATTTAAGTAACACACAAGTATCGTCTGTTAGATATCAGGAGAAAGAGTATGTACTTCGAATCATTGGAGTAATTAAAGTGCTGAAATATGTGAACCACAAGAAAAGAGGATTCGTTTTCCAATGCGGTTCATTTTGGCTTTTTAAAGATCATAAATATATTGTAAACTTGCACTGATTATAAACAGCGTAAGTTTTCAAGATTAAGAGGTAATACTTTGTTTCATGTTTAAAATATATTTTATACTAATCTACCATATTTTAAACTTATGAAACCTCATTTTTGGAATAATGCCCTCCCTTCTCTGTTGTCTCATGCTAAGGAATTGCCTATGGCGCATCCGATATAATTTCACGTTGTATATATTGTGACGTTCGTTTTCAATATCACTTCATTAACTTCCCACACTCATTTTAATGTGATCTGCTTCAACTTTCACTGTGACTTCTTTAGTTCTCACTGTCAGTTCGTTAATGTGATGTAGTTTAATTTTTCCTCTCACTCACTTTTCTTCTTTTCTAGGGATTGTCACCTTGTCAGTAGTGGTGTGGCTCAGTACCTGCTGAAACAGACAACCTGTTAGAGAGTGAAGATGATGACTTCAGATGCCAAGGGAACCTAGAACAATTCACAATGGGAATAGAGAACCCACAGTCCATGAGACATTTATCTAGGGGCCTACACATATTACGATCTCCGAATGAGGTTCCGTTTAGGTATTAAGCGAGGATCAACCAAATTTCCGTATTACGATCTCCGATTAACAGCTAATCAGTAGTTATTCTTAGCAGTAAACTAGTCGCCACTTCGGATAGTGGAACTACTTTGGTCTCAACATACACAACACTAGTTCCTTTGCCTTTTATTAATGGTTGATAGCGATATCTCAAAGACGAAATATTGCAAGAAACTCAAAATAAATAGACTTTCCATAGCATATTCTCCAGGCTTAAGTCGAGGAAGTATTTAGTGAACGCAACAAGATTGCCGAAAGTTCCACTGGTTGCTCCTACTTATATTACATTTATACTGAATATTTCCACCAAAATTATCCTTTGACATTGTTTGCAGATCATTTTACTTTCTTTTTATGTTTTAATGTGCTTCAACTAACGTGCTTAAATAAATGCAGCTGATATTAGCCCAAAAGGTATTCGCAAAAGCGTCCAAACTATTTTCCCAATAACCATTGCAAGTTCAAACAAAAGGAATTACAGTAACCTGTTGTGGGGAAAAAAAAGGAAGATATAAATGTAAAACTAAGATAATGACATCTGACTCCACGATGAAAAGTGCACCTTTTTACGGATGTGAAGTCTGGTAAATAAATGGAAAGATGAAAAATAAACTATTTTCAACAGAAATGAACTACAATGATTGCAAAAAGTAAAAAATGAAGAAATTAGAAGATCAGTCAATAAAGAGCAAACTATTTTAGAAAAAAATTAGGAAAAACAGTTTGGTATGGATATGTCTGCCACATAGGAGAAGAAAGACCGCCAAATACGATCATAACGTGGCTCCTGAACGAAGAAGAAAGCGGGGACGCCCACATGGCACCTGGAAGAAGAGCATTATCACTGTTGTGTTATAAAGAAATCTTGAGGAGGAAGATTGTTTAGATAGATATAAATGACAACTGGGAACCGGAAGACGACCAGTTTTGCTGTGATACTAGATATACAAACACGGTTTTACATCATCTATCAACAGCGAAACTTGACCTTATATTGCAAAATATCCTATTTTGCTGCTACCTGTAGGAAGTAGAGAAAGCCATGCTAAGAATTTTTACGACCGAAAAAGTCCATCCACGGGTTTGAAAACGACACTTTAGAAATTAGAAGCTAGCATGTTACCCCTAGTCCAAGAAGGACGACAAGCAAATGAGGCCAAAATGTATTGTGCGGTACGGTGTTGTATAAATATTAATTTATCATGAACATATTTGTGTTATTTTTTAACATTCATTTGGAACTAGGAATCCTTTTTGAACTGTAACGGTTAAAGTTGCCTCTGAAAATAACAATTATCCCCACGTAAGTATATATGTAATGACTCAGTAATCGGATCTAGCTGGATTGACGGTCTTTCTTATACTACTTGGGCTGACCTTACGTTAGATCCACCAAGAGGAGAGGAATGGCTCAGACGTACATGTGGCCCACCTTCTGAAGTTCACGGTTCGATTGCCGTGAGCGACCTTCCCGCCCTTTTCTGGGTTTCCCCGGGTCGCTATGGAAATGCTGGGAAGGATAATTACATCTCCCGAATTTATTGTCTTTCCATTTCACCTCACTTCTCATTTTCTCCTCCATCTTTCATTCTGGTTGGCTTTATTTCAGGGTTCTAAGTGTCGGCGGGGGTTTGTCTTTGTAAATCCTCGTCCTCCGGATCGGCAGATATATACGGTTCCCAGAGGCTGTGTAAGTACGCAGGGGGAAACCGATTTCACAAGCCACCACTGGGAAGTTTCTGTTTGTAGACGTTAGGTACTCATCAGGAGCATATAAGAACAAACAATCTGCCATAGAACGATGTGCTTAAGTCCCCCTCCCTCCGAACCTAGTTACAGTCATAGAGTCGTACTATTAGGTCCAAAAAGCAGATAATTCTTCTTCTGAAAAGTTTAGCTGGGATACCAACATAATGTGCTAGGTGGAATGATTATCCTATAATTATAATATTAACCAAAAGTTTATTTCAATGTTGTACTAAATTACTAACGTTAGTTACTGTGGAAGAAAAAATGATGATGATGATGATGATGATGATAATAATAATAATAATAATAATAAAAATAATAATAATAATAATAATAATAATAATAATAATAATAATAATAATAATAATAATAATAATAATAATAATAATAATAATAATAATAATAATAATAATAATAATAATAATAATAATAATAATAATAATAATAATAATAATAATAATAATAATAATAATAATAATAATAATAATAATAATAATAATAATAATAATAAAAATAATAATAATAATAATAATAATAATAATAATAATAATAATAATAATAATAATAATAATAATAATAATAATAATAATAATAATAATAATAATAATAATAATAATAATAATAATAATAATAATAATAATAATAATAATAATAATAATAATAATAATAATAATAATAATAATAATAATAATAATAATAATAATAATAATAATAATAATAATAATAATAATAATAATAATAATAATAATAATAATAGTGCACCAGACATTTAATTCATCATAAACAGTTTATTGTAAACTGCCACAAAGGGGGGGGGGGTTACTATTAGGGACACAAAATGTTTGTCAAGTTTGATTCTAAGCCAGAGTGCTATATGCATTCAACACGGCGACCGATGTTCAGATTTCAGAGTGCTGTCTTTGTTGTGACTTTGCTGAAGTTACCTGAATAGCCAGTAATACAAATGGATGGGAGAAAAATACTGTCCATTAATGACTTGAAGCTTTCCCGGCGTTGATTATTGATGATAGCTTCTCGGGCTAACAGCCAGGTCAGATTAGGGTAACTACCCAAGCTTTCAGCGACTAACTCTGCCGCCATCCTCAGGGGAACTGAATCCAGTGATGCCAACCTCTGAAGCTCAAAAGTCCCATGCGAGTACTCAAAATGTCCCTTTTCTGCATAAAGTGTCCCACGTTAAGACAAACACGTTTCCATAGCTTTAAACTATGGAGGGAAACAAAAGCACATGCAGAGCGATTGAGTGCACATCTACAATGTTTCCTAGCGTCCTTGCAATACTAGGTTAGATACATATAATGCAAAATCAGGACTTACGTTATTGAAGTGCTCCTCCTATCAGTAGATACAGCTTTCCCTTTTAGAAGTATTACTCTCCAAACACACTTAAACTTTCAGTCAATAGAAGTTTTTTTTTTATTGTGAAGATTGAGATGCTTTTGTTCCACTTTAAAAGTTGTGCAGTCTATACTATTTTCTTGAAATGAAGATCTCACAACACATACAGAGTTTAAATTATCACTTCCAATTTTGTTCCGTTTTCTGGTTTTTACATCGCTTACAATAGAAAATATTCTTTCGGCCTCTGCATTAGAATGTGGAAGTGAAAGAACCAGTTTAGCAAGTTTGCTAATGATCTTGGAAATCGTTCAACTTTGAGATTTCATTCCACATACAGTCCAAGTCCATATTTGAAAGTTCCTTCTTCTTATCCTCAGGCACAAGTGGAAGACTTCTCCATTCAGAAATCAAGACATTTAAGTTTCAGTTGATGAATTTCCTTTTCACATTCTCTAGGAAGAGTTTGCAATAGCTGTTCACATTCCGGACCAAGGTACACTGTTTCTAATGGGAGATAATGGCATGGTTGAAGTGTATTAATCTTGTGCATTTCTGTGAGGACGCCTGGTTTTAGAAAGTTCTGGCCAATGTTTTGAAACAGACGCAAAGAATCTTCTGAAAGCTTGTGAATTAATATTTTTCTCGATTGAAAAAGGGCGTTAAAACTGTTGAAGTAAACCAAAACATACTTCAGAAAGAACATGTAAGCTTTAGTATACGAATGTTCTAATTCGCGAAGAATCATTTCTGCAGATTATAATCTATCTTCAACAGTTGCTAACTGGAAGTAGTGCAAAAATACATCCCAGTTTTCCAGCAGACGAACAACACATGCATGTAAAGCAAGCCATCGTGTACCCGATAATTTAAGCACTTATTTACGTTTGACTCCAAAAAATTCTTGAAATTCTTGTAAAATAGCGCAGCGCTTTGCACTACCAGATATGTAGCTTGCCACGGACCTTATTAAGTCTTCACAGGATCTAGGAAGTGTCTCACATGCCTTGCTTGCAACTAAAGCAGATGAATGGCATATACAATTGATAACAATCAGATTTGGCACAACATTTCTAAGTCTTGTTATGACGGAATTATGACTTCCCACCATTATGTTGGAATGTCCTTCTCTTTCAACATGCTCTCCAGAGCTGTGAATAGTTTTTTTGCTGAACAGTCCTTGGCATCCAAAGGGATCAGTTGCAGAAGTTGTGTTTTGACAAGCCCGTCAATTGGTGACACATATTTGACTAAAACACACATATGTTTACTATCCGATATGTCCGTACTTTCGTCCACCAGGATAGAAAATTTAATGTATTTTAGTAACTGAACCATTTTATCAGTTTCCACCTTTGCAACAACATTTTTCACTATATTGGTACACTTTGTACGACCTAAAGTCACCTCTGAAGCAATTTTGGAGTCAGGGAAAACATCTTTTAACACCGGAACAAGATGGTCCACTGTTGAAAACGCAACATTATGTTCCGCGAAAAAAGTTGCTAATCTTATATCAGCTGTCTTCACCTTTTCCGCGTGTATGCTTTCATCACTCTTTTTCGAAAAACAATCAAGAACAGTCTTGTTACTTTGCACAGTTTCAACATTTTTAATATGTTTAACCCGAGAAGCATGTTTTTCGAGTTCGCTTTTACCGCAATTAACAATCACGTTACACGCTTTACACCTCGCCTTTCTGTTGTCACCTTCAACGCGCTCTAACCACTCTTTGAAACTGTCAATTTGAAGCCAAGAGTCTTGGAAAGTTTTAGTATGTTTTTCCAGATCTAATTCACTGCACCCGGATTTCGACTTCTTTGCACTCGAAGGATCGCAATCTGACATTCTTGAATTATACTAAACGAACCACTCAGAAACAATTATTATTTAACAGAATCAAGATTCGTACACATGAAACGACAACCGACGGGAAAGAACTTTCGAGCGACACTGAAGACAAGGTAAGGCCAATGACTTCGCCACGTTCGTTGCATCATATCATTATACGCAGTAAAATATGTATATGCCAGAACAATATAGGCAATAAGATATCAGTGTGCTACTATATAGCGTCTCACTCTTAAAAGACAGTATGGAGTTAAATGGGACATCTCTGTCTCTATCTAGCGCATACAAGTTGCCATTAGCCGCGTCCTTTTCTACCCTCGCTCTGTTGCCACATTCCTAATAGCATGGTATAAATATTCATTTGTTATAAATTTCAGGTTTGAACACATTATCCTATGCAGAATTTTTTTCTCTATCAGGTTATATCCTTTTCAGAGTCATTATACATTTCTATAGGTCCAAATTTCTTCAGAAAACGTTTTTTTTCAATAGAAGTCCGATATTTGCTGTTTCTATACTCATCACGCACTAACTAACAAACTAACTGCTAGAATGCATCTATATTTTTTTCTTAGGTAGAGTAAACTATAGTGCTACTACCTGCCTACTTTGAATTATCTATGTTTACCCAGTTAAGTGTTATAATTGTTTAAATTAAATGTTTTCGGAACTTTTTATATATGTGCACTGCAAAAGTTACGCAGTGTGAAACTTTTTTGTTATTGAGTTTACATCAGGGAACCAGCGAGAACAAATGTTGAGGAAGGTTGGAGAAAGTTTTTAAAATAAACCAAAAGGCAGTAACCTCTTTCTTTTATGCAGTAGGGCAAACAAAAGGCATTCATCTATTCAGCGTCAGACCTGACACACAAGATAGTATAAGGAGCAGCACTAACATTAGTTCGAAAGAAGCCGTGTGTGTAACTGTGTGGAATCTGTGAGCTTTATTGCGTTATTTGTTTAATATTTTCGTAAATATTTGTAGTTATGGAAGGAGAAGCTAGAAAGAGACGAAATATTGGTAAATTAAGAAGTAAGGAACGCCAAATAATTATGAATGTGTTAGATTATTTTTCAAGTAAAATGAGTGTTAGTAAGGCAGTAAAAGAAACAGCTAAGGCTGTCGGGTGTTCAGAAGCAGCAGTGTATAGGATTAAAAAGGAAGTAATGAAAGGACCTCTAAGAACGCCATCGAAAAAGAAAGCAAAATGGGTGGGAAAACAAAAAAACGCTAGGTTAACACAATTTGATGGAATAGTGCAAAGTGGAGTGCGGCGAATTGTTCATTCTTTATTGTTTGCAAATATTCCACCCACGCTGAATATAATTCTGATTAATGTATCATCGTCATCTTCGTCGTCTTCGTCTTCGTCAACAAGAACTGCCCCTTCAGAGTCACCATCATCTGATTTTAATTCACAACCCGGTCCATCAAGATCAATGGGAAATTAAATGGAAGGAATCGCGTCACTATTGGAGGACGAGGAAGTTTAAAGGTAATCAGCATAATTTATTAAAGCTTTTTGTCATTTTATTTCTCCATATGTGTTTGATAATACATTTTTATATCTGTAAAATCGCATTTAGAAGTACTAAGTACAAAAAATACCAAGGAGATATATGAAATGCGGCTGAAACTTAACGTAGATATTAAGGTAGATATAACGTAGATAGCCTTAAATAGCAGTATACATATTTCACTATTTGGATATGTATAATTCATAAGATGACTTGGTAGTGTCATTGACTCAGAAGAATGTCTTTGTCTTTGAACGTGCCTTCGCGATGTGGAGTGTCGAGCCTCTTGGTACGATGGAACACCAGCAGTTCAAAATTACTGTCTATTTGTTACAATATTATATCGTGTGGTTTTAGGTATACAGATTTAACAGATTTACTTATTGAAAGTATGATCATATTTGCTTTGTTTAATGCGCTAATACTCGTTAGCTGATGCTACTTCGCCTTCGCCTAATATTATTTATGGTCCCGGCAACAAAGGATATGTCACGTTTGAAGCAGGGTGAAAAACGTCAGAGGGAGAGAATAAACAATAGTGTTATTCAGGTTCAGTTGTTCAGTTGTTTCGATCACATGTCGCAGCTGAGCGGACGAGCGGACGACCTTCGAGGTATACGTACATATAGCACATGTTGCAACACTGCGCTCCATTTAACGTGTACTGTCTTTTAAGAGTGAGACGCGCTTTAGAAGCACCTGTCTTATCTTTGCTTACACAAGAAATAACAGCACAGCATTAGCTGTCCAATGTTTGTTATTGTTAGCTCTAAATAAACGATATCAGTGTATATGTATTTCTCAACTGGAAGAAAATCAAAGGCGTTCTTTTCAATGCAGTTTTCTCTTATATCCTGTCTTGCAATAGCGTAAAGATTTACATCCGTTACAGTTTTTCTAAAGTAAACCAATATAACATGTATTAAAAGTCCCATATTTATCTCAATTTTTGCAAAAAGTCCCTTTGTCCCTTCTTGAAAAATATTTCTCAAAATGTCCCACAATATGGGACAAATCCCACGGGTTGGCAACACTGACTGAATCTAGGCTACTGATGTTGCGATATTTATACCTAGAGCGCGGCCGATAAGAACCGCCCACTTATTTACCATTGGCCGAGCTCCGGCCGATGGAGGCACGTGCGGAACCAATCAGGTGATTGCCGATGTTTCTCTGCACTGTGGAGGAGAGATATGCTGAATGACTGGTGTCCATGCTTTGCTGATTTGAAGGCCTTCATCCCTGTTGAAGTTGTTTTTATTCGCTTTAATGTATATAGCTTCTTTAATCACCCTATCGTAGTACCTAGAGGACTTTTCAAGAATTTTTGTAGAGGCGAATTTGATTTTATGATCTGTATTATATGTGTGCTCAGCCACTGCGGATTTTTCTGGGTATCCTAGTCTAATACAACGTTGATGTTCTTTGATGCGATCTTCTACAGTTCTACCTGTTTGTCCTATGTAAACTTTACCGCAACTGCATGGGATTTCATAAATGCCTGGTGCACGAAGACCTAAATTATCTTTAGCAGAGCCTAAAAACTGTTTTATTTTGGTTGGAGGTTTGAATACGGTTTTTATTTGATATTTCATGAGCAATCTTCCAATTTTCCCCGACAGGGCGCCACAATAAGGGATGACTGCTAAGCCTGCATGTTCTTTCTTTGTTTTAGGTTCACGGTTTCGTTTGGAGTGGATTTTCTTAAAAGTACTGTTTATTTCCTGGTTGGTGTATTGATTCTGTCTGAAAACTGTACGCAGGTGTTGTATTTCTTGAGGTAGATTTTCAAGATCAGAGATAGCAATCGCTCGATGTATGAGTGTTGAGAGGACTGTCCGCTTTTGTGCCGGGTGATGACAGCTGGTGCTATTAAGGTATAGATCGGTGTGAGTTGGTTTCCTATACACCTTATGCCCCAGTTGACCATCGTTTTTTCTATAAATAAGTAAATCCAAGAAAGGTAAGCCGTCCTGGTGTTCAGTTTCCATGGTAAACTTAATGTTGGGATGGATGCTGTTGAGAAATTCATGGAAAGCTGTCAGGGCATCTTTTCCGTGTGGCCATATCACAAAAGTATCGTCTACATAACGGAAGAAATGAGTAGGAGCAAGGGGTGCGGTTTTGAGTGCCACATGTTCAAATTCCTGCATGTAGAAATTGGCTATAGCCGGAGATAAAGGAGAACCCATAGCAACACCATCCACTTGTTCGTAATAGGTGCCATTAAACAGGAAGTACGTTGAAGTTAAAGCATGGAGGAATAAGCTGATCATCTTGTCATCAAAGTGGGGTTTCAACAGTCCTAATGTCTCTTGGAGGGGCACTTTAGTGAAGAGAGATTCTACATCGAAACTAACCAGTATGTCTGAGGTAGTTACCTGGATTTCCTGTATGACTTTGGTAAATTCTGAAGAATTTTTCACATGGTGACTGCAATTTCCAATCAATGGTTGCATTAGCTCAGTTAGATATTTAGCCAGAGCGTATGTCGGTGAGCCTATAGCGTCAACAATGGGCCTGAACGGGATGTTTGGTTTGTGTATTTTTGGCAGGCCATAAAGTCTGGGAGGAGTCGAGTGATGCGGCGTTATCTTTTTGATGACTTCTAGAGAAAGACCAGAGGATTTTAATAGAGCGGCCGTTTTTCTTTCCACTTTCTTGGTAGGATCTTTAGGAATCTCTTTGTAGGCTTTATCAGAAAGCAAATCCAATAGTTTTGACTGATATTGGGTTCTTGATATCACAACAGCTGCGTTCCCCTTGTCTGCGGAAAGTACCAAAAGCTCTTTGTTCATCTTAATGTCACGTAGCGCTTGTCGTTCAGCTCTAGTGATGTTTTGTTTTGGAAGAGTTGCCTTTTTTAATGTATTGCCTATTTCCTGTCTAATCTCTTCAGCCACTTCTTTCGGGATGTTAAACATAGCACACTCTACTCCACTGATTATGTCTTTATATGGAACCGACTTGGGAGTTGGGGCGAAGTTGAGCCCTTTTGACAAAATGGAGACCATATCCTTGCTCAGCACTGTATCTGATAGGTTGATGACCAAGCGTTTTTCATCCAGAGGAGTAATGGGTCCCTCAGGGACGTACGATAGTCTCGTGAATTTGCTCACCTGTCTGTCTGTGGTTTTGCGTGAATGGATGTATATCTGTGCTGCAACGGATTGTTGAAACCAATGCCAATCACGTGGATTCAATTTTGAAGAAAGTTCGAGATGTAATGACAGAAGGCTATGGCTTACCTTACTTAGTGCGCATCGTGTGTGATGGATTCTTTCTCTAACCAGAGATAAACCGGCACGTCTCAGAATCTTGTTTACTTCCGGTGAATTCACCGCGTGTCTTAGTCTACAGAACTTAGGTACAATACCTGCGTCACGACATCTTAACAAGAATGCTAGCGAACACAGTAGACTAGTCCTTTTCTTTTGCAGACGTTCGAATTCACATAGCCTGCGATGGATAACCTCCCCGTAAAGGTTAGTGATTAATGACTTGAAGCTTTCCCGGCGTTGATTATTGATGATAGCTTCTCGGGCTAACAGCCAGGTCAGATTAGGGTAACTACCCAAGCTTTCAGCGTTGTATTAGACTAGGATACCCAGAAAAATCCGCAGTGGCTGAGCACACATATAATACAGATCATAAAATCAAATTCGCCTCTACAAAAATTCTTGAAAAGTCCTCTAGGTACTACGATAGGGTGATTAAAGAAGCTATATACATTAAAGCGAATAAAAACAACTTCAACAGGGATGAAGGCCTTCAAATCAGCAAAGCATGGACACCAGTCATTCAGCATATCTCTCCTCCACAGTGCAGAGAAACATCGGCAATCACCTGATTGGTTCCGCACGTGCCTCCATCGGCCGGAGCTCGGCCAATGGTAAATAAGTGGGCGGTTCTTATCGGCCGCGCTCTAGGTATAAATATCGCAACATCAGTAGCCTAGATTCAGTTCCCCTGAGGATGGCGGCAGAGTTAGTCGCTGAAAGCTTGGGTAGTTACCCTAATCTGACCTGGCTGTTAGCCCGAGAAGCTATCATCAATAATCAACGCCGGGAAAGCTTCAAGTCATTAATCACTAACCTTTACGGGGAGGTTATCCATCGCAGGCTATGTGAATTCGAACGTCTGCAAAAGAAAAGGACTAGTCTACTGTGTTCGCTAGCATTCTTGTTAAGATGTCGTGACGCAGGTATTGTACCTAAGTTCTGTAGACTAAGACACGCGGTGAATTCACCGGAAGTAAACAAGATTCTGAGACGTGCCGGTTTATCTCTGGTTAGAGAAAGAATCCATCACACACGATGCGCACTAAGTAAGGTAAGCCATAGCCTTCTGTCATTACATCTCGAACTTTCTTCAAAATTGAATCCACGTGATTGGCATTGGTTTCAACAATCCGTTGCAGCACAGATATACATCCATTCACGCAAAACCACAGACAGACAGGTGAGCAAATTCACGAGACTATCGTACGTCCCTGAGGGACCCATTACTCCTCTGGATGAAAAACGCTTGGTCATCAACCTATCAGATACAGTGCTGAGCAAGGATATGGTCTCCATTTTGTCAAAAGGGCTCAACTTCGCCCCAACTCCCAAGTCGGTTCCATATAAAGACATAATCAGTGGAGTAGAGTGTGCTATGTTTAACATCCCGAAAGAAGTGGCTGAAGAGATTAGACAGGAAATAGGCAATACATTAAAAAAGGCAACTCTTCCAAAACAAAACATCACTAGAGCTGAACGACAAGCGCTACGTGACATTAAGATGAACAAAGAGCTTTTGGTACTTTCCGCAGACAAGGGGAACGCAGCTGTTGTGATATCAAGAACCCAATATCAGTCAAAACTATTGGATTTGCTTTCTGATAAAGCCTACAAAGAGATTCCTAAAGATCCTACCAAGAAAGTGGAAAGAAAAACGGCCGCTCTATTAAAATCCTCTGGTCTTTCTCTAGAAGTCATCAAAAAGATAACGCCGCATCACTCGACTCCTCCCAGACTTTATGGCCTGCCAAAAATACACAAACCAAACATCCCGTTCAGGCCCATTGTTGACGCTATAGGCTCACCGACATACGCTCTGGCTAAATATCTAACTGAGCTAATGCAACCATTGATTGGAAATTGCAGTCACCATGTGAAAAATTCTTCAGAATTTACCAAAGTCATACAGGAAATCCAGGTAACTACCTCAGACATACTGGTTAGTTTCGATGTAGAATCTCTCTTCACTAAAGTGCCCCTCCAAGAGACATTAGGACTGTTGAAACCCCACTTTGATGACAAGATGATCAGCTTATTCCTCCATGCTTTAACTTCAACGTACTTCCTGTTTAATGGCACCTATTACGAACAAGTGGATGGTGTTGCTATGGGTTCTCCTTTATCTCCGGCTATAGCCAATTTCTACATGCAGGAATTTGAACATGTGGCACTCAAAACCGCACCCCTTGCTCCTACTCATTTCTTCCGTTATGTAGACGATACTTTTGTGATATGGCCACACGGAAAAGATGCCCTGACAGCTTTCCATGAATTTCTCAACAGCATCCATCCCAACATTAAGTTTACCATGGAAACTGAACACCAGGACGGCTTACCTTTCTTGGATTTACTTATTTATAGAAAAAACGATGGTCAACTGGGGCATAAGGTGTATAGGAAACCAACTCACACCGATCTATACCTTAATAGCACCAGCTGTCATCACCCGGCACAAAAGCGGACAGTCCTCTCAACACTCATACATCGAGCGATTGCTATCTCTGATCTTGAAAATCTACCTCAAGAAATACAACACCTGCGTACAGTTTTCAGACAGAATCAATACACCAACCAGGAAATAAACAGTACTTTTAAGAAAATCCACTCCAAACGAAACCGTGAACCTAAAACAAAGAAAGAACATGCAGGCTTAGCAGTCATCCCTTATTGTGGCGCCCTGTCGGGGAAAATTGGAAGATTGCTCATGAAATATCAAATAAAAACCGTATTCAAACCTCCAACCAAAATAAAACAGTTTTTAGGCTCTGCTAAAGATAATTTAGGTCTTCGTGCACCAGGCATTTATGAAATCCCATGCAGTTGCGGTAAAGTTTACATAGGACAAACAGGTAGAACTGTAGAAGATCGCATCAAAGAACATCAACGTTGTATTAGACTAGGATACCCAGAAAAATCCGCAGTGGCTGAGCACACATATAATACAGATCATAAAATCAAATTCGCCTCTACAAAAATTCTTGAAAAGTCCTCTAGGTACTACGATAGGGTGATTAAAGAAGCTATATACATTAAAGCGAATAAAAACAACTTCAACAGGGATGAAGGCCTTCAAATCAGCAAAGCATGGACACCAGTCATTCAGCATATCTCTCCTCCACAGTGCAGAGAAACATCGGCAATCACCTGATTGGTTCCGCACGTGCCTCCATCGGCCGGAGCTCGGCCAATGGTAAATAAGTGGGCGGTTCTTATCGGCCGCGCTCTAGGTATAAATATCGCAACATCAGTAGCCTAGATTCAGTTCCCCTGAGGATGGCGGCAGAGTTAGTCGCTGAAAGCTTGGGTAGTTACCCTAATCTGACCTGGCTGTTAGCCCGAGAAGCTATCATCAATAATCAACGCCGGGAAAGCTTCAAGTCATTAATCACTAACCTTTACGGGGAGGTTATCCATCGCAGGCTATGTGAATTCGAACGTCTGCAAAAGAAAAGGACTAGTCTACTGTGTTCGCTAGCATTCTTGTTAAGATGTCGTGACGCAGGTATTGTACCTAAGTTCTGTAGACTAAGACACGCGGTGAATTCACCGGAAGTAAACAAGATTCTGAGACGTGCCGGTTTATCTCTGGTTAGAGAAAGAATCCATCACACACGATGCGCACTAAGTAAGGTAAGCCATAGCCTTCTGTCATTACATCTCGAACTTTCTTCAAAATTGAATCCACGTGATTGGCATTGGTTTCAACAATCCGTTGCAGCACAGATATACATCCATTCACGCAAAACCACAGACAGACAGGTGAGCAAATTCACGAGACTATCGTACGTCCCTGAGGGACCCATTACTCCTCTGGATGAAAAACGCTTGGTCATCAACCTATCAGATACAGTGCTGAGCAAGGATATGGTCTCCATTTTGTCAAAAGGGCTCAACTTCGCCCCAACTCCCAAGTCGGTTCCATATAAAGACATAATCAGTGGAGTAGAGTGTGCTATGTTTAACATCCCGAAAGAAGTGGCTGAAGAGATTAGACAGGAAATAGGCAATACATTAAAAAAGGCAACTCTTCCAAAACAAAACATCACTAGAGCTGAACGACAAGCGCTACGTGACATTAAGATGAACAAAGAGCTTTTGGTACTTTCCGCAGACAAGGGGAACGCAGCTGTTGTGATATCAAGAACCCAATATCAGTCAAAACTATTGGATTTGCTTTCTGATAAAGCCTACAAAGAGATTCCTAAAGATCCTACCAAGAAAGTGGAAAGAAAAACGGCCGCTCTATTAAAATCCTCTGGTCTTTCTCTAGAAGTCATCAAAAAGATAACGCCGCATCACTCGACTCCTCCCAGACTTTATGGCCTGCCAAAAATACACAAACCAAACATCCCGTTCAGGCCCATTGTTGACGCTATAGGCTCACCGACATACGCTCTGGCTAAATATCTAACTGAGCTAATGCAACCATTGATTGGAAATTGCAGTCACCATGTGAAAAATTCTTCAGAATTTACCAAAGTCATACAGGAAATCCAGGTAACTACCTCAGACATACTGGTTAGTTTCGATGTAGAATCTCTCTTCACTAAAGTGCCCCTCCAAGAGACATTAGGACTGTTGAAACCCCACTTTGATGACAAGATGATCAGCTTATTCCTCCATGCTTTAACTTCAACGTACTTCCTGTTTAATGGCACCTATTACGAACAAGTGGATGGTGTTGCTATGGGTTCTCCTTTATCTCCGGCTATAGCCAATTTCTACATGCAGGAATTTGAACATGTGGCACTCAAAACCGCACCCCTTGCTCCTACTCATTTCTTCCGTTATGTAGACGATACTTTTGTGATATGGCCACACGGAAAAGATGCCCTGACAGCTTTCCATGAATTTCTCAACAGCATCCATCCCAACATTAAGTTTACCATGGAAACTGAACACCAGGACGGCTTACCTTTCTTGGATTTACTTATTTATAGAAAAAACGATGGTCAACTGGGGCATAAGGTGTATAGGAAACCAACTCACACCGATCTATACCTTAATAGCACCAGCTGTCATCACCCGGCACAAAAGCGGACAGTCCTCTCAACACTCATACATCGAGCGATTGCTATCTCTGATCTTGAAAATCTACCTCAAGAAATACAACACCTGCGTACAGTTTTCAGACAGAATCAATACACCAACCAGGAAATAAACAGTACTTTTAAGAAAATCCACTCCAAACGAAACCGTGAACCTAAAACAAAGAAAGAACATGCAGGCTTAGCAGTCATCCCTTATTGTGGCGCCCTGTCGGGGAAAATTGGAAGATTGCTCATGAAATATCAAATAAAAACCGTATTCAAACCTCCAACCAAAATAAAACAGTTTTTAGGCTCTGCTAAAGATAATTTAGGTCTTCGTGCACCAGGCATTTATGAAATCCCATGCAGTTGCGGTAAAGTTTACATAGGACAAACAGGTAGAACTGTAGAAGATCGCATCAAAGAACATCAACGTTGTATTAGACTAGGATACCCAGAAAAATCCGCAGTGGCTGAGCACACATATAATACAGATCATAAAATCAAATTCGCCTCTACAAAAATTCTTGAAAAGTCCTCTAGGTACTACGATAGGGTGATTAAAGAAGCTATATACATTAAAGCGAATAAAAACAACTTCAACAGGGATGAAGGCCTTCAAATCAGCAAAGCATGGACACCAGTCATTCAGCATATCTCTCCTCCACAGTGCAGAGAAACATCGGCAATCACCTGATTGGTTCCGCACGTGCCTCCATCGGCCGGAGCTCGGCCAATGGTAAATAAGTGGGCGGTTCTTATCGGCCGCGCTCTAGGTATAAATATCGCAACATCAGTAGCCTAGATTCAGTTCCCCTGAGGATGGCGGCAGAGTTAGTCGCTGAAAGCTTGGGTAGTTACCCTAATCTGACCTGGCTGTTAGCCCGAGAAGCTATCATCAAATACTGTCCATTTTGCAGAGGTTATTGGTAGGTACTGATTTTAAACTTGTACAGTTCTGAACATTTTGAACAAAATCCTGTATTGTCACCTTTTCAACTGAAAGTAATCACCGCAAAGACATCAAAAATTGAAAAGAATAACCAGAAAATATTTGAAAGGGTTACTTCACAACCGAAGAAAGGAATTCTGAAAGCCAGTTCCGTTCTGAGTTCAGAGAAAAATTTTAAATGTTAAACTCTGTTTTACCCACCAAATTTGTCTGTTTCATTTGCATAATTCTGAGTTATTCTTCTTATAAGAATTTGTATAATTTTAATTATTCAGGATATATTGGTATGATCCATAAGTTAAATAATGAATAATAAAATAATTGGAATTTGGAAAAACATTAGCAGGTAGTTCTTGTATCATATGACTTCTTATAACTGCCATAATTTAGCGCAACAAACTGTTACGATCAGAGAATTACATTTTAAATGATTGTTAAAATACTCGGATGATCGCCTTGTTGTGAAGTTAAAGGGCTGCTTTTTTGAAGCTGTATACTTATGTTTTGGAGTCCTTCTATTGTAGCAACGTACCAAAACAACGGTCATATGATGCTTTCCTATATGATGTATTCTGTGTTATACCGATGTATGTCACTCAGCATAAATATCGCCACTCCCTTGCAGATTTACAAACTACATCACCTGACATTGAGATATCACATATCACATATCACTGATGCAACTGAAATAGTAGTCCGTCTCATTGCTGCTAGAAGATGCAATTCTAATCAAATTACATGAGTAACATAAAGCCAATGACTTTGAAATATGAAGAAGACACGTTTCTATATTTCTGTATGGTCTACAACAATATACAGTTTAATCGCAGTGTACAAGTACTCGGTAATGGGAACTGCCTCTCATCTGTCGTCTTCACCGATAAGCAGAATGAAATTCATCCACGTCACTGCCGTCCCTATGACTGGAATTGCGCCGTTACTTTCTGCAACTGTTGTAACGCAAGAGGGAATATCTACTTGGTTGGCCCCGTAGCTCAGCTGTAGAGCACGTGCTTACTGTGCAAAGGGTTCAGGGTTCGATTCGCGGCTGGGGGTGGACGTTTTTCTCCAGTCAATCATTCTTAGAGTCTGGAAGTGTGAACGAGAGTGCGAATGTGTGTGTGAATTTAACGTATAAAATCCTTATTGACTCAAAACCCGCCGTTAAGCGAGTAATGTCATTGCTGTTAGGGAATATGTTCCGTAGGAGAGGGCGCTGATATGACCATCGGAGCTAAAGGTGGGATATAACTGCAAAAAATATATTTGCTTATGCCAAGGCTGGATGAAATGGGTCACCTGTAACAAAAGAATATGTAATAAAATCACTTCTACAAATGTTTATGTCGGTTATCTTGAATTACAAACAAGAATATTTTGTTGAAGAATGGTTAGACAAGGTAAGGCGAATGTATGACATCTTGTTTCTTATAATTGCATAATTCTGTCGTTCGCTTACTACGAGTAATTTCACATTTCCAATGGAGGAAAAAGTGTAAAATGGGCTAGAAATATAGAATGAACTTCAATCAGAATGACTGTCTCTTACACACAAATTTCTCTAAGTATTAAGCCTTAATATTTACACATAGGTACTTAAATGTTATTGAACTGTTAAAAACTTATTTAAGGTTAATTTACCACTAACAGATATCATGAATTAAAATATAAATGGGAGGGGCTATTTCTCCTCATATTTGTCGAATTCTTCTCAGCATGCTCAAGGTGATGCTTGAATCCGTATTTCCCTATACGCGAAGGATTGACCGGTTTATCGAAAGCAACACGACGACGGTTAATCATGCTAATAATTGATTTTGAGTAACAACCTTTCAATTATAAATTTCTTAATTGATGATGGGATTATGATGATTCGGGTTTTGAATCATTAGAGTTAGACTGTTGTGTTTCTCCTAAACTATATTTTAATTCAAAATTCAAAATGTTGACACTGATTTGAGCACTTACTAATGGCTCTAAATATTCATTATATTTGTTGAAAGCTTAAAAAATTTCAACTATTGTTGAAAAAGTGACTTTTATTGGCAACCAGATGGAAGCAAATTAATAATCTATGAGTATAATGATTTCTTCTCATTAAATCATATACCTATAGGTTATTTTTATCCTACTGTTTATAGTTACGAATACTAAATAGGAACATAAACAACCATTTTATGCATATTTATGATATCTAATACTGGTCTGCTAGTTAACAGAAGCTGCATAACGACCGGGTTTCGGAATTTAAAAAAATAAAGATAAATACAATTCGTTTTTTACTGGAGTGTGGAAAATAAACGTCACACTACAAGCTTTGCATTTCTCTCTGGCTTTGCAATTATATAATGAAGAAAAAACCGTTTATACGTCTGGTTACTATTAACGTTTTTCTTCTATGAGGTTATCTATTTTTGAGAAGTCTAAAACACGCAATTTCATTTAGATGCACTTAAACATAACGTAGTACATATGTCAACTTTCCTGCATCTCTTCAAAATATTTATAGAGTTATTAACACTTTTTATTTATTTTGATGAGGTTTTGGGGGAAAAAATGCACCCAACGAATTATTTATGAAAAATAGTAGATGTATATTTTAGTTATATTGTAATACATTTGTAAGATTCAATTTAATTACCATAGTAGTTGAGAGAAAACATTTTATTGTGATGTTTAAATATTTTAAAACTGAAAAGATCTCTTTAAATTATATCTCAAAAGTAGATGTTCAAAAATAAATTTAGGTTCTGCTTCTTCTTTTGCTCTTCTGCAGCCAAATTGGTCATTCAAATATTGATCCGGATTCCTTGAATTAAGTTGGACAGGTTGTAATGGAGTAATTTGGTGGAAGCTTGAAAGAGCCAAAAATGTGGGGGTGGTTGGCTAAAGATGGATCAGCCTGTAGAGTGACGTCAGAGACAAAAGCTGGTTTACCGGGTGAATTATGCTATTAGCAGTGTGTGTCTAGAGTCGACCGTCAGTTATGTCCTGGAGTGGCTTGATCTCGAGTAGCAAGGAGTTGAACGGGGGACCATAGCATGTTGGTTAGACGGCGTGGAGCCGTTCGTGAACCTAGCCAGGTGAGTAAGCCTAAGTCTGCAGGTCGCATATTAATCAACCTTGTTAATGTGGTTCCTTTTGAAAATTGTGCTGCATGGACTGTTGAGTGGAATTCGCAAGTTCATTCATAAGAGTTGGTGCTCTTGTGGAAAGGCTATGAAACCAGAGATGTCAGCTGTGCGATGACTGCTATGGCGTTGACCTTCCGGACTGGGAGTTGGCCATCCACCATTTGGCTCCGAGTTGGAACACAGAGATGAGTACCAAGTTAAACTTAATAGTAGTTCTTTGTGAAAGTATGGAAATTTCAAAGGAAATGTTAACTATTGGGGTAGCATATTACGAGGTACCTTTCATCATAAAACTGGAGAGCAACTTGGTACGGTGAAGTGTTGGTGTTGAGATCAAAATAGACGTTCAGGAAGAAGTGCACTTGAACAAGGAGCTTTATTTGGTCATAACTGGTGAGGGCGAGAACAGAATTGTAGTGACCTGACATATAAATCAAATTTTTCTGTTAGACTGCAGTTTTGATCTGTCTGTTTTATGTGAGAGTTATGGGTAAATTTTATTGTGTTTTTTTAATATGGTCATGTTCATATTTTACAGTGTTCTTTCAATGTGGTTATGTTGCATTTCTTGGCGTTACTTGTTACTATCCTGTCTCGATCCTGTGGGAGAAATTGTTAGTAAAGGGAAAGATTAAGAACACGAATCATAAGGTCACCTAAGTTTAGGGTAAGGGAGTTGGTGAGAGTAAAGCACAAATGAGGCGTAACAAGGTTTATTTTAATTAATTTTTGGTGCAGTCTGCACTTATGCCTTTCCACATTTATTTCATATTACGCTACACTCAAATTTTAATTAATAGATACCATTTTACTCGTAGTTCCCGAGTGGCCATATATCCCACTTCGAATTGTGACACAGCAGAAGTTACACACATTTCCAATTTATTTTGGAAATAATTACTTCTATGGGAATTTTGTCGATACTGTATGATGAAGTGGCTTGTTAGCATTTTGTGTTTATTTTGATGTGTTTCAAGAAGTTCATCATTAGCAAGCATTTGATAAGATATCAAGATTTTTGTGAACACTTATGGAAAGAGAATTGTTTTTATGGTAGAACAATGGTCTGTAGGTATCGGTCCACTTTAATGATATATCAATTGCAGAAATACCTAACCCTTTGGGATACTTTGTACTGGGGCTTCTCTGTTGATGAGCAGTGATATAGCGTGGCAAATAGGGAAGGCTTCATTTTTTCTAGGTGTGGAGTATTTTCTTTAGGACATTCCTATATTAGTAAAATTCGCAACCTGACTATTGTTATAGGCTGTAATTTTCCCCTAAGTGTTACACTTTTAAAACTGCTTTCGTTTGCTCAATCTCTTGGCCACGTAATTAATGGACTCATCTTTAAAATTTCTACCTCGCCCTATGCATCTAATTCTTGCAAATGCTTGTGTTTTATGCATCCCTATAATAATAAACTGAAAAGCGCCCGAATGAGCATTAGTTCACCTTGGTTCCTTTCCTTTGCGTGTTCACTTACTGATTTTGATTTTTACTCTCTACTGATATTGTATTCCACCCAGAAATTCGATGTGGAGATTTCACCAGAAATATATGTTTTGAGAGCCCCTGCGCACGCTCGCGTGCGTGTGCATTGGCGTGTATATGTGTGTCTGTCTCTGTCTGTGGACAGCATAACTTAAAAACGAAAAGTCGGTTAAAAACCAAAGTTTATATTTAACTTTGTCTTTCAAGGATGCGACACGAAGATGTTGAAGAAAATAGCCCCACCCTAAACTACCCTTTACATAGACAACTTTTAGAAAATTTTTATTTTCTTGAAAATGGCTCTAACGATTTTGATTAAAATGCCATATATTTAAGATATTTTTATGACAAATGAAATGTATATCTTGAATTTTCTGGCTACAGACTATGTAGTCCTGTTTACTCTGGATGAGTGTTGAATAACTCGCAAACCGTGAGGGATAGACAAAATCTTACTATACCAAAATGTAGATCTCGCTAAAACACAATTTATGTCTGAATAATTTTTACTTTCTCTACTGGTAAGTAGAAGGAAGTATTTCTTGTAGAGTAAACCATTTTGGAGATATTTCTTGTTATTTGTGTGAGTTTCGGAAAACTTAAAGCTTTCGTGAATTGTTCATTATATGTTGTGTGCAAAACAGAACAGAATTTAAAAGCTTTAAAACATTTGACTATCGCTCAAAGCCTACTGCATTCTAATATTCCCGTTGCATTTACAAGGAAATAAGGAACAAGAGAATTTGTACAAATGTTTGTCAACTAACACGGAGATATAGGAATTAGAGTTTTTAAGAATGGTAAGTACAAGAGTAGAGAAAGTCATGTGAGTGCAACACATCAGACTTTTTCGTGGACCAGATACTTCACTACACAGTTCACAAATACACTCCTGGGCTGCTTCGTGATACATATGGTTGGCAACACCTGAGGTGTACATCTAGTGTACATGAGGTCTGCATCCCAATGAGATATCATTGTTGTGTACCTCATATTTGCCTGATTGATCTCTTCTGCCAGCTCCATTTTTCAGAATACGCAATATACGTAACCTCACACTCACCTGCTGCTTTGCGCATTGCTAACGAGGGCTTGCATTTTTCACCTTCACCGTCTAAGCTTTTAAGGATCTGTTCACAGAACCCACAAAGCTTTGAAACTCCATAAAAAGTGTTTATTACAACGCGTGGGAGTGTCATGAAGTGAGAGAACACCACACATTTGCCAAGTGTCATCGTAATTTACTGTGATGTCTAATGCAGATTGCATGTTAAGAGTTGAGTCGACTTCTAGATAAGCGACACGAAAAGAAAGCGTGCTTCATTTAGAATAATTTGTCACACTGTAACATTGTCTTTTACCAACTTGTGAAGGTGTACATTGTAAATGGGTAAACTCATAACTAGCATTCCCATCGCAATGAATAATAGTTCTAATTCAACATGCCCTCTGCCTAGTTCCTAAAATAAGCGTACCATTTTACTGTTTATCTCTAAAGGTGATATGGTAACTCGACAGTGTGTATTCTGGGGCTGTACAAATTTCATTCAACACTGTGTTGCACTTAAAAACTACTTTGGACACAAATCCTAAAGCTTTTCAAGTTCGACATCCGGGTTAGTGCACCATTGTGAATTTGTGAAACATTCTGAAAAGTTAACTTCACCTCTGATGAACATTGAGAGTTTATTGTGACTTGTTGGAAACTAACTCCGTGAAGTGGGAATGAAGGGATACTTGAAATTATAAAAGGTTTGCAGCGGCACGTTGAGGTAGAAGAGCTTTGGGTGATGGATTGTGAATATTGCAACACAACAGGAATATTAAGTTTGAATCAGATCCCCTCAAAATAGAGCTGTTTAGTCAAAGAATTATTGAAGCATGTGCATCTATCACACCCGCAGTTGTCAGAACGTCCATATAGATACAAAGAGACGGTTGGAACACTATATCAATCAACAGGGACACGCTTTGAACACCTGTTCTATGAATAAAATCAGTAAAACCGTACCGTTTGATGATAATAATAACGATGAAAACAATAACATAATAATAAAACAATAACAGAATATTAATATGATAATGACATTGAAACGATAATGAAACCCAATGGATTATAATATAGTACTGTAAGATAGTGAACCAGTGTTTTGAGGGAAAGTTTCGATTGGTTTTCTATGCTAAAAGTAACTAAAAGAAAACAAATAATTACGATACTAATGATAACGATTATCATGATGATAACTACAAAAATAGCAATAACTAACAATAATAATAGAAGTAATAAAAGTAATGAGGACACAAATGAAGAAGATAATGATAATAATTATAATACAAACATAATACTGATAACAACAACAACATGATGATGATGATAATGATGATGATAATGATGATGATAATGATGATAATGATGATGATAATGATGAAGATAATGATGATGATAATGATGATGATAATGATGATGATGATGATGATGATGATGATAATGATGATGATGATAATGATGATGATGATAATGATGATAATGATGATAATGATGATAATGATGATAATAATAATGATAATAATGATAATAATGATAATAATGATAATAATAATAATACTGATAATGATAATGATAATAATACTGATAATGATAATGATAATGATAATGATACTGGCTATAATAGTAATAATATTTCAAATAAAATCAACGGTAAGAGAGCTTCCGTTAAAATACATATAAAAGTATTCGTTATTCATTTGTGAAATAATATTCAGTTAAATGTTAAGTGAACAAATATGTAAAGGTAGTATATCCATCACATGGAACAATGAACTCCTCTTGAAAATATATTTGATCTTGTTATTGTACACATACTTCGCTCACGCTAAGGAAGCTGCACGTCGATACTGTGGATCCCCTGGAGAGAGTGAGATGGTGTTTTCTCAGGATATTCGCCTGTTCTTTCTGGGTAAGTGGATTACTTTTGTATCACCTTTAACGTCCTGGAGATAATGGTATCGAATGATTGAATCCAGAGGTCGAAAAAGCACGCTTCTTTTTTGTCAAATAAGCTATATACAAGGTACTGTTACAAGAGCATTCTTAAAAGGAAACGAAACACAAAAATGAATATTACATCAGTTGATTGTCGTCAAGAATAGATATTAACGCAGGCAGTGTCACCATTTTGGGGAGAGTGGTTCTCACGTTACTGGCAGTGGCTGATTTGACTCTGACGTCATGAGCTATTTAAACATAATTTATTTTAATAATGGCCAGAAAAAAGAAGCATTCTAGCAGCAATGAATATCCTTAATTAAATTAGTGAACGTATCGTCTGACATAAGTATTTCAATTGCATAAATGTCCTGTGCTAAAGATGCAGAGTTATTTCTTCCTTGATCCTCCCTCAGTTATTTAAAAACCGGTCACTCGCCTGCTGCTTTGGTAGACAAGACCCTTGACCTCACACAACCTTTGCTCCCATCACCAGCTAGGGATGACCAAACAGCGCATACGCGACTCTTTCTTTCGGATCGTGAACTCTAGTTTCTTTTATGAAGGGTTGTACCTGTCTGGAATCGAAGCTGACACTCTACGGTGGACGTCTCTGCTGCTGAGCTCCGTTGATTTCAAAATGGATTTAGGTCGTATGGTTGGCATTGAACTGTTGGATGGGTTAGTGTCTCAGGTGCGAGTTAAAATAAAAACACCAGCTTCAGACAAGTCATTTCAGGATTAAAATAGTCCTTGACAGTATAACAACAAAATTTGGGTCTCCTTATAAACACTGCCTCTTCAAACAACTTACACACCGAAATATGCCCAGGTCTCATACTTGTCACATTGACAAATAGCATTCATACTTAAATCTTTTACTTCACTTTCAAGATATACATTGTTAAAAGACAAAGAGAACATGTACATACATAATGTGTATATACATAAAGAAATCTAACCACTAAATTTTTAGGAAAAAAAATTAAGACTGCTTGGCAGCATTTTAGAATATACGTAAGAAAAGCTGGGTTATTGTAGATGCGCTTCATCATTAATTCACAAAACTACATTTGGAATTCCCTTCTGAAAGCTCCTACACTAATGGACTTTCAAAATTCGTATGTTGTTTGGCAATTAAGCATTTTCGTCATGGAGTTGTAACTCCATACTGAATATTGATTGGAATGTGAATGATGCGGGGCGGAGAGGGTGGGTGCTGCCAGAAGCTCTTACATTTCTGAAGGCTCTAGTAGTTCTCAGGTGTTGTATACACATTGCTATGTATGTTTTTCGGTTTTATGATTCTGAATTTGCCGCGCGTCACACACTGATACGTATACTTTCAAGACCTGAACACTGACGTATTGGTTTACGAGGGTATCTTCTTGACGATGGTTGTTATCACTTATTAGCAAGCATATATCCGTGTGGATAACTGATATTAAAATTGACCGTTCAGTTGATTTATTTAACTTTCTACTACATTGTTGCCGTTGCAAAGATGAATGTTATCTTCACTTCCTTGTGTTTGAGAAAGCTGTTGTTGTTATTGTTGTTATTATTTATAATAAATATAATAAATTAACTTTCACTAATATTGTTTAAATCGAAGTATTATCCCTATGCGTTAACTGCAATTTACCACATATTTTGTTACTCAACGAATACTCACATGCATTTGTTTGAAATATGATGTACACTTGTTTTATACTCCGATAATTGACAGTTTATATCTCGTCGAAAAATTCAAATAATATAATTCGTGTACCGAATTCACATTTTTGCGCTTTCCAATTGAGTGTCACTTTTGTCTGAGAAGAATTTTCTGAGTAATCAAAATAACTAAAGTCCATAAAACAAGTTCACGTACTCAGAATTTTTACTCAGAATTTTTACTGCGAATAAATAACGTATTAACACGAATAATATATTCAGTCACATGCATATAAGGGATAGTAGTACTTAAAGTGCCATTTTTGTCACATATTTTTGTTATCTTTGTTTTACTGTGAACTTTCAGTTATTTTATTTAAACCATGCTTGAACATACTCCCAACGTCATTCAGATTTTCATTCCTTCTATAGTAAGGAATATATCTTCGTTAAATATCTTTTAAAACAATTGTTTTAAAATACATAATTAATAATTACGTTTTATAATACATAAATACATATTGGTAATATTGTCGAATACGGACACCGCGTAACGCAGGGCACCAACGTATGAGAAAAATTACAGTAGCGAGCGGTAGTAAAGCATCATTTGAATGACGTTGGAATTGTGCTGATGGCAATGCGTAAATATGAGAATGGAGACAACTTCCGGCAATGCGTGTACATTAGTAGATATGAAGAAAGCGAGAAACTATTCTCGTTCATAATGACGACGGGAACTGTACCCATACATTTCTCAATTCAACCCAAAAATCTCCGAAATGAAGCACTGAGCACCACAATTATTTTTATTACATTGACTGCAGGTTGACAATCTGTTCGTATCAGAACATTCAGTAAATGTTGTACAAATAATGACTGGAACATTAAAGGTAGCTAAATCAAATGGTAAGCCCAAAATGCTGCAGCGCTGTAGACGGTCAACTAGATAGTATGTCTAGTAGATTGATGGCAAGGACGTTCGGATGGTTACTTAGGCGCTGCTGATACCACAATTACAGAATAAATGATGATCCCTTCATATTACGATCAAACAAATTTATAAATCTCATAACCACAAATAACTATGAAATCATAAGCTTATGGCAGTGGTGCAGCAGGTAGACAACCTTAAATGGGAATATATATCTATTCGTAAATATACGTTTATAAAAGAAATGCCAAGTTGTGTTAAGTTGTATTTTAGAGGTATAAACCGTATCTATGAGTGAAAATAACCATGGAATCATAATCCCATGCAGCTGTGCAGCGGTAGATAACCATAAATGTGAATACATTTCTTTCGCATTTATGAAAGAAGTTTATGATCTTCACTTGCCCTCAGTGAAGCAATACATCAACATGCTTTCACAACCCTTCTTTGACAGGCTCCCTTCCAGTTTTAACCAATTAATACGGGGACTAGGCGAATATGACTTGGACCCTGGAGAGCGCTATAAACGCCCACGACTTGTCCTGGGCAACGAATTAAAGAAAAAAAAAACTGGTTCATGACATAAATCCAATCCTTTTATCACTGACGTGTAAGACATCTTACACGGCCAGCAGAGGGTTCATACCCTGACCTGGCAATAACTGGAGGGCGGTCTGCAAGGTCTTCTGCAACCACAAACCTCCAGTGTTTTTCGCCGTTGTCGTCAAATAAACTAATTCTGATTCGAGCGTTGGAGTTCGAATAGCGCGTACGTGTTTGCTTCACACTGGTGGAAAGACGGAATTTTCCGCCATCTCTACGGAGCAGGGGATCCCGTAACAAGGTGGATTTGAAAAGCAAGCTTTAGAGCTCATCCTAGGCTAACTTTCCTGGAGTGGCAACAACAGCTGGCTCCTGATTTTTGTTTGTATTGGAGTTCCTGATTGGTGCTTGCATCAACCACCGGGATTGGTCTCCTAAGAGACACTCTAAGAAGAGTTTTGTGCTTCTTAGTACTTGCACATGAGCAAAAATCGACTACCAATCGTCCTCAAATAAGCAGTAGCGGTTCAGTCAACAAGTTCAAAGCCAACACCTTCGGGTGGACATAGGCGCATCCTTTGGGTGTTCGGTCCTCTGTTGGTGACGCTTCTTAGCAGCCGCTGCTGGAGGTAAGTGGTCAGCCCGGTACTATTGTACGCGCGCTGCACCTTCGGGTACTGAGCAATGCCTACTACCAAACCTTTACCCGTACCCAATCCCACTGTTAAAACCAACAAACCCAGACCTGACATACAGGACTCAGCAATGCCCAGCACATCTGGCGCAACAAATAACGTCTCCATGAGCATAACTCAGGAGACAGTCAATCGGCGACGCCATAAGCCCATACAAGGCGGAAATGGCAACGCCAAACGTTTGGCCTTAGCCGAAATCACACCTAACCAAGACGCTAAACCCGGATTAAGTTCACGGTTAGGTCAAAGCTCAGAGGCAGACTCTGACAGTTCCCGCGAAAACTCAGACGCGGAATCTAATGCTGACGAGACCGTGGTCACGTCTGACCCATCCTGGATGGACGAAGACGAGGTAAGCTCATCTGACATCTCTACTGAGGTGGACGAGGCAGAATTTCGGGAAATGGTCAACCGCCGGAAGAAGCGCCGACAGAACCCACCAACTGTCTCGACTGATGGTCCAACACAACAACAATCAGCCCGGCAGCATATTCCGCCTATCATTGTGGACGACTTCAGGGGTATGGTAGGCTTATTAAAATAAGTTATGACAACACTTTCAGGGTCGTGCTCGGTGACGAGGAGGAAGAGCAGCTACGTCTTTCAGGCTAAACATGTGGAGGACTATAAGACCCTCCTATCTGTCCTTGAGATGAGAAATCTCCCTCATTTTACGTTTTGTCTTGCAAAACTCAAGACATCCGCCGCATCATCAGAGGTCTTCGGTGGATACGCTCGTGGGCAATATCGAGGAAGAACTAACTCGTTAAGGCATCACCCCTCGGCTGGTGAGGCAACTTACCAAACCGGGCGAGAATGGAGAAGCCAAAAGGCCAGTTCCCCTTTTCCTGGTTGTGGCGGAGAGGGCGTGTGATCCGGAGATGAAAATCGATGGAGTCACATCTCTCTGCCACCTCAGGGTAAAGGTGGAGGCGGTGAGGAGCTCTTTTGGGCCCCCACAGTGCTACCGGTGTCTTGGCTTTAATCATTCGAGCCACTTCTGTCGCAGAAACCTGCGATGCCTTCGCTATGGTGAAGCGCATCACAAAGATACCTGTCCTCGAGTAATAACGGACGAGCCCACCTTTGCAAACTATAAGGGCAAACATGTGGCCTGCTACGGAGGATGTCCCACGAGGAAGAGAGTTATCGCCTCCAGGAGACCACAGGTATCAAAAGGTTCAACTCCCGTCAGGTGAGACCAAGGGAGACCTTCCATCTCAAATCCTCAGAGACACAGGCACCTCAAGCTCAACCAGCCAACACCCCTAAGACGTCATATGCTCAGGCCACCCAACGCACCTCGGGTAGTCCACGGACGTCTCGAGAGCAACACCAACAACCATCACACAACACACAACAGCAGCCTCAAAATAAACCTCCCATGCAAGCAAACCCAAGACCCCAGAGGGAGAGAAAACCCCGGGAGTCTAAACGTGCACCAAGAGTGGCCGAGGTGAGTGATGTTTCCACCACTCGACGTGCTCAGGAGGAGACTAGAGCTGAGGAGACTCCAGCACCTCTTCCTTCCACACACAACACCCCTTCAACCCCTGGCTTTGAGCTCGCCGACTTGCTCAAGCGGGTGCAGCTAGTGTTGCAGACCCATGGGCAAAGGATATGCGACCTCATTGTCAGATTCTGTTCTGCGAGCGACTCAACAGCCAAGACGCTCATTGCAATGGAGGGGCTTGCCCTCCTGACCTCTCTACTCCAGTGCGCCCAAAATGGCCAGACAAATTAGATCATGCACCTCGTTTCGGTTCGCGTTCTGGAACGCGTGCGGATTGGCCGCCCAGACGGGGGAGTTATCCCACTTTGCCCGCACTTATGCCCTAGACGCCATTTTAGTTAGCGAAACACACCTCCGCCCAAATGGTCGCTTCCGTTTACCGGGCTACGTTTGCCACAGAACTGATGGTCAAGGCCGTCCTGGAGGCGGAACGGCGGTGTTCGTAAGGCAGAGCGTAGTCCATCGTCCAAACCAGCTCCCACCCCTTCAAACCCTAGAGGCCACGGCTATCACTCTGAATCTTGATGGCACGGACATACTAATAGTCTCAGTATACCACCCTCCCCGCAGGCAGTTTGTACCAAATGACTGCCTCTCTATCCTAGCCCTTTATCCCAACGCCATCTTGGCTGGTGACTTCAATGCCAAACACCAACGCTGGCACTGCGGTCGAAGGTCGGACGCCCGAGGCAATTCCATCATCCACCTCATCGATGCGGACCCCGAACTGAGGGTGGAGGGCCCATGGCAACCCGCACATCATCCGCATGGTCTAGGACTACCTTCTGTCATAGACTTTGCAATCATCAAGCATTTCCCATTTCATCTCACACTGACATCAATAAACGCACTCCAGTCAGACCACAACCCAGTGCTGACAGAAATCAACACCCGGATTGCCCGTCATGACAGCTCGACATATATTCGACAAACGGACTGGGAAGGAGTTCGTAATTTCCTTCGCACCTCCATTCCACCTAACCCCAGAATCAACGACATTCCAACTCTCGAGGCGGCAGTTTCTTCTTTCACATCCATTGTGACAAGAACTGCCCATAACCTCACAATCCGTGCTCCAGCACCCTTACACCCAGACGTCCTCCCACTTGACATTATCCTACTCATCCGCCGGTCCTGGGCGGCACGGAGACTTTACCAAAGGCATCGCACGCCCTATTACGGCGATTGCGCCGATTGGTCGGAGCCCGACTGCGTGAGCACCGAGTGCCAGCGTGGGAGGACAAGATGGCCAGCCTGGACACTGAAAGTGGGGACGTGTGGAAGATTGCCAAAGGTCTTCGAAACCGTCGCGGCCAATACAACTCACCAATTCAGGGCACCCGAGGGGTCTGGCCTATGAACCTGAAGCCAAAGCCAACGTGTTCGCCGACTATCCAGAACGTACCATGTGCCCAAGAGACGACCCCCAGGACTATGGATTCTCAGAACGTACCCGCCGAGACGTACGTGGATTTCTTCGACGTCCCCCGGAGGATGCGGAACGACTGCCGGTGATATGCCCCAGCGAAACCCATGGCGCATTACAACGCCTCAAAATCAAAAAGGCGGCGGGACTTGATGGACTAACTCCACTCATGCTTCGTCACCTTTCCTTCAACGCCGTCCTCTTCCTAGGGTATTCAACATATGCCTTACCCTTGGTCACTTCCCACGCGAGTGCAGAGAGGCTCGGGTGATCTGCATCTTGAAACCTGGGGAAGACCCGGTGTGTCCCTTCAACTACCGATCCATAAGCCTATTGTCCATCCTCTCGAGAGGATGATCTTAAACCGATTATCCCCTTTACTGGGAAACATTCAAGCTATCCCTGAACATCAGTTCGGCTTTCGTCCTGGGCACTCTACGCCTCAGCAACTGCTGCGGGTGGTGGAGGCTGGTGCCCTGGGTTTCCAAGAACGCGCCTTCACTGCTGCGGTGTCTCTGGATGTAGAAAAGGCCTTCTCAACCACCTGGCACATAGGGCTCCTTCACAAGCTGATCCATCTGGGGCTACCCACACATCTTATAAACATCCCACACAGTTTTCTCCGACACCGGACCCTCAAAGTCACAGTCGCGGGGCGAACCTCCACACTTAGGCCAATAAGAGGAGGAGTCCCCGAAGGCTCTGTTCTGTCCCCTACTCTCTTTAGTGTCTTCATGGCAGACTTCCCAACAGAACCACAGGTCAGTATAACTCAATACGCAGACGGCGTATTACTATACTGCACCAACAAACACATCCTCAGAGCCTTCAACCCCATACAAAGACACCTCCGCCTCGTCCAACACTGATGTCGGCGATGCCGAATTTCTGTTAATCCAGATAAGAGCCATGCTATCCTCTTCACGAGACGTCCCACACCTGCAGACTGCCCCACTTTCCAACTTCGGGGTCAAAGGATCCAGTGGAGAGACTCCATCACCTATCTGGGAGTCAAACTGGATAGGAGTCTAACATTCCGAGGGCATATTAGAGACCCGTCGGCGCGGACGCAGGGGGCTATTGCCTCACTGTACCCTATGCTGAGGTCTGAGATGCCAGTCCGCCTGAAATTACACCTATTCCGAGCTCTTGTTATCCCCCATATGCTGTACGCCTGTGAAGTGTGGGGCATGGCGGCGGGTAGTTGGCTCTTGTGGCTCCAGAGGGCGCATAACAGGGGACTTCGGTCCATCTTCTCTGTCCCCTTATCCTTCCCCGTGAGACTACTTCACGAAGGCTCATCTCTTCCATACGTGGAGGATGAAATTAAGCGCCGGGCAGCAAACTTCTACGTCAAGTTACCAACTCATGAGAGCGCCCTGGTTAGATCTCTAGGGGATTATGACCCCAGAACACGCCGCTTCAGGTCGTATAGGGTTCCCCGTATGGCTTGCGGGTATATCCCATAACAAAGTAGTTAACCCATCAGCAGCAAAAGCTAAACTACAAACATAATCCCAACAAAGAGCTATTCGGCTCAAAATTCAAACCACCACCAAAATTCAAAATTTAAGAAGATCTAAAAGATCTTAAAACTTTATTAAAAATTTTTATACCTACAGAACGCAGACATTGCTGGCTTCTGCGAGTCACCAGTAAAGGGGCAAAATAGCCTCCTTAGTAAATAAGCATTAACCAAAAATTTAACGTCACCCTTAACCACCCAATATCTCAGAAATCTATCTGCGGTTAAACTCTTATTAAGGGTAGGTACGCAGCAAAATAATCATCGGGCTGAACCTCAGCCTGCCAGTAGCTCGTCGTTGTCGTCAAATAAAGTAAAGAATTGCGAAAGTCCATTTAAATCAGGTGGGAAATTTCTTATTCTTTGAAACTCATGACGATAGAACCAAATAACTCATCTGCAGCACAATAATTACATGTTTAAGTAAATGATTTATCGAAAACACTATAACAGAGTATATATATGGTGAAATTATAGGGAATGCTGGAGAGAAAGAATGAAAGAGGTTGCTACGTCTTGCAGAAGACCATTCTTTATCCAAACATGACGTTTGTATCAGTGCTTTCTAGAACATTACAACAAAAGACCAGATTAGGTATTAAAAACCAAATTAACTAGTTTGACACTGTGCATCGCGCGTAAACGTTACGTTGTGAGCGCTGAAAGTGAGGAAGAGATAGACGGCAGAGTGAGCGAGAGATAGAAGCGTAAGGAAAAAGCGAGTGGTGGTCTGCACCTAGGTCAACCTTTTGTGGTTGCATTTTGTACCTTGCGCCGTGCAATGCACCGGTGCATGCACCCCGAGAGGCCCTGTTCCATACATTCAATCTTACTTTACTCGCCAAGCATTACCTTGATGCACAGTTTGCCCTTACTTTACTCCACAGGTGAGAGGCCACATGATTCTAGTCATTAAGCTGCTGCGCACAATTACTCATTTGAGTATAAATTATATACCTATTTATTGAAACTGTAATTGTCACTCATGCGTTTGAAGGTTATAGTTTTCGTAAGCATACACAGGGAATAAGTTCAATTTGGGATGGAACGGTACCACTATTTCTTGATGATCGATATTTGATATTCGATACGTATCTAAGTACTGATATTCAACGCCTACGGGATACTCACCTTATAAAATATATAGGTGACAGCTGTTTACTGAATGATGTTCTTATTATTAGTTTTATGTTGTATAAACGCATGTAAGCTATGTTGGTTTTGTTCATCATTTTAGCGATGTGAAACTCATATGTGCATTGCTTTCTCAATAGAGGTTCTGTAAAATTCATTTGGGTATGCATGTAATGTGTTTGTTTAAATTTTTTTATTGTACGACTTACTAGCACTTGAAAATGTTTTTATGCATATTTTACACCGCTCTGTTAGTGTTAGTACTTCAAAATATTTTCAAATTTTACTCGTGTTTTAACCAATATCACTGCTGTACGTTGATAAAACAACTATTTGCCAAAAGTAGTTCGGTATATGTGTAAGGTCGGTCGTGACCCAAGTTAACTTGAGAAACACAAACTAACAAGTAGAAGGGAGGAAGAAATATTTCCACCTATTATTTTATCCTACCTCTTAACTTCAGATTTGTTTCTGCTGGATTCCCAGATTTTAATCATCGGAGTAGCTAAGCGTAATGACTGCAGGTGAGTTAATAGCCAGGCTATTGCAGAGATGTAATCCATTGCGTCAGCTAAATCAGTGACAACTCGGTCAACGCTGCATGCTATATGCGTATCACTACTGCTTTCTCCACTCGTTCCATATCTCGTATAAAGCTAAACGCAACAACTTTCAGTAAAGCATTACTTAAAGACTTAAAAGCATCAAAAGCTTTTTGGGAGCTTATCCTAAAATATTATACATATTTCGGTACCACCAGTATGGAAAGTGTGGAGGTATCGACGTTCCATCCCTAGCATGAATATATAGGCTCATCTGTATATTAATACCACGATGTTTGCAGTACGTTGTGAATTGCCTCTCATGTTTGAAGTTGACTTATGGGATGCATCTGCGCATTGATTAATGTGTAGTTAATAACATTAAAAGCGTTCACGGCCAATATTATTCATTAAAGCTTCACTGACTACCAGGAACGTGACTGAGATAAAATTGAACACCTATTCCTGCTCCCTTCCTGCATCCAAACTTAGGTATGCAGGATGAAACCATTGTCCACATACACAAAAGCTTGAAAACATTTAGAAGACCTTCTTTACTGCACAGATAAAGTCGCATTAGTGGCTAGGTGCTGTGCAAATAAACATACCATAAGGACAACCTGTACGACCTGTTCTCGAATACTATGCGTACTTTACAATGTCTCTGTAGTCTTCATCGGGGACTGTACAATGTGGTCAGTAACATTGCATTGAGATAAATGTTATTATATAAAGTTATGTGTCATTTTTCTAACCCACAGGTACGGAGGTCATACATCGCAGCTGTCTCGCTGAGAAGAAAAACCAATGACTTTGTGGTAGAAAAACTGTAGGTATCTGGCAGGTAAATTTTGTCAACTACTCCACCTATAAATTTGTGTTTCTCTTTAAACATAATTACATTCCATAAATAAATAAATGTTACAAATGAAAATAAACATCTAGATTATCCAAAATCTGCAGATCTATGTAGATACAGCACAAGAAATGTAAAATTTAAAAAGTGTACGTTCATTAAGATCACGTGGAGTAATAATATAGATATATTTTAGTGCTCCTTTGGATTTAAGAGTATCATAGGTAATTAGATCTTTGACCTTACTTGGCAAAGAATGTAGAACAGGACTAATCAGTCACAAAATCAATATGTCGACATTGAGGTGACTGTTGCACAAAAATACTTCATTTATATTCATTTAAGTAATGTATTCATTCGAATTCGTTGTTTCGGCTTTAGTTCATTCTTCAATCTTGGTTACTGCAGGGGCTTACTTATTAATTTGATTAACTATGACTCGTCATATCATCCATTGGTCCCTTTCTCCCATTCCCGTTGTCAGGTGTCGGAAGTGCTTACTCTGGCGCGAATAGTTTGTCAGTCGGGGAGAAGTGATCGTGGGGGAACACAATTTCTGAGTTTAATTGCGGAGTAAGCGTTGAAATACGAAGTGTAATTACCCTTACTAAGAATGTATATTCAATGGAAGCAGGGGAAGCAATGCTTCTCCTTTAATTGTCAGTAACGCATTGCCTATATTTTCATCAGTCGTCCTTCTAGAAAATTTAGCGATACGATTGTTAAACACCACGCGGGGATTAATACACAGCAGGCACTTTTGGAAGTACGAGTTTCCTGGAGCCATAACAGATAGCATGGAGTATTTGATATAAAGTTGACATAATTTCATTCTGTGGAACCACGCTATTTCTTGCTTATTATGTACTGTTGGCGGTCTGGGTTGTTGTTTGCCAGTGGCTAGGAAAGAAAACCAGGTTAAATTATGTTCCTTTATAAATAAATTAGGAGTTTGATATTCCACGACATTGCACAGACTTCGAATGGTGTGTTTGTTTCGCAAGTTTGATTTCTAAGGACAGCATTGACCGTGATTTGTTAATTAGGGAGTAGCACTAGTGGAAGTAATTTTGAAACTACAAACCGCTTTTGCTTTATGGTGAGAGCATGCCTCCAGCGGGGAGTAGTGAAACATGTGAGACAAGAGTAACTGTTGTGTGTGGACATTTGAAGCGAAGTTTCTCTTCATTTACCTGTACAAAGAAGAAAGAAATCATCGATAAAGTTACCCCTTGTGGGGCACCCGGAGTTCTGAGCTGCTCACCGTCACTTCACCTCTCCACCTTGACGCACAATCCTCTCCCACTGCAGGTCGAAGTGGTGGCAGGAATGGAACCAAACGAAGAATTTACAAACATTTGCCTTTATTTGCAAATTTCCAGATTAGTAGAGAACTGCCGACGATATCTAAATAGAATATAGCAACGCTATAATACTTGAACTTTGTCCCTCTTAGCGACCACCGAATTAGGTGTACGTGCCAGCTTACGCACAGGAGATCACGCAAAATTGCATGTGTACTGGCTGCGCGATTCTAGACGAATGTGAGTTGCCTTGCGCGTGATCGCGTGGGTGACATGAAGGAAGTGATTTCCATTGGTCAACTTTTGAGCACGTCAAGGCAAGATAAGAATCAACCCGCTGAATTCCTCAGGATTTGCTCGCAAAACAATTGTAATCTTATCACTCATCTAATCTGCCTAGGCTTCAATTCTTGAGACTTTAATATATTCAGCTTTGATAACAATGTTCTCCCTTTAACTATTGATTACAATCTCCTTTTAATTACTTCAATTATTAATTGCTTATATTCACATTACAATTTCGGTTTCTACCTCCATCAACAGTACCACGTTTAGCTGCTTTTACTGCTACTCTTCCTCCTCTAAGCATATTACGTGTTCGCCGACTATCCAGAACGTACCATGTGCCCAAGAGACGACCCCCAGGACTATGGATTCTCAGAACGTACCCGCCGAGACGTACGTGGATTTCTTCGACGTCCCCCGGAGGATGCGGAACGACTGCCGGTGATATGCCCCAGCGAAACCCATGGCGCATTACAACGCCTCAAAATCAAAAAGGCGGCGGGACTTGATGGACTAACTCCACTCATGCTTCGTCACCTTTCCTTCAACGCCGTCCTCTTCCTAGGGTATTCAACATATGCCTTACCCTTGGTCACTTCCCACGCGAGTGCAGAGAGGCTCGGGTGATCTGCATCTTGAAACCTGGGGAAGACCCGGTGTGTCCCTTCAACTACCGATCCATAAGCCTATTGTCCATCCTCTCGAGAGGATGATCTTAAACCGATTATCCCCTTTACTGGGAAACATTCAAGCTATCCCTGAACATCAGTTCGGCTTTCGTCCTGGGCACTCTACGCCTCAGCAACTGCTGCGGGTGGTGGAGGCTGGTGCCCTGGGTTTCCAAGAACGCGCCTTCACTGCTGCGGTGTCTCTGGATGTAGAAAAGGCCTTCTCAACCACCTGGCACATAGGGCTCCTTCACAAGCTGATCCATCTGGGGCTACCCACACATCTTATAAACATCCCACACAGTTTTCTCCGACACCGGACCCTCAAAGTCACAGTCGCGGGGCGAACCTCCACACTTAGGCCAATAAGAGGAGGAGTCCCCGAAGGCTCTGTTCTGTCCCCTACTCTCTTTAGTGTCTTCATGGCAGACTTCCCAACAGAACCACAGGTCAGTATAACTCAATACGCAGACGGCGTATTACTATACTGCACCAACAAACACATCCTCAGAGCCTTCAACCCCATACAAAGACACCTCCGCCTCGTCCAACACTGATGTCGGCGATGCCGAATTTCTGTTAATCCAGATAAGAGCCATGCTATCCTCTTCACGAGACGTCCCACACCTGCAGACTGCCCCACTTTCCAACTTCGGGGTCAAAGGATCCAGTGGAGAGACTCCATCACCTATCTGGGAGTCAAACTGGATAGGAGTCTAACATTCCGAGGGCATATTAGAGACCCGTCGGCGCGGACGCAGGGGGCTATTGCCTCACTGTACCCTATGCTGAGGTCTGAGATGCCAGTCCGCCTGAAATTACACCTATTCCGAGCTCTTGTTATCCCCCATATGCTGTACGCCTGTGAAGTGTGGGGCATGGCGGCGGGTAGTTGGCTCTTGTGGCTCCAGAGGGCGCATAACAGGGGACTTCGGTCCATCTTCTCTGTCCCCTTATCCTTCCCCGTGAGACTACTTCACGAAGGCTCATCTCTTCCATACGTGGAGGATGAAATTAAGCGCCGGGCAGCAAACTTCTACGTCAAGTTACCAACTCATGAGAGCGCCCTGGTTAGATCTCTAGGGGATTATGACCCCAGAACACGCCGCTTCAGGTCGTATAGGGTTTCCCGTATGGCTTGCGGGTATATCCCATAACAAAGTAGTTAACCCATCAGCAGCAAAAGCTAAACTACAAACATAATCCCAACAAAGAGCTATTCGGCTCAAAATTCAAACCACCACCAAAATTCAAAATTTAAGAAGATCTAAAAGATCTTAAAACTTTATTAAAAATTTTTATACCTACAGAACGCAGACATTGCTGGCTTCTGCGAGTCACCAGTAAAGGGGCAAAATAGCCTCCTTAGTAAATAAGCATTAACCAAAAATTTAACGTCACCCTTAACCACCCAATATCTCAGAAATCTATCTGCGGTTAAACTCTTATTAAGGGTAGGTACGCAGCAAAATAATCATCGGGCTGAACCTCAGCCTGCCAGTAGCTCGTCGTTGTCGTCAAATAAAGTAAAGAATTGCGAAAGTCCATTTAAATCAGGTGGGAAATTTCTTATTCTTTGAAACTCATGACGATAGAACCAAATAACTCATCTGCAGCACAATAATTACATGTTTAAGTAAATGATTTATCGAAAACACTATAACAGAGTACATATATGGTGAAATTATAGGGAATGCTGGAGAGAAAGAATGAAAGAGGTTGCTACGTCTTGCAGAAGACCATTCTTTATCCAAACATGACGTTTGTATCAGTGCTTTCTAGAACATTACAACAAAAGACCAGATTAGGTATTAAAAACCAAATTAACTAGTTTGACACTGTGCATCGCGCGTAAACGTTACGTTGTGAGCGCTGAAAGTGAGGAAGAGATAGACGGCAGAGTGAGCGAGAGATAGAAGCGTAAGGAAAAAGCGAGTGGTGGTCTGCACCTAGGTCAACCTTTTGTGGTTGCATTTTGTACCTTGCGCCGTGCAATGCACCGGTGCATGCACCCCGAGAGGCCCTGTTCCATACATTCAATCTTACTTTACTCGCCAAGCATTACCTTGATGCACAGTTTGCCCTTACTTTACTCCACAGGTGAGAGGCCACATGATTCTAGTCATTAAGCTGCTGCGCACAATTACTCATTTGAGTATAAATTATATACCTATTTATTGAAACTGTAATTGTCACTCATGCGTTTGAAGGTTATAGTTTTCGTAAGCATACACAGGGAATAAGTTCAATTTGGGATGGAACGGTACCACTATTTCTTGATGATCGATATTTGATATTCGATACGTATCTAAGTACTGATATTCAACGCCTACGGGATACTCACCTTATAAAATATATAGGTGACAGCTGTTTACTGAATGATGTTCTTATTATTAGTTTTATGTTGTATAAACGCATGTAAGCTATGTTGGTTTTGTTCATCATTTTAGCGATGTGAAACTCATATGTGCATTGCTTTCTCAATAGAGGTTCTGTAAAATTCATTTGGGTATGCATGTAATGTGTTTGTTTAAATTTTTTTATTGTACGACTTACTAGCACTTGAAAATGTTTTTATGCATATTTTACACCGCTCTGTTAGTGTTAGTACTTCAAAATATTTTCAAATTTTACTCGTGTTTTAACCAATATCACTGCTGTACGTTGATAAAACAACTATTTGCCAAAAGTAGTTCGGTATATGTGTAAGGTCGGTCGTGACCCAAGTTAACTTGAGAAACACAAACTAACAAGTAGAAGGGAGGAAGAAATATTTCCACCTATTATTTTATCCTACCTCTTAACTTCAGATTTGTTTCTGCTGGATTCCCAGATTTTAATCATCGGAGTAGCTAAGCGTAATGACTGCAGGTGAGTTAATAGCCAGGCTATTGCAGAGATGTAATCCATTGCGTCAGCTAAATCAGTGACAACTCGGTCAACGCTGCATGCTATATGCGTATCACTACTGCTTTCTCCACTCGTTCCATATCTCGTATAAAGCTAAACGCAACAACTTTCAGTAAAGCATTACTTAAAGACTTAAAAGCATCAAAAGCTTTTTGGGAGCTTATCCTAAAATATTATACATATTTCGGTACCACCAGTATGGAAAGTGTGGAGGTATCGACGTTCCATCCCTAGCATGAATATATAGGCTCATCTGTATATTAATACCACGATGTTTGCAGTACGTTGTGAATTGCCTCTCATGTTTGAAGTTGACTTATGGGATGCATCTGCGCATTGATTAATGTGTAGTTAATAACATTAAAAGCGTTCACGGCCAATATTATTCATTAAAGCTTCACTGACTACCAGGAACGTGACTGAGATAAAATTGAACACCTATTCCTGCTCCCTTCCTGCATCCAAACTTAGGTATGCAGGATGAAACCATTGTCCACATACACAAAAGCTTGAAAACATTTAGAAGACCTTCTTTACTGCACAGATAAAGTCGCATTAGTGGCTAGGTGCTGTGCAAATAAACATACCATAAGGACAACCTGTACGACCTGTTCTCGAATACTATGCGTACTTTACAATGTCTCTGTAGTCTTCATCGGGGACTGTACAATGTGGTCAGTAACATTGCATTGAGATAAATGTTATTATATAAAGTTATGTGTCATTTTTCTAACCCACAGGTACGGAGGTCATACATCGCAGCTGTCTCGCTGAGAAGAAAAACCAATGACTTTGTGGTAGAAAAACTGTAGGTATCTGGCAGGTAAATTTTGTCAACTACTCCACCTATAAATTTGTGTTTCTCTTTAAACATAATTACATTCCATAAATAAATAAATGTTACAAATGAAAATAAACATCTAGATTATCCAAAATCTGCAGATCTATGTAGATACAGCACAAGAAATGTAAAATTTAAAAAGTGTACGTTCATTAAGATCACGTGGAGTAATAATATAGATATATTTTAGTGCTCCTTTGGATTTAAGAGTATCATAGGTAATTAGATCTTTGACCTTACTTGGCAAAGAATGTAGAACAGGACTAATCAGTCACAAAATCAATATGTCGACATTGAGGTGACTGTTGCACAAAAATACTTCATTTATATTCATTTAAGTAATGTATTCATTCGAATTCGTTGTTTCGGCTTTAGTTCATTCTTCAATCTTGGTTACTGCAGGGGCTTACTTATTAATTTGATTAACTATGACTCGTCATATCATCCATTGGTCCCTTTCTCCCATTCCCGTTGTCAGGTGTCGGAAGTGCTTACTCTGGCGCGAATAGTTTGTCAGTCGGGGAGAAGTGATCGTGGGGGAACACAATTTCTGAGTTTAATTGCGGAGTAAGCGTTGAAATACGAAGTGTAATTACCCTTACTAAGAATGTATATTCAATGGAAGCAGGGGAAGCAATGCTTCTCCTTTAATTGTCAGTAACGCATTGCCTATATTTTCATCAGTCGTCCTTCTAGAAAATTTAGCGATACGATTGTTAAACACCACGCGGGGATTAATACACAGCAGGCACTTTTGGAAGTACGAGTTTCCTGGAGCCATAACAGATAGCATGGAGTATTTGATATAAAGTTGACATAATTTCATTCTGTGGAACCACGCTATTTCTTGCTTATTATGTACTGTTGGCGGTCTGGGTTGTTGTTTGCCAGTGGCTAGGAAAGAAAACCAGGTTAAATTATGTTCCTTTATAAATAAATTAGGAGTTTGATATTCCACGACATTGCACAGACTTCGAATGGTGTGTTTGTTTCGCAAGTTTGATTTCTAAGGACAGCATTGACCGTGATTTGTTAATTAGGGAGTAGCACTAGTGGAAGTAATTTTGAAACTACAAACCGCTTTTGCTTTATGGTGAGAGCATGCCTCCAGCGGGGAGTAGTGAAACATGTGAGACAAGAGTAACTGTTGTGTGTGGACATTTGAAGCGAAGTTTCTCTTCATTTACCTGTACAAAGAAGAAAGAAATCATCGATAAAGTTACCCCTTGTGGGGCACCCGGAGTTCTGAGCTGCTCACCGTCACTTCACCTCTCCACCTTGACGCACAATCCTCTCCCACTGCAGGTCGAAGTGGTGGCAGGAATGGAACCAAACGAAGAATTTACAAACATTTGCCTTTATTTGCAAATTTCCAGATTAGTAGAGAACTGCCGACGATATCTAAATAGAATATAGCAACGCTATAATACTTGAACTTTGTCCCTCTTAGCGACCACCGAATTAGGTGTACGTGCCAGCTTACGCACAGGAGATCACGCAAAATTGCATGTGTACTGGCTGCGCGATTCTAGACGAATGTGAGTTGCCTTGCGCGTGATCGCGTGGGTGACATGAAGGAAGTGATTTCCATTGGTCAACTTTTGAGCACGTCAAGGCAAGATAAGAATCAACCCGCTGAATTCCTCAGGATTTGCTCGCAAAACAATTGTAATCTTATCACTCATCTAATCTGCCTAGGCTTCAATTCTTGAGACTTTAATATATTCAGCTTTGATAACAATGTTCTCCCTTTAACTATTGATTACAATCTCCTTTTAATTACTTCAATTATTAATTGCTTATATTCACATTACAATTTCGGTTTCTACCTCCATCAACAGTACCACGTTTAGCTGCTTTTACTGCTACTCTTCCTCTTCTAAGCATATTACCAACATTAGCATCATTAGTCTTCATGGTCCTTTCGCGTGGTCTCAGCGCGGCTCTCGACATGTGTGCTCTCGGGAAATCTCAGGCGTAAAGATCGGGCTAACACTTCTCATTGCGCCCATGTGTTGCCTTAGATGCATAGCCCATCCACACCGTCATGTGCACCCTCGTAGCTCTCTGAGGACCAAACCTGTGTTAATTCACCGACGGCCGTGTGCCATTAGGTTAGTATCACCGGCTGGACGTGAGCTGAGGGAACTCCGGTGTAATGAACTACAAGTCCCTTGAATCCATCGTTGTCTGTTGTACACAGACGCGGTTTAAAGTGGGGAGCCACAGGCGTTTATTCGTGTGGTAGGGGCATAACGGCGCGGTATGCGTGGTGAACGGTTTACCCATTTGGACAAACAGTGGCGATTGGAGGGTAGTTCCTCTGAAGTACGCTCTGAGAATCGGTCGTGAAAAGGTCTCCATGACGTCACAGACCGTGTAGATTTGGCGTCTGTTACCTCCAACTCCCGTATGGTAGGATGATGCCGACGGTTGCGGAGGGGCAGTTATATCAAAATGTGTCCGCGCAAAATCCCTTTTGACCCTAACGTGAGAAGGGAAGACGGTTTAAGGATCTGAGCCAATTTTATATTAAGAAAGTAGTCGACAGGATCTATGGCCCTGTTAAGAAAGCAACAGAGTTAAGAGACCGTACGCTTTTGATTGAAATGGTTACCACAGATCAGTCACAGAAATTTATGAGGGCAAGTTTATTGGGCTCTTACCCCATCCGCGTAGCCTTACACTAACCTTTGAATTCATGTAGGGTAGTTGTCACCACTGTCAGTTTGGACGGTCTGTCGATTAAGGAAATAGTCACTTGCCTCTCCGACCAACCTGTGTGTCTTACACGAAAGTAGAATGGAAAGGATACCCTTCACACACGGTGTTCCTCATCTTTAATGATACTCAGTTACCAGAGTATATTTTGTGCGGCTAAGAGCGTGACGCCGTACGTCAGTATGTTCCGAACAGTATACGTTGTTTTCAGTGCCAGAAGTTCGGACATGCCAAGACCTCGTGCAAGCACGCTGTCGTTTGTGAGCGTTGTGGTCTATCACCACATGAGGGCACGGTTTGTGCTCGTGAATCTTATTGTAAGTGTGGAGGGGGTCATTCATCTAGCTTGCGACAGTGTTCGAAGTTTCTCGATTAAAAGTAGATACAAGAGTTGCCTGTTAAGGAACGCTGTACCTTTCCAGAAGCATGTCGACGATTTCAACTCAAACCTCCTGCCATCACAGGTTATTCGTCGCCAGTTCGCCGTGCTCCTGTAATCACTGATCGCATACAACACGTTCCCTCATCGATGCTTCGACACAGACTGCCCCTTCAGCAAGTACCCCTCCATTGCATCGTGCCACATCTGCACGTTAACTAGCTCTTCAGCCGTGCAGACGCCAGCTCACAAGCAGTAGCCAGCTCACAAGCAGTAGCCACACACTATTGCCTGTCAACCGAAGTCGTTCTCGCCCTACAGATAGGGCGAGTAGTTGCATTCCTTCTATGACATTCCGATGTCGCTCAGCGAGCCGCAGGGGATCTTCAGACTCCCAAACATCGAAGACGTTGCCAAAGGATAGCGAATTTCATATCATTGGCCCAAAGTCAACCGAGGTAAAGAAGAAAAAGATAAAGCCACCCACCAATCCCTTTTTTTTTCACGGAAATACTCCAGGGGAATGTTAATGGGTTCCGGGCACATGTTTCGGACATACAGCGCTTAGTTTCTTAACTACCCCCTTCAATCGTCAGTCTACAAAAAACCCATTTGCAACCTAATCACACCTCTACACCTTCGTGATTTTTTGGTAATTAGGCATGACTCTGAGGCTGATCACACACTCACTCATTCACTCACTCACGATAAATGTAGAAGAACTTCAGTATTAGAGAATTTAAAAACAATATCAAAACTTGTATGTGACATTTTAATAAATACCTTTAAAACGTAGAATGTCTTACAGGTTGCAAAAGTAGATTCAAGTTATTTTGTTTGCCGTGTCTGCTCTTCTCAACATTATTGCTTCCATATCATATTCGTAGATTGTCACCACGCGCCACTATTCCTTAATGTCGGATCTTAAGTGTGAGTCACCTGTTTGTCGGACTGAACTTATCTATGCGAGGAGGGGACTTCATGTATGTTAGAAGAGGCTACCGGCACGCAATTAGAGAATGATTCAGGACAAACTTTTTTTATTGGTTTGGATTTGTGTATTCATAGCTTGTTCTGCAGCTCCTGAAAGGTAAATATGCATGGTAAATAGCATCCGATACAACCAAGCTTTGTCTGCATTACAGATATGTCAACAATGTCAGGAACATTCTATTAAAAGGAAATAAAAACATAATAATTAGCAGAGCGTATTAAAGCAGAGTAAATGTGCATTATATTTATTTGTGGGCAATTTAGTAGAACGCGATATGACGGAAATGCTTAGAGCAGCGAAACAGCTACTGCAATTATTTCAGTTCCGCTGCGAGTACTTTATGATCGTGTTTTTTCCTGTTGCTTTTTATAATGAAGAATGTTATTACTTCGGAATGATAAAACCTAGTCAAGGCGATTAAAGATGTGAATGCCATTAAAGCACTTTTTTCTATACGGCATATATGAATCATTGTTTGTAGATGTTCATTTTCATTTTCTACATACCGTGTTTCAACGGTAAGTGGTGCGAAACCATGCCCCTTCCTCTCTCCTCTCTCCCTATATTTTTTTTGCTACACAACAAAACGTAATGGGTCTTTTTAAACTTACGTTGAACCCTGATCGTTATTCAACGTGTGCGTATACAGAGATCTTGAAAATCCTTTTGTTACACTAGTTAACATTCATTTCGGATACTAACAGAGACCAACATGAACTGTGGTGCATTATTTTTAATAAGTTACTTTGACTCTCCAGGTCAATAAGGTTAATATCAACGGAGTTGCTGGAGCGACAAGACACATTAAACTAAGAGTACAATTTTATGTGCAACCACATCGAAAATAATTCGTCACCAAGGTACACCTACACAAACAACCAAAATTCAACCAGTCAGGAAAACACCGCATCATTTCCTTGGCGGTTTCTAAAGCTTGAACGCCCGTAACTTAGAGCTGTTAAGAGACTACAGACTTCATTGAATTTGTCAAACGGAGCAAACGGAAGCTATGGGTGTACTAAGCTGTATGATTGGACAAATAAAAGCTTAATTTCTTCACACATTTCATCCCGTGTAAGAATATGATGTAATACCTTTTGCGTGTGAAGCAGCTTTCTGTTTCTCTGTCTCATATTCTCCAAACCTGAATAGTCATAATATCTTGGACTGAGTGTCTGTAAAATTATCTTTGTTTTATCGGGGGGATATGAGCAGGTGTGCTGTCAATTGCCAGAATCATATCAGCGTTTCCGGAATTTTGTTCCGCAGGTGTTCTTTTGCATGCCAGCAAATCTACTGACATGGAGCTGTCGCTTTTAAGCACACTTAAAAACCATCGGTCTGGACCGTATTTGAACCCGTGACCCTGGGATCACTAGGCCAGCGTTTAACCAACTGAGCTACCCATACCGTAATATGCACATCTAAGTATCTGAGGTAACAAACGTCTACATAAATTTCAAACCAAAGTTGTGCTGCTTACTTCCTTTAAAAGGAGTACAACTCTCACGTTTATAAGAATGTTCTAAAATTACGCATTGCGTGTAGCAAACACATCTACGCACTAAAAATAAAAATCCACAATTTACAATAATTGCCCCTTTATAAGGTAACCGCCATTCTCACTGTTTTTATTTAGCTATACAGAGTTAGATACCAGAAATCCCATATAAAATTCCCGGCAATTTAATTGGAATCATTTCTGATATTAGAAGTGTGGTTGTGGGATTTATTGTTTATACGTGTGGTTGCATAAATGGATAAACTCAGCAACAACACCACAGTGGAATGAAATGCCAACTTTCAAGGAGATTTCAAAAGTCAAAGCAACCAAAATGACCGTGAAAGTTATAGGGGTCTATGCGAAAGTAACCATTAAAAGTAAAGGCAAAATATTGTGACAGAGTGAAATAATAATTATAATAACATATTTAAACAGTGCTATAAAAAGATTGTAGAAGGTATATAATGGGGCTTATTTTATTATCACCTAAACCATGGTGTTTGTGTAATTAACACTACTTTAACTGGAAAAGCTGTCTTTTCTCTGTATTAACAATTTAAAAACCACAGATTAATGTAAAATTGCTTTGAAACTGCACCAGGATTGTGCATTCTTGCTTGTTTATCATAACGGGTGGAAGATACTGTTTCGGCCATACATCAACCAAGGATTCTACATGATGAGTGTAACAAATATGTCCAGTACTTATTATTGTCAATAAAGAACCGTTTTGCCGAAAAAAATAATTTGTGTCAAATATTTGGCGTCATCTAGCTTCTTGACGAATGGATATAAATTGCTTATTGCTTCACTGTCACGCAAACACTGTGTGAAGAATGCTGTGGTGCCTTTTCACCTTTATTTGAATGAATTCAGTGACATTTAATATTAAAATTGTCATGCAAAGCTTACTTTCTAAGAGAGATTTGGCAACGTCATATTAACATGAAATTGTGACTAAATCCATTCAAATTGAAGCAGAAATGTACGACAATATTGTTCATATAGTATTTGTGCGACAGTTAGTGAAATACTAAACCATTTATATTCATTCGTCAAGAAGCTAGATGACGCCAAATATTAGACACATTATTTCTATTTTATTTTTTTTTTTTTTTTTTTTTTACAAAAAGTTCTTTATTGACAATAATTGTATTGAACATATTTGTTTTACTCATTATGTAGAATCTTTTGTTAACGTATGACCCAAGCAGTACATTCTGCGGGGTATGTACAGCCATGGAAAAATGATTGAGCGCATTAGGAGAGCAGAATATTTGTACGACTAAGTCCCACGTTGTGTTGAAGCATGGTTCACACAGGCCGATATTTCCAACATGCAGCTCAGTTTATTGATAGTCTGTTCCATACGTTATTGTCTGTCGCCAGGCGCGGCTCCTCAGGGTAGGCAGGGTAGGCATTGCCTACCCTATCGTAATACATCAACAAATAATGTTTAACTATGGTTCTGCATTTTATCATTTGAACCGTAATTTTCCCCTAAATTGCAGTTCAAGAAAAGTTTTCTCGGTTATAATGACCAGCGCATGGTCAAATCCTTTAATCTCAATTCCGATTCATCAAAACTGCGCTGCGTGTTTGAAACGCGCGGCAGAAATGATACACATGGAACCTGGGTAGTGGATAGCAGGCTAGTTTAACCTCTGCCTGCCCGGCCCCATTTCCTCAGTACGAGGCCCTTGAATAGGGATAAGGAAACATTCGGTCTGTATATGCACTCCGAGCATGCGTAGACGCGTCTGCCAGCAGTCCGAACACTTGCCGGCCCAAATCCGAATTTATGCGACGTTTTCCGAACAGCCATACTCCACGAACGAAGATCTCAGAGATCTGAATCTGTCCTTATCTCTGTGTAATACCAGTAAGACCGACTTAATTAGTGAACTATTACAAATTTCGCTTTCGCGGCGCACTGACAATGAAAAGAGAAGTGTTTTAGCTATTTAACACAAAGCTGCAGTCAGACAATTTTTCAATTTCTTAATCTATTTTAGTCATGGGCGTCGCGAAACGGGGGCAAGGGGGGCCATGGCCCCCCTTGGAAGTTGGTGAACTTAATGTGCAGTCAGTGACTGACTTTTAAACTATTATTTTAATTTTGATGTAAAGAACAATTTTTGTTTAGCACAAAATAATACCATTATCTGCAACAAATACTATAAATTTTGACAGTAAAATAATGATTTAATATTGTATGATTGCAAATTTCCAACATGTGCCCCGCCCCCCCCCCCCTGGAAAAAAGTCTGTCGACACTCGTGATTTTAGTTTTGGCGGTAATTCGTCCGTAAGTCACGCTCATTCACTCTGCTCTTATTAAACAACCAAACAATATACTGTTTGCGTTATCCGCAATGACTTCGCCCCCTATATTTCGGATAAACGGAGTTTATTATTATTATTATTATTATTATTATTATTATTATTATTATTATTGTTATTGTTATTGTTATTGTTATTGTTATTGTTATTGTTATTGTTATTGTTATTGTTATTGTTATTGTTATTGTTATTGTTATTGTTATTGTTATTGTTATTGTTATTGTTATTGTTATTGTTATTGTTATTGTTATTGTTATTGTTATTGTTATTGTTATTGTTATTGTTATTGTTATTGTTATTGTTATTGTTATTGTTATTGTTATTGTTATTGTTATTGTTATTGTTATTGTTATTGTTATTGTTATTGTTATTGTTATTATTATTATTAATATTATTAATATTATTAATATTATTAATATTAATATTATTATTATTATTATTATTATTATTATTATTATTATTATTATTATTATTATTATTATTAATATTATTATTATTGTTGTTGTTGTTACACTTTGCCTACCCTAAAATTTTGACTGCGAGCCGCCACTGTCTGTCGCACACACACAAAAAGATTGCTTCTTGAATCACCACTTGCATTTGTATTTGTTCCTGATAAGGAAAGGGACAGTGTAGCAAACTGCCTATTTGTGTGTTCAACAGACGATAATATATGGAACAGAGTATCAAAAAGCTCAGCTGCATGTTGGAAATATCGACTAGTGTAAACCGCACTACAACACGACGTGTTACTCAAACATATTCTGCTCTGCTAACGCGTTCAATCATTTTTTCCTTGGCTGTATAAGCAAACAGCCAGAGTATATCGTCTAGAAACACTATAGACAGCCACAACACCAGAAACTAGAGTAGCTTAGAAACGTCAAAGCTCAGAGTGAATGTAAGAACCTTAAAGTACGGGTATTACAAATTGTCTCATAGAGTGAGAATTATATCCATTAGCAGTTTCAAATACATGCTGAAAACCTTATTGTAACGGAAGATAATATATTCTATAGTATAAGAGAAATCAAAACTATCTGTAAAAGACATTTTTAAAAATCTTAAGTATTATAGGTACATAAGATATTTGTTTCCAGATAGCACTTGTACCAGACGGCTATAATTAAACTGAAGACTTTCAACTTGGCATAGTACGGTCTGTAAGAAACTAGGAGTCCGAAATGTCGTAGATATGCCAATTAAGCAACATGTTCACAAATTATGCCAAAACGTTAGTTTCAAGTGTTGTCGCTAGGTGAATATTTGGCGCTGTAAGCAAACAGCGGTGCAATGCACCAGAGTACATTGTAGCCAAAAACGCTTCATTCTGATTGGCGACCATGGAATTCCGCCATCGTTTTGTCAAATGCCTTGCTATTTGCATTAAAGCAGACTTGGGCAACTCGCGCGTTATCTTGAGCGACCTTCATTTTGTTTACCTGCTAAACACACAGTTATCAGTCAAGGTTGTGAACATTCTGCGCTCTCTGAGCACCAGGGGCCCAACCTTCTATTAAAGTATACGCACTCTGCATAAGGGAAGTATAGTTTCATTGCAGATTTTAAGTTTAATAATACCGACAATGCTTAATAATAAATAAGATAGTTTGTTATGCATTTTGAATAATGTGTACACTTACTTCTTCTTGCGCACATGAAACAAATTTCCCACGTAATTCTGATGGCGGCAAATCTAAGTTAAGTATTTTAGTTATATGTTTCACGTTAAAGCTTCTTTTCCCTCCGAGGAATCTTCTTCGAAATATCTGGAGTGCTTTAATAGCACTGCGTTTTGTGAGATACTGCGGATTTACAATTTATTTGCATTTTTTCTTCTTATTTATCTGATTAACTTCCCCGCAAGGAGAACTTATATCCCCTAGGATTTACAAGCCTGTACCCAGAGTCAGTTGCCTGTCGGGGGGCAGACGAACCTATGGATCGGACAGAGTGAAGACCTGGAAGCAGGTGGTGAGCCAAGCACCAGGTATGAGAGTGAGGAAGGTCATAATATGAAATACGGGCGAAATGGATGAATGGAAAGGTGATGATAGAGCAGTTGGTGGAATTAGCGGAAGGAGAAACCGGCGCCGCTTCGTCCATCACGAATACTATATGTGGGTCCCTGGGATCGAACCCACCTTGGTGATAGGCGAACCGTCCAACCGCTCGGCTGCGGTGGTACGCTTCTTTGCATTTTAAATATTTAAAATTAATATTTACACTTAAGGTTAGAAAATTAAATCATCAAAATGTTCAATGACGAGAATTACAAACGTTGTTTACCGAAAATTCAAAACATAGATTCGTTTGATGTTTCCAGTGCCCCAAATACGATTCCTTAATCAAGATCAAAGGAGGAAAACAATTCCGGAAAATCTTAGCTTGCATCTTTAAAAGATATATGGCTAGGCACAGAGCCTAATATTTCAGTAAAGTACTTTCTTTGTAGCTCGGAACAACATAAAGGAGATTAGAAAAAAAATCAAATGTTTGAAAAGCAGACACATTTCAGAGGAGCCTATATTGCCTAAAATGTAAGAAAAATAAATAGAACGAGTAAATATTTTATAAAATGGTCAAGGTACACAAATGTGAGGTACTGAAGACAAATTACATACATTACAAAGTTACAGGTTTATTTTAAAGGTTTTTGTATGTCGCTTATGGTTTCCCAGTTTATGTAAGTTCAGGAGCAAAGAAGAGGACTTAATAGGCTATTTATAAAAACGCATTTCGTTTGCTGCGTAAGTATGTACAACGTAGGGTAATTTGGCAGATAGAAAAATAAAGTAACATTTCCAGGCAAAAAGTGGTTAAGACAATTTCGCGAAAATCCATCATATGTATTCTTGAAAAATGATTTGCTTACACTTATTATATAAGATTTTTTTTAATCGAAGACTAACCCGTTTACAGAAATATATGCGAACTTTTTCCTTGCTAGGTTCAGAGGACCTCAAGTTTCGTATATTACCATATCGAATTTTTGGGTGGAATGCTTTTTCCACCGGTAATGGGTAAGTTGTGATGAAGAAACAAATGTGTCACGTATGTATTAATGATTGCGTGTCTGCTCAGGAACTTCGTGAAACCTAAACCTAACGTTTGGCTCACTTTGTTTCGGCAGTTAGTTCACTTGGCCAACAGGCATGTTTTCAAAGTTTCTCTTCAACAAAGGCATAGCTATACCACCCTGATTATTAAGCTTATCAGCTAATAACAGTTCTTTGCTTAGGTTTAGATTTATATAACAGAGGGGACAGTTCGCACACTGAGATAGCTCTTTGCTATTCATTTAGCCTTTAATCATTGACGTTGTTTGCCTACAATAACTCATATGTATAATAGAAGGGCATAGCTACAATAACATTTGTTCAACAGAGGCAATGTTTTCACATTAAACTACATATGGTTGTCTACATGTGAGTGGCTAGGGGCAGTTGGCTAACCTCGAACAGGCCCGTGGCCGAGTGCTTACACAGCTCGCCTTTCCCCAAGGTGGTTCACTTTCAACCCTTGGGGTTTGTATGTGGGATTTGTGGTGGAAAACGCGGCATCTGGGCTGGTTTTCTACGGACTCTATTTCCCCACCTACAGCTCCATCACCTTTCCTTTCATCACGCTCTCCTTCAGTCCATATCATCTTCTTCCTCACTCTCACATCAGGCTGTGGGCTGCCTCCTGCCCAAACCATTCCTGGTTCTCTGTCCACCATCCCGTTTCTCTGTTGCGAAGATTGCATTCTCTGGCTGTGAGGAACTTGGGGCATTAACCACGTCTCCCCTCCACTACTACTGTCGGGGAATGAAATGGCAGATTTTGCAGCAAAGACGGCAACTACAGGACCCAGTATTACCATCTCACGTGTTACTTCGGAAGACTTTAGGCTTGAAGTGCGGAGAGCGGTGCTGTCGTCCTGGCACGACGAGTGGTCAGCTCTCCGCGGTAATAAGCTTAGAGAAGTGAAAGAACTTCCGATAAACTGGGTAACTTCCTGTCGCACATCTCGTCGCGAGGAGGTTAGTTTGGCTCGATTAAGAATAGGGCACTACAATTTTTCGCGTGGTTACCTATTTAAAAGGGACCCTGCGCCTCTATGTCCGCTGTGTGACAAGCTTTTGTCAGTTCGCCACGTGCTGCTAGAGTGTTGCTCTCTAGCGCACCTTCGGGATTCTCTGCAGCTGCCTGCCAGACTTGCAGAGGTCCTAGCGGACGACAAAACAGCGGTTGATAGAGTTTTTAATTTTTTAGCGGAGTGCAATATCAATTTGAGGATTAAAATTTTTTTTTTGATCTGTTTCTGCTTTTGGACATGTTTATCACCTTGTTTCATATCTGGCTATTGCCACTGCTTTTTACCTTTGTATATTTTTCTTGTTGCTAGTATTTTTATTTTTTGAGTGAAATTTATATCTGGCTATTGCCATGAATCTTTTAAGGGCGCTGATGACCTAGAAGTTGAGCGCCCTTAAACCAAATCAAATTCAAAATTCCACTGCTACACCCCACTCATGACGCCCGTTATGGGCAGAGACGGGGTCGCAGTGTTCGGGCGATAGGCCTTGCCCTAGCATGTGATGGGCCACGGAGTTTAGCTTTTTAGTATAATCGACTCCCCTGGCATATACTATATGATATATAGTATGCATATAATGTTATAGTGCCTATTATTATTATTATTATTATTATTATTATTATTATTATTATTATTATTATTATTATTATTATTACTATTATTATTATTAGTGTTAGTGTTAGTGTTAGTGTTAGTGTTAGTGTTAGTGTTATATGCCGAATAATGGTTTGTGAATCAATACACTCTTATCCGAAATAGTGTAAACCCTGTTGTCTTCTAGTAAAAACTAATCAACTCGCTGAACTCGTGACATTTTTGACGTTGGTTACGATTTACACCACTCTACTCTGCGCAGTTCTTACATACTGTCCTTACTAAGTTGATATTGCCGTGCATGCGGATTATATTCCCATATGCATTAGAAAGATACGGAAAAAGGTACTTTACTGCCTTTCAAAATTCTTTCTAATCCTTAATTTGTTTCTTCCACCACTTCTAGATCTCCATTCTTGTGTAGATACCAAATATGTCAGATACTTTTCTTGGTGCTTCAAACAGTGTTAAATGTCAACCTTTTTTCTCTTAACTAAGCCATGATTTGTTCCAAAATTCTTCTGTTCATATTTAGGTTTCAGGAAATTCCGTTATAGACGCTCGTTTGTATTTCTCAATGACGGTTAAAATTCTGTTAATTTAAGGTAAGGCATCTCTGAAATATGATAAAAACTTGAAAAAAATTCAAATAAACTTTTCATCTTCTTTATTTGATTACCCTTCCCGTATGGAGGACTGCCACCCCGTAGAACATATAAGTCTCTGCCTAGGGTGAGATGCCTGTCGGGGAGCAGACGAACCTATGGACTGGACAGAGTGAAGACCTGGAAGCGGCTGGTCAGCCCATCACAAGGTATGAGAGTGAGCAAGAGGATGATATGAAATGCAGGCGAAATGGATGAATGGGAAGGTGATGACGGTGCAGTTCGTGGAATGAGTGGTGGGGGAAACTGGAGAAAATCCGCCCACAGGCCGTTTCGTTCATGCAGGTAGCTGGGGCCGAACCCAGTTAGACTTGGTTATAGGCGAACGGTCTATCCGCTCGGCCATGACGACGTGTAAACTTTTCATATCAAAATTATATTAATTTTAAGGTTTAACAAAAATGTCCTTTTTCCATGTGATGCATTTAAGCTAAAAATGGATAGATGCATACATGTCATTAATAGGTAACTTAAACATTAAACCTTGTTTTCTCGAATATATTTTCCAGAAATTTTTCTTAGATAATAGTTTGCACATGATCGAGCTCTTTTTTTCGAATTGTTTCAAAACATGTGTACTGTCATTCAAAAATAAAATATGCTAAAGGAAATGCCAATGTCGACTTTAAAAAACGCACCAATTTGAAAAATAAAGTGCTTTAGAAATTGCGAAAAGTGTATGATAATCATTCAATAATTATTTGGAGCACCGTTGAAGAAATCTCATATTATCCCTATATATTTTAAGCAATTCTCTATAAAATAAACCTTTTTATGTGGACATTTTCAAAAACGATCCTGTAGATCTCTTTTGTTACAACAATGATTTTACATAAATAAGAGTTAATATACCGGGTGGAAGGGAAGTCACTACATTATTTTAAACCAGTGATAGATGTCGGTATTTGGAACACATTTTATACCTTATGTTTTTGTCTCTGACCATTTCCTACGTAGATATTTTAGCTTTGTCGAAAACAAAAGACAGATAAGCTGGCAACGCTTCGGGTTGCGAGGGTGTCACGTTTACTAGGTCAGTATATAAACACGCTTCACTGCTGCTACCGCGTGTCTCGTGAGTGTAAACAAATACCATGCCGTTTTTACTGTGCAAGTTTAGGCCAATAAGGATACCAGTTGCACTCGTTATCTCCCAAAACATTACACCGCCCTGCATTGTGTTTGCAAGTGATCTACGTATTTACATCAGATCCCTGACCAACCTCAACCAAGGTTGCCAAGTTACTTCAGGTCTGAAAATGCTGCTCGGAATATTCCTTTAATTCTTTTAAGTGATTATTTCGAAACCATGTGCGACGTCCCATAATAACTACTGAAACAATGTCAGAAATACATTAGTCTAGGCATCTTACAAGTAAGACATTATTATGTGCTTACATTCTTGTGGAACTACGCATCCAATTCGGAACAAAACCCATTTATTTTTTAGAAATCGGCTGATCAAAGATGTAACGGATTAATTGGGGGGGAGCACGAACGGCAGTTTCAAGAGCCAAAAAGAGAGGGTGGCCGGCAAAAGATGGAACAGCTTGAGATGACGTCAGAGACAAAAGCCGGTTGCCTATGGGTTTCTACTGCGTGGTTAGTGTGGTTGAGAGTCTACCGTGAGATGTGACCAGGTGTGGGTCAGCCATCAGCAAGGGGAAGTAGAACCCGGGCACCAGTGCAAGTGGGCACGGCGATCAGTCGTGGGGAATGCAGGATAGGCGCATAAGCCTAATTCTCCCAGTTACATGTAATTCGACTTGGTGCATGTGGTTCCCTTTGGCAAAGGAGCGGTATGGACTTCTGAGGTGGTTGAGCCGGTTAGGGCTGGTAAGAGACGTCGCCTATGTGCAAAGGAGGCTTCGATGAATGGCTGTGAAACCAGAGGACACCGTTGTACACTGTCGACCAGGGCGTGGCTACTCCAGGCTGAAAGTTCTCCGTACATCCTATATCTTCTAGTGCCGACATCGGGATGAGTATCAGTTTAGTTAATAATAATTTGTAGGAGTGGGAAAACTCCAGAGGGACAGTTAACAAAGGGGGATTGCTCTGTATGAGGCCCCTTATCAGTAAACCGGAGAGCAACTCGGTATAGGTGGATATTGTCACAGACTGTACGCAAGATTTTTAGTTAGTATTTTCTCTGTAATTTTCTGATTTCAAATATAGGAAAGGTTCTTGTTTTCATTGTAGAATTTTCATGTTAATATCTAACAGCGTTTATTATCAAATTTGTAGTTTCATTTTAATATTTATAGGTTACTATCTAACGGAATTCATTTTTAAAATTATTGTTGTCTTTAATAATTGCTTGTTAATGTTTAACACCTTTCATTATAATAAAAGTTATGTTATGCTGTAGTTTGTTGTGTTACTTGGTAGTATCCTGTCACGATCCTGCGGAATACGTTATAAAGGAAAGGGAAAGGGAAAGGTAGTAGGTGTAAGTAAAACGCTAAAGGAGCGTAACACTGGTAGCAGAGCCATTTTGTCCTACATACACGTTTTAGTGTCAGTGGGAACATTTAGCAGGATACTACAAAGTACACAAAATAGTGCTTTAGGTCAATAATATTGCCAATGTCATAATGGAAATTGTATTTCAGCCCGAATTCCTCCATCGTACGGAGTTGGAAAGAGAACTGAAAATAAGACAGATAAAATATGATTCAAAAAGTACAGTAGTTGAATTGACCAGAAGTTTACGAGAAGCATTAAACCAACCAGGCCCAATTAATCTCGGAGCAAGTTTTGATCCGGTACAGGAAATCGGACTTTGTGAGGCGAATGTTAATTTATTTGATGAAATGTTAAAAGAACTTAGGTTATCGGAAATCTCACCGAGTCAGAAACGAAGAATAGTTGGAAGGTTAAAGTATTGGAGTTTTAGGATAAAGGAAAATGCACGATTGTTAGAAGGAGAAAATAATGACCAGCTTCATAAGTTGGGGAGGCGCTTGTCGTCATTAGCAACACAATTAGATGCCACCGGAATTGAAAATAAAGGAGCCACTGGTTCAGGAAATACTGAGAATATCAATCCAGAGCTACTTCACGTTAAATTCGCGAAACTTGTTGTACCGAATCCATGGCAAGCGTTCTTAGCGTCATTAAAAATATTTGAGGTAAAATCATCAGACGACATATTTGATTTTCTCATTTGTTTGGTGAAAGCTAAAATGCAAGCTGAAGCTTTCCGAACACCACAAGTGACTGTGTTACAGATGTTACAACCTTTTGTAGGCTTGAATTTACAGTCGGTGTTGTTACAAATAATTGCAGAAGAGGGCTCGTTAGATAGTTTTCATAGTAAGGTGTTACATATGTTTCTGTCATCAGCACAAATTCATGAGCTCCTATATCGACATTTTTTTAGGCTACAACGGACTTCGGAAAGTATTTTAGATTATATTAATCAGCAGAAGCTGGTAGCCTTGGCACTAAAAGTAGTATTTTCAGAAGAAGAGATTGTGAGTAATATATTACAGAATACAGCTCATATCGAACTCCGGTCATTATTTTTGAGTAAATCAAAGCCCACTACCTTTAAAGAGTTGGAGGAGGTAGCTTTGAAATGTACACAATTGCCAAGTTTAAATAGGTGCGGGTCTCAGATCCAAATGGGGCAGCCACTATCGAATGCCGAACTAACGAAACAAGAGAGTAAACAAGTGTTCGTGTGTTATTACTGTAATAAGCCAGGTCATATGGTAAAAGATTGTGATGTTAAACGGCTTAAGGGAGAGCAGATATTTCAAAACTCGTCTTTCGGGAGGAATTCCTGACAATTAAGGGAAAGGCTGGTTCACGGAATAAATGCAATACAGGGTTTAGTGCATAAAGAATTGCCTTTTATGAAGATAGAGGTAAATAGGATTCCCTCATTCGCGTTGATTGACACGGGTAGTGTGGTAACATTAGTTAATGCACAGTATGTTAAGGATAAGCGTAGAGATCTAATGGTTGAGGAAACACAATTCATTACGGTAGATAGCAGCCCGTTGAAGATTATTGGATCCTTAGTAATTCCATTGAAAATTGGAGAGTTTCGTTGGAACTATAAAGTTTATGTGATAGAGGAATTATTTGTACCACTGATCCTAGGAGCGGATTTTGTTAGACATACACAAATGGTAGTGGATTTAGCGAGAGCAAAAGCTTATTTCGGTTTTCAGCCGAGTACTTATATTCCATTACAAACTTGGTTAAAACAGAGTCCAGGGGGTACAGTTATTTCTAATGTGGAAGAAGAACGGTTAAACAGGGAAATTGATCTGGGATATTTATCATCGCAACAACAGAGTAAATTACAACCACTTTTGGATGAGTTCACTGATGTATTAACGAAACGTCTGGGACGAACGAACCTTATGCAATATGAAATTCAGTTACAGGATCAAACACCGGTACGATTATCGCCTTATCGGTTACCCCCAAGTCGGCTAAATTTATTAAGAAAGAAAGTAAACGAAATGTTAGAAACAGGAGTGATAGTACACTCCCAGTCAAATTATTCAAGTCCGGTGTTCGTAGTACCAAAGGCAAATAATGACGTGCGGTTAGTAGTAGATTATAGACAGTTGAACCAGAAACTGCGGATTGATTCAACCCCATTACCCCATATTCATTACTCATTTCATTGGTTTGCAGGAGCAAGATATTTTAAAACTTTGGATTTAAACAGTGCGTATTACCAGATCCCTTTACATAAGAATTCTCGACGGTATACAGCTTTCACCACAGATTATAATTTGTTTGAATTTACTTCACTACCTTTCGGTTTGGCGGTTGGAGCTCAGGTCTTAACACAGTTACTAGATAAGATCTTTGGGGATATTAAATTTACTTGTCTTTATCATTACTTAGATGATCTTTGTATTTATTCGAGTACTTTTGAGGAACATCTTTGCCATATAAGAGAGGTGTTTACGAGATTACGTAACGCTGGATTAACAGTTAATCCGCAAAAAGTGAAGTTCGCTACTTCAGAATTGAGATTCTTGGGGCATATTATCTCGTCACAGGGAGTAGATCCTGACAGAGTACTTAAGATTCGCGAATATCCGCGACCACGGTCGGTTAAGCATATAGCAAGATTTTTGGGAATGGTTAATTACTTTTCGAAGTTTATCCCCGATTATGCAGATTTGGCTGAACCATTAAATAGATTACGTAAGAAAGGAGTAAAGTTTCATTGGGATATAGAGCAAGAAAATGCGTTTATTAAATTAAAGGAATGTTTAATGTCACCTCCAATGTTGGCAGTACCGGACTTCTCTAAAAAATTTGTGCTTCAAACGGATGCCTCGTCTGGAGCGATTTCGGCGGTATTGCTATTGGAATCTGCCGAGGGGAGGAAAGCGGTGGCTTATGCATCACGAAGATTATCAGCGACCGAGAGAAAATATTCAATTTACGAATTGGAGGCCCTAGCGGTGTTGTATGGCTTGGAGAAATATCGATTTTACCTGGAACATACCGAATTTCAATTAGAAACAGACAATCAGGCGGTATCATGGGTCTTAGCGAAACCAAGGAAAGCAGGGAAAATTGCCAGATGGGCATTAAAATTATCTAGCTTTAAGTTCACAGTAAAACATGTCAGAAGTTCGAGTAATTCAATAGCGGATGCTCTGTCAAGGATGTATGATACGCCAGTGGATAATTGTGAACAAGTTTCAGTAAAAGTATGTACAATATTATCAAATCTTCCCTCGTTGTTTGAAGATATCCGGACCTATCAACGTAACGATAGTGAATTGGGGCCCCTATTGCAACAGGTTGAGGGGGGGAAGGAGTACCAAAATATATCGTACAGGATGGAGTATTGTGTTGTAAAAATAGAACGCAGGACGCGAAGATTCTGGTACCAAAGAGCTTAGTGCCAGAGCTGTTTACCTATTTTCACGAAGCGCCTAGTGGGGGGCACTTAGGGGGGTTTAAAACCAGAGCTAGGATCAAACAGTATTTCAGATGGAAAGGAATGGATAAAGAGATAACCCAGAGAGTAGCTCAGTGTCGTAGGTGTAAACAGAGCAAGCCTGTAAAGAGTAAGCAAGTGGGGTATTTGGCCTCCAAGGTAGCTGAACGGCCAATGGAGAGATTGTTTGTCGATTACATCGGACCATTTCCGAGGAGCAAGATGGGAAATAAACATGCGCTGGTGATAGTTGATGCGTTTACAAAATATGTTTGGATACGAGCAGTTCGCGAAGCGAACACCCATAATGTGATTAAGGAATTGCAAGGCATAATTGCTGTCTTCGGAGTACCGGAGGAAGTCGTTTCGGATAATGCCACGTGTTTTAAGTCAAGGGCGTTTAAATCGTTTTGTTGGGGAAGTGGCATTCGTAACGTATTCATGGTACCCTACTATCCTAAGGCGTCCCAAAGTGAAAGGGTTAATAGAAACCTGAAGAATGCTTTGATTGCCTATCACTCAGATGATCACACCAAGTGGGACCAGAACTTGTACTGGTTGCAATTTGCATTTAATGCGGCTAGGCACGAGAGCCATGGCGAGAGCCCGTTCAGGTTAATGTTTAAATTCCAGCCTAACTGTCCTCTATCTAATTTATGGAGGATTAAGGACATTTTGCCGGATAAAGTAAGTGAATCCGAGATTCGGGAGACCTGGAAACGGGTCAGACGTAATTTATTGAAGGCTAGAGATAAAGTGGCTAAGTACTATAATGTGGGACGACAAGCTCCTCACTTTCAGGTTGGCGATATAGTGTACGTACAGAATCACCCCCAGAGTAAGGCAAGTAATAAGTACACGGCTAAACTCGCACCGAGATATAAGGGCTCATGGCTTATAGAAGAATTCATATCTCCAGTCTCAGTGCGATTGAGGGAGAGCGGGACTGGAAAATCAAGCTTTGCGCATGTGTCTCAATTGAAGAAATAATAGGAATAGGAATTGTAAACTGAGATGTTCTCCGGGGTAGGCTGAAGGGTTCACCTCTTCAAGGCTATTGTTTCACAATAGATTAAAGGGGGGGGGGAGTGTAACGGATTAATTGGGGGGGAGCACGAACGGCAGTTTCAAGAGCCAAAAAGAGAGGGTGGCCGGCAAAAGATGGAACAGCTTGAGATGACGTCAGAGACAAAAGCCGGTTGCCTATGGGTTTCTACTGCGTGGTTAGTGTGTGGTTGAGAGTCTACCGTGAGATGTGACCAGGTGTGGGTCAGCCATCAGCAAGGGGAAGTAGAACCCGGGCACCAGTGCAAGTGGGCACGGCGATCAGTCGTGGGGAATGCAGGATAGGCGCATAAGCCTAATTCTCCCAGTTACATGTAATTCGACTTGGTGCATGTGGTTCCCTTTGGCAAAGGAGCGGTATGAACTTCTGAGGTGGTTGAGCCAGTTAGGGCTGGTAAGAGACGTCGCCTATGTGCAAAGGAGGCTTCGATGAATGGCTGTGAAACCAGAGGACACCGTTGTACACTGTCGACCAGGGCGTGGCTACTCCAGGCTGAAAGTTCTCCGTACATCCTATATCTTCTAGTGCCGACATCGGGATGAGTATCAGTTTAGTTAATAATACTTTGTAGGAGTGGGAAAACTCCAGAGGGACAGTTAACAAAGGGGAATTGCTCTGTATGAGGCCCCTTATCAGTAAACCGGAGAGCAACTCGGTATAGGTGGATATTGTCACAGACTGTACGCAAGATATTTAGTTAGTATTTTCTCTGTAATTTTCTGATTTCAAATATAGGAGAGGTTCTTGTTTTCATTGTAGAATTTTCATGTTAATATCTAACAGCGTTTATTATCAAATTTGTAGTTTCATTTTAATATTTATAGGTTACTATCTAACGGAATTCATTTTTAAAATTATTGTTGTCTTTAATAATTGCTTGTTAATGTTTAACACCTTTCATTATAATAAATGTTATGTTATGCTGTAGTTTGTTGTGTTACTTGGTAGTATCCTGTCACGATCCTGCGGAATACGTTATAAAGGAAAGGGAAAGGGAAAGGTAGTAGGTGTAAGTAAAACGCTAAAGGAGCGTAACAAAGAACAGAATGCCATTAGACTTTTTTGTCTGTAATGCTTCTATGAAATCCAGAAGAAATGTAATAAGTTCCCTCCCACCCGGTATAAAAAGCCATCCAGACTGAAATTTTGGAACATGGTAAAAATGTGTGTAATAATTAGCACACATTCCAGCAGCACATCTCACATACTACGGAATTTCCAAAATTCTCTGATACATAATGTTAAATTAAATTAATACTTACTTTCCCTTTATTTCGCATTAGATATCAATTTCCTTTCTAATCTTCTTCTGTTATTCCTTCAGCCACTAAATATTTTCTAGTTTAACTTCACAAAAATAGGCAGTGAGGAAATAGAAGGGACAAGAGCAACAAGAACAAACGATAGAAAAAGCGAGGTGAACTTTGATGCAATGAGGTTAATGCACTTATAATAAGGTACACGATGTTCAGAACACCGAGCAATAAATACATGGCAATGGAAATCAGTTTAAATCGAATCATGAAGTAATCCCTCCACTTTCGCGCAAAAACCACAGGAAAGCGGTTCGTTAATCGGATTATAAAAAACGCAGTGCAACGCATTCAACCCTCGAAAGTGCATCAACGGCTCATTTGTGAAATTATCTCCTGAATGCCCGACAATTATTTCAGCACCCCGACAGAAAGGACATTTTCGACAGTTTGCCGTTAACAGACTCCAATTCGCATTAACACAAAAGTGAAAGCATTCTCACATTTAGCTTCAGTGCAGCTAAATTAAAAGTTAAGTAAACAAATGAAACTACATATCTGATATCTAGTATAGGTTGCTGTTTAAATAATCTGTAACTGTCAATGGGTATAATTTTCTCTGAAAGAGGCGATACTTTTACTAGAAAAAAGAACAAAAAGAAAACAATAATAGCAGCAGGTGGTGGTGGGAGTGGGGGGTGGTAATATAAATTTGCTCTTATTACAAATTATTCGTGAGAAAGGTCATAAATGCCAGTGGATACATCCGTAAGATACTTTAATGTCAAAGTATACTCCACCCAACCTTAGATCCAGGACTTGTATCCCTCCGCGATAACCACGTGTTCGTATCAGCTGCAACTAACACAAACAAACGCCAAGTGGACACATGCCACGTGTTTATGAAGCAACAGAGCAATATTTGCACGAGGGTTTTAGGAGTAGCGCAGTTATCGCGTTTCATTTATGTAGTCTTTACCACGGTTATCGTATATCTTGAAAACTCACAGATAATCGCCAATATTTAAGGCACTATATTTCATGGTGTGCTTTGACTTCGACGTATCGCGGGTTAGTTGTTGACAGTCTGTGTTACCCCTTAAGTTGGGACCTAAGAGTGGAGTGATTATTATAGAGGCGTTTGGGAAACGTTACTATTAACATTGAAACCGCATTTTGCGAAGTGGTAACTGATAAGAAAACCTACAGTATTAGCTACAGCAAAATGGACAGGGATGAAGCATACTGCAAACACGAACCTTTAAAAACGTTGTTTATCAACTTCTCGGGATTTAGCCTCTTGGTTGGAGGCGAAGCAAGGCGAGAGAATCTTTACCTTGACAAAAGATACAAATGCTTATTACTTGAAGCAGTTCTCTCAGTGGCCAATGGCCTATGTGTTGTAATCGTGGTATATTCTCTGGTATTGTGTGGCTCATAAAATAATTCGCCATTTCACAAACACATTGTATATTCTAGTAATCTGACGCATTACTGTTACTATAACTTAAAGTCTCTCAAGTTGCCAGCAGCAAATGCGACTACGAAAAGTTGACCTCGGTGCAAACCTCCACTCGCTCTTTCCTTATGCTTTTTTCGCTACCCTACCTTTTATACCCCTTGCGCACTTTAACTATTGCTTCTTCATTGCGCAATGTTTACTACAAGTGCATAATCTTAAACTGGTTAATTTGGAATTTATGAACAAACCTCGTCTTTTGTTCTAATGATCTAGCAAACATTGCTACAAACCTCACTTTTGGATAAAGAATGGTTTTCTGTAAGATGTAGCAACCTCTTTAATTTTCCTCTCTGGCGCCCCTTATGATTTTACTACACGTTTCGACGTGCGCTCCGTTGAGCAGATGATTTTCTTACACACGTAGATATTGTACCGCAGATGAGGCATATGGCTATTGTTACAATTTAAAAAAAAAAAAAAAAAACTTAAGTTCCCACTCTGATTTAAATGGACTTCTGGCATTCTTTGCTTTCTTAGGAGTAGGTTGCTCCATTAGCTGTATACTACGCACCTATTTCACTGCAACCAAGAGATAAACACGCGCTTCTCCGAATCTTCGCTTCTTCACCCTCCAGCGTGTGAGTTGGGCTGAGCTTAACCGACTCGTCACGATGCACGGTGCAAGGAACCTCAGTATATTGTATTACGTGCGATTTTTAGCTTTGAGAGGCCCTAACTTAAGTTACATTATTCATTGCACTTCAGGAACTGTAGCTGAAATACAATGCCGCTTTTATTTCAGAAATGGCCACTTGACTAATAGTCGGCTGTCTTTTGAATAAATTGAATACTTATTAAGCCATGTTTACGTTCAGAAATTCACCATTTACCAATCACCATTGAGTCGTTAAACGACATATTTATCCACAAAACAACGTGGTTGCAGAAATTTCAGCATTTAGGATATATTAAACAATATGAATGCTTATTTACCTACTGAAGAAAGGACTTTTGAGACACGGGGAAAGACAATAGATGCCAGAAACTGGAATGGAATTGGAAATCTCAGTTATCTATTTCTTCTTCTTTGTGTATAGGATAATATCCTGCTCTTTTCCTCTTTTGTTCCTCGGGTGAGTTATAAATGCTGTCAATCCATCTCCTAGTTGGTTCTTCCGCTTGTCGTTTTCCGGTCTAACGGTCTGCCTTCTTTGGCTCTTTTTGCTAGTCCATTGTTCATGTCTTCTTTCTTTAATTTATGCAGCAGAAACCGGAGCAGATAGTCAAAACAACACAAACATTATTAAGTCACATATTTCATTCGACATATTTCAATGTGTCTTACAAAACGATAAATACAGGTAAGCAAGTTTGAAGAAATACACATAATGCAATATTGACAACAAACAATATCAAGGTTCTGGAAGGTATTATGAGATTGTGGGATGCTTTTAGTTGTGGTAATATAACCAGAGCTCCATAATTTATTTTTAAAAATATCTTGCTCTATTTAGTAATGTTGAGTACTTAAAACTAAAACAAAAGAATATATTAAGAAAGTATGTTCTAAAATATTAAGTTATTCCAAAAATTTATTCATAGTTATGAATTACAGCCCGAAATTTAAATTTCCACTAACAGCAGAAGGTTTAAACTCCGAATAAAAGGATTTACAATGGCGACATTAAAAATTTGGAAAAATAAATACAGCATATTTACATGATAACTAAAGCCACAATTCTTAGTCACTTTACCATGTGGGTAATGGGGTTGTTTCGTTCCGTGCTGATGGCTGGCCTCTCGGTCTGGGCGAACACGCTGACGGCATAACTGAAATGATGCAATTGTGGCTTTATTAATAACATGAATTTGATAATATTCAAACGATTGCTTTCAAATGACAAACTGTCAGAAAAGAAGCTGTGATTGGTTCAAGTTCAAAGCACTTATCCGGTAGCATATTAAGTAACAAAGCAGTCTACATTGTTTTACCACTTATTGATACACGAAGCATAATACAGGCAATAGCATTCTATGTGCACTACTGTTACCATTTAACTTCTATTCCACTGCCGGAGTTTCTATACTTACCTTCCACTTGTATGTATGTACATATTATGATACCGTATTTTCCCACTTATAGTTTTGTGACTGACTTTTGCAAAGCCTAAATTCTGTACACCTGTAAGAATATTCATTATCTATTTAGTACCACAGATTCTTTAAAGAATTATGCTTTATTACAACTGAAAGTGTTATTGCAAAAATGTACAAATAAATAAGCATTTATTTCAGTTTTCATTCAGGTATTTTGGTGTATTATTGTATATGTAGGCATTGTTTCTCTGTTCTCGAAGATGCCTTGTCATTTTACGCTCATCAAACTTACCTTAAGCAAAAAAACCCAATTCTGGAACAGTTTTCGTGTGTGCAAATAGTTAATTAAAATCAATGAGAAAATAATGTGCATATAGCCATTATTCATTGATGCTTAGCGTGTGCCATAGAAACTTAATGATTTCCCTAATTTAGGTTGACAGATGTAACGGGATCGTGACTTGGATGCGCCGTTTGTAGCGGTTTCTGGACGTTGGGTGCCGGATTTAGGTAGGCATGAGAGGATGTTTCTCGGGCGCGAGGTTAGATGACAACACAACACAGGCTTTTACTAAGTTTATTCTTCAACACTTCATTTGCCTCGAATTTCCGACCTGAGCAAGTTTCTGGTGCTTCTCTCTTAGATTGCTAACTGCTTTACGTTCACTAATCACCGTTGCACTTCACACCTCGACGTTTCTTTTTGGCGCGAGAGCTATACTCATTTAGCGATACCAGGTTTACACTTCTAGTCACATCGCCACCCAGACTCAAACTGTCAGACCGTTACACTTTCCACCTCGACGTTCCTTTTTGGCGCGAAGCTTTACTTATTTAGCGCTACGAGGTTTACACTCCTGGGCACATCGCCATCCAGACCCAACTGTCAGACCGTTGCACTTTGCACCTCGATTTCCCATACTGTCCATTCGATACATTATTTAACTGTTTAATGAACTCTAATGTGACTAAATTAAGGACATAGATTTGATTTCTTTAGTTCTAGAGGCCTTTAGAAACTTGTTCAGGTCAACCTACTTTCAAAAGGCAATTTCTTTGCACAATACCAAGTTATACTTATATCTAAAATCTTATATTTATGTACATTCTTAATCTAAAATTACAAATATATACGTAGAAGTTCCCGTCTCAAATGCGCCGGATTTTGTAACAAGAAAAACAGGAAGATCTTTGAGAGATTTCTCCTTTTTTTTTGGTTACCAAATTCTATTTTCCTCCGAAGTCCTGACTTCAGCTTAACCTACACATGAAAATGTCCACTTCCTCGTAGTATACCTTTGCTTTCAATTATCTACCTGTCTTGGACTTTCACCTTCTTCCTTTACAATATCACACATATAGGTCACTGACACAGGTTCTCCTTGTCTACCTGGCCCATGTAAACACAAGGGTTCAATGTCTTCCAGGGTCCCTTAGTTCATAACCAGAGTTTCACATAATGACATTGTGTACTTCTAATCTACTCACATTTACAAGCTACTAATTTTACATTTTTTTTTTACCTATTTTCACCTATATCCTTCCAAGTTTACCATTGTTCCTTCATCTGTCTTTTTAAACTTATTTACCGCTTCGCGCGTATTTTAAACCATCATTTTCATTTCAATTGTTGCTTGTTAGTGTTTCCCGCATCTTCGGTCTCCCTTTGATAAGTAATTAGACCCCTGACACCATTTATTTTGTAATGACGAAACTCTCGAATTGATAGGCCGACTCGGCGTATCTTACCTCGAATACTTATTCTTTATGTACTTTTGCGTGCTCTTCCTTTATTGGTTCTTCTTCGGTTCTGATCTCGTCCTGAAGGTACGGACGTAAAAGCTGCTTATGCCATTTTCCCCCTAGTTTACCGCTGTTCAAGTCCATAAGCAAGTACGTGTCAGTTCCGTATTCCTCTACTACCTTATACGGACCTTTGTATAAAAGTCCCATGCGCTGGTTATATTTGTTTATGGCGCTAGAAAGTTTCTTGTTTCTCACCAATACGAGATCGCCTTTGTGTAATTTCCACTTTTTCCTCATTTTCGCCTTATGTTTTTCTTTACGTCTATCCGCCCTCTTTCTCATTCGCTCTGCGGCCATTTCCATAATTTCTAATTGCGACGTACTCACGGCGCCTTCCACATCAAGGGTTCGCGGTATGTTCGCACCCATCGTGTTAATGAGCTTGCCTTGCATTAACTCTACCGGTTTGAATCCCGTGACTTGGTTTACCGATTCATTTAATATCTTTTCAATTGTCGGTATCATTTCGGGCCATTTTGTTTGTTGCTTACTACAGGATACTCGCAGATACACCGATAGGTTTCTCATGGTTCTCTCGGTCGGGTTGCTATTCGGCCTATAACGCGAACAGTGGTAAAGTTTGATACCTTGTTCTTTCATCGTGTTAACGAACTTCTTTCCTGTAAACATGGTAGCGTTATCTGCTAGCAATGCGTCCATTTTTCCGACCTGGGGAATATAGTACTTCAGCAATTTATTCAAACATGTGGCACTATCGATCTTTTTAACCGGGTAAATCTTAACGAACTTTGAGAACACGTCTACAAATACTATGACGTATCTATATCCAAACGCTCCTCGGGGTAACTCGCCATGACAATCCACCGTAACTAAGGATCTTGGTTTATCCCGTAGGATGGCGTTCGTCTCGTAATCGTACGCGACTTGCAGTGGCTTCGCTCTTTGACATACGTCACACACCGTAACCGTATGCCTTACCTTTCGTCTTAACTTAGGGATGTACAAATTTTCCAATATGGTAGCAGTCGTCCTGTCCGTCCCTGAATGACATAACGCTTTGTGGAACGTCGTAATAATTTCTTTTTCCAGGCTACCAGGAATGTACGTCTTCCACTTCGGGTTAATGGCTCCGTGCTTTTTATATAAGACTTCGTCTTTCATTCCCAAACTACCTTCCACCTGTCCATCTATTTCCGGCGCTTTGACCATTAAACCGACCAACTTACAGTCTTTCCTCTGCAATTCGCTGATTTTCTTTAATTTCTCCTTTAATCCCCTATCCATTGGTATCTCTAGTTTCAACACTTTAATTTCTCTTAGCACTCCACCCATATTATCGGGTATTTCAGCATGATGGGTTAGTCGCGATAACATATCACTGAACGTATTCATCTTTCCCGGTATATGTAGGATTTCCACGTCATACATCATTATTTCATGAGCGTACCTACACATCTTTGAGCTAGTATACTTACATTTCTGTAGAAAAGACAAACTAATGTGATCAGAGAAGATCTTTACCTTTTTGCGGTATATGTAAGTTCTAAATCGCTGAATGGCAAAATACATCGCACAGATCTCGATTTCTGTCACTGACGCGTTTCTCTCTACGTGGTTCAGCCCCCTGGAAGCCGTACTTATAACATGGAACTGGTCTGGAGCTGACCTTTGCCCTAGAATAGCTCCAAACCCTTGGCATGAACCGTCCACGTAAATTTCATAAGGAAGTCCATCCCTAGGCCTCTCAAGTAGTATAGAGTTTGCAAACAACTGCTTAATCTTCTCGAACGCCGTCTGCTGGGTGGCACCCCAATGCCATTTCACCCCTTTTCTCAATAATTCCCTTATAGGTTCCATTATACTGGCGTACTGAGGAATGAATTTCGCCTGATAGTTTAAGACGCCATTCAGTTTCCTAACTTGTTTAACCGTTTTAGGGGGCGGAATATTCATGATGGCATCTATTCTCTTTTTGTCAGGTTTTAGCCCCTTTTCATTTATTATGTATCCCAAAAATTCTACCTCCTTTACGCAGAATTTAGATTTTTCGAGGTTTACAGTCATTCCGTTTTCTCGAAGTTTCGTCAACACGTAATCTACATGTTTCATGTGCTCGTCAAAATCTTTATCTATGATCAAGAAGTCATCCACATAATGGAGCAAATACGTCCTCGTGGCATCCCCTAAAATTTCATTTATGGCCCGAAGCAAACCGTTTCCCGAGGTACGCATTCCGAAAGGGCAGACAGTATATTCTAGCTGTATCCCTTCGAAGATAAAACTCGTGTATTTCCTAACCTCTTCTTTGAGCTCAACTTGCCAATATGACGCCGTTAAGTCAATCGAGGAAATATATCGGCCCCTGGACATCTTAGTGATCAACTGCTCAATAGATTCGCTCCTAAAATAGTCGGGAAGGGTGTATTTATTTACCCCCCGTCCATCCAATGTTTTCCTTAAACTGCCATCCTTCTTCGCTATCCAAACAACGGGACTAATTATATCCGAATTTGAGATTCTAAGTATTCCTAGTTCTAACATTTGGTTGATAATAGCTCTAGCCTGCGTCTGTATGGCTAATGGTAGTTCCCTCTGTCGGTAATTACAAGCTTTCGCGTCTTTTACCTCGAAACTGTGTTGATATGCTTTGCATCTGCCGGGTAATTTACTGAAGGTGTTAGCATTTTTAGTTAATGTGTCTTCTAACCGGCTCATTTGTTCATTGGTCAATTGGTAAGACTCGGTCAGCTTTTCTTTCATTGCAGCCTGCCGAACTTGGTGGCTTTGTTCCACGAACAAGGGTACGGGCGCTTTCCCCTTCTCTCGCTCCAAAGTACCCACCGCCTTTTCACTAAAAAGAGGTCTTTTACCCTCGGGTTTGTTATACCTGATAGCAATCTTTACAACCGGTTCCGTTTCTACACGCATATGCTGGATAAATAAGTGTTCGTCTCCTATATCCGACTCATTTAACATGCCAACAATCTCACTTTGTTTTATGTCACGAACAAACGGTACACCTATTCTCCTTTCACCTTTATTTAAAATTAAACTTCCCTTTGCGAAGTCTATGACCGCCTTCAGGTCGTACAACATGTCACATCCAATAATGGCATCACAAATCAAATTATCGATCACTAAGAATATGTACTCAAACACCTCCCCGCCGATTTCTAAGCATAGCATGGTCTGCAGTTTAATCCTTTGCACCGTTTTGCCTACGGCTACCTTGCAAACCACATTAGAAGTAGGTAAAGTCATCATCTTGACATTTCGGTTTAGCAACCCTTGGAAAAATTTCGCGCTACATACATTCATGGTAGCACCGGTATCTACTGTAAATAACTCCGCTTTACCTCCTACTTTAACCTCTATTACCGGGGATTCTACTTCGTTTTCGTCCGAGTAATTCTTCAGTATTGCCAATTGTTCACTTTCGTCATCATTTAATTCGGACCGTAGCCCTGTGCAGTAAATCACCCCAGGGTTCGGTGCAATCTTTTTCCGGTCCACAACAAGATCGCAATTTAGTTTTCCGGATCATTTCCATCCACTATTGCAAAACCTTCTCTCACAGGCGCCACTAAGATCTCTTGACCTCCGGGCATATTAGAATTTCCCCCTCTTTGGCCCCGTCGGTTATTTCCTCGCGAGCTGTATCCGCTACCGTAATTCCCCCTGTCTTCTCTACGGTAATGCTCTTCGTCGGAGTCGTGGGCTCTCCACGGGGTTCTCGGGTTATGCCCGTTTCGACGTCCCCTAGGTCGGTACGGCCCGTCATGGAAATTTTCCTCCGTTCTAATTAAATTTACCTGATGCTCTCGTCTGCCGTTTCTTGGCCTACCCTCGAATCTGGGCGGGTCATCTCGGTATCGTTCCCTGATACCAACGTCTCGGTTATGGTTCCCATTGTAATTTCTGTTGGCGCGCGGTGAACTCGGCTGACCACGCCAGCTTCCCCTTTCATTTCTCCGCGAACCATGATCAAACTCCCGTTCCCAGTTGCTACTTTCAAAAGCTGACACAAGATCTATTAATTCAGTAATATCTTTTGGTCTCGCTACGATCAGGTAATTTGTAATCTGCTGAGGGAAATGTTTAATAATTTGCGAAATAAAATCTCCTTCGCTTACAGGAGGATCGACTAATCTGCAATTTTGCGCGCAAGTTAACACGTAGTCCGCCATCGACTGTCGGCCGTGTTCATTGTATCGGCCGTTGCTCAATATTGATCTGGCTTTGTTCTGCGTAGTCGCGTTCCAGTACTTGTTAAGGAACATTTGCCTGAAATACTCGTAAGAACAATTTTCCCCCAAAACAAGCCTTAACCACGTCAGAGATCTATTTTTCAGAGCCTTACGCACAACAAACATTTTGAGCTGTTCCGGTATATCCTTTATCTCGAAATAGCGGTCTAAGTCGATAAGGAATTGCTTAGGATTTATGTCCTCAGACTCTTCAAAAATGGGAACAGACACTTCATTCAGTAATTGGCCATATTGACTAAGACTATTTCCTGTAATAGACGGGTTCACGTGGAAGGAGCTAGGTGTCACATTTTCTATAGCTGCAGCCTCATGCTGTGCGCTATTTACAATTGAGTTATTTCCATTACTGTCAACTGCGCTTGTCGCATTACCATCATTAATACTTCTTAATTGTATCTCTATTCTCTCTACAGATCCCTGGATTTCCACTATTCTACTCTCGTTCTTTTTTGAACGGTTATCTACCTCTAGATGAGCTAATAGCTGTCTCTCCGTGTTTTCCTTAAGTTTATTAATTTCTTGTCCCTCAGCTTCTATTTCAGCGTGCACTACCTGCAAAGTTTCATTTACCTCCCCATGCACTGCGTTCTTAATAGCTGTTAGCTCATCCGTCAGCATTTTCCTAGTTTCTACATTTTTTCTTTCACACATCTCTTTCATACGTTCTAAATTTTCGTCTACGTTAATTCTAAAGGAATTTAACCCTTCCTGGATTTCGGAAATGCTCCCCTGCTGTGTATTTAATTGCTCCCTCATTCTCTCCTCAAATTCCTGGTGCTTGTGATCTAAATGTTCTTTGAGCTTTGATTCTTGGGTCCTAAATCCTTCGTCTAAGAGTTCTTTAACTTGACCACCCATATTCTCTAATCTACTACTCATTTCGTTTAGTTCTTTACCCTGACCACTAATTTTACTTTCCAATTTCTCACCCATTTCGTTAACCTGACCACCCATATTCTCTATTCTACTACTCATTTCGTTTAGTTCTTTACCCTGACCACTAATTTTACTTTCCAATTTCTCACCCATATTCTCTATTCTAGTACTCATTTCGTTTATTTTTTTCAAGAGTATCTTAAAGCAATCTCCCGAAGTATTCCCTACTGCATCGCTGCTCTCAGCACTGTTTTCTTTACTCTGTTCTAACGACTCCATTTTGGTATTTCTACTTAGCTTTCCGCTACGAAGGAGCATCTATGTAAAATTACCTTATTCTAATCTTCCCCATTCAATCATACAGTATATAATGTCCTCTCATTCTTCCACACATTTGTTTCCATGCATCTACTATTTTAACTGTGATATATATTGTCTTTACATATGATTGTTTTGTTTAACTCTAACCTTTCGGCGACTTGCGTTGCTGGGTTGATGTGGTCGTCCTCTGATGTTGATTGTCTCGCTTGTTGAAACAGCACCTCGTGCGCCTTTCCTCCGAGGTCTTGAGGCTGTTTCCTGTCGCTCGTGATGTTACTTGGTCGTCGGCTCCTTTTCGCGTCCACGGCTTCTACTGCTGTCCCTGGGTTGAAGTTCACCTTCTTCCTACGCGTCGATTTATTCTCGCCGAGTCAACTGCTTACATCGGTGATCCTCTGGTTGTCATTCTTTGTCGAGCCACCGCGTTGGGACGCCATTTGTAACGGGATCGTGACTTGGATGCGCCGTTTGTAGCGGTTTCTGGACGTTGGGTGCCGGATTTAGGTAGGCATGAGAGGATGTTTCTCGGGCGCGAGGTTAGATGACAACACAACACAGGCTTTTACTAAGTTTATTCTTCAACACTTCATTTGCCTCGAATTTCCGACCTGAGCAAGTTTCTGGTGCTTCTCTCTTAGATTGCTAACTGCTTTACGTTCACTAATCACCGTTGCACTTCACACCTCGACGTTTCTTTTTGGCGCGAGAGCTATACTCATTTAGCGATACCAGGTTTACACTTCTAGTCACATCGCCACCCAGACTCAAACTGTCAGACCGTTACACTTTCCACCTCGACGTTCCTTTTTGGCGCGAAGCTTTACTTATTTAGCGCTACGAGGTTTACACTCCTGGGCACATCGCCATCCAGACCCAACTGTCAGACCGTTGCACTTTGCACCTCGATTTCCCATACTGTCCATTCGATACATTATTTAACTGTTTAATGAACTCTAATGTGACTAAATTAAGGACATAGATTTGATTTCTTTAGTTCTAGAGGCCTTTAGAAACTTGTTCAGGTCAACCTACTTTCAAAAGGCAATTTCTTTGCACAATACCAAGTTATACTTATATCTAAAATCTTATATTTATGTACATTCTTAATCTAAAATTACAAATATATACGTAGAAGTTCCCGTCTCACAGAGAAGAAATTAACGTAGGTCATTGGCTTAGAAAAGCACTTAAGCGCTGAAAGCTATAACATCATTGCCAATGAATTTTCAACAAAATTTAAATAGTAATGGAATGCTTATAGTGTCAGGTACATTTTCAAATAATGAAACAAGCACTGAACATGCTGTATGACTTAACCAGCTTTTATATGTGTGGGTTTTAAGCATAAATTTAAACATACACTTTTAACTGATGTCAACTATTAGGAATATGGAAAAAAGAGAACTTTCTCTCACTCTCTCACACACAGACACACACACACGTCATATCAAATACAATACACAGTTCACATAAATAAAAAACAACCATCAGGTTTGTCAAGTGTTTTATTGCCTCATTTTTTCCTACATAATTTTAGTTTATGTTCTAAACGTTAACTTATCGGTTGATAAGGGAGATAACTATAACTGTGTTAACATTGTTTCATTCATAACGTTAGATATAGGATACGCCTGAGCAATATGTAACAATCCAATAAGTTTAAAAAACATTGATTTCGAAGTGGAAGTAACAAGCCCGGCTCCATTTTAAAAATGTACTATTTTGTTTTGACGACAGTGATTCTCAAAACGCCCGAACTCGTTCTATTTATGCTCAGAAGAGCAAATGCAGTGACATCTTAATTGTTGCTTTTAATATGGTTCAATTTGGAGTAACTATTCGAAAATATATGTAGACCTATACTGATTCTTATACATACTATTCTTGCATACATTTATTTCTCTATGTGCTACATTTTAATTGCCATAAGCCCTTCTTTTTTTCAAAGTAGCTTATTATTAATTTTCTTGTAAGTGCAAGTAGAATATGGGAGTACAGTAGACTTGAAGCGATAGTGAAATGAGCTGGTTGCTATGCGATGCGTTTGAAATTCCGTTCTCTTTGCAAGGCCAAGGGATAAAAAACACGAATAACATGTTACTTTTTGAAAAAAGTATTGGCAAATCAAACAAATAATGAAGAATATCTCGGAAATGGTTCACTCAAAAGAAAAAAGAAGTATTTGACATAAATTGTGTTTTAACGAGATGCACATTTCGTATTTAGTAAGCTTTTGTCGGTCTTCTACTGTTTACCACTATGCAAAACTCATCTAGGGTGAAGAGGTCTTCTGAGGATATTTCCAGAAAATTCAAGTTATGAGTTAGAAACGGCCATGCAATCGCCCTTTGTGTCCATCTCTGGATACTATCCCTTCGACTGAAAGAGTGGAATAGGTAACACCGCTCATTACGTAACGTTGGACATCCCTGCTGCAGAGCAAAGCCGCATCCTTTCCGTGACTCGATTGCTGTAGCAGCATGGAATCGTGTGTCCACACGTCCAGTGAAAAAACACCGCACAACCGGTTCTTAGTTTGTTGGCTCTCTCTAAATAGTTAAATAAATAAACAAACAAACAAACTGGTTGAAGTTGTTTTAGTTGTTAATATCTGAAATTTAGCTCACAAAATATATAATTACTAAAATTATAATTTTTTACAAGCCACAGCTGCCTCTGGAAATTATAGCTCATGTTACTGTGCGACGTAACTTGTTTGAGTTTAGGGCGCCTATAGTTATATTGATTGATTTTCAATGTTAAATTAATAGTCCTCTTCTTCTCGTTCTTGGTCCTCTTGTTCCTGCCTCGGCTGTTTTTGAGACTGCTTAATAGGTCGTGGGAAAAATGAGTGGTTATCTTAGAGTGGATTGAAAGAAGTATTAATAAATGAAATGAAGGGGAAAGACAATTGCACTTTTATTATAATGTTCAGCAGCTAAAACTTGAATACCCTGTACATTATAAATGTAGACCGACTTTCAATAAATATGCCAAATAATTCGGTATCCTGAGCTTCACTTCACCGTCACCAAGAACGTATATAGCCGAATAAACATACGATGGTATTGCCTAAATGAATCTTGGATGGAATTTAGCCTGACGCTTGTCTTGTAGCACGGAAACTTTCACTCTATCACTTAAACATACTAATACGTCGTGTTCTCCTTAGGATTGTAGACAGAGTTCAAGTTCAAGTTATTTATTGTAAAAGTATTGGCCACTCTGCTAAAACTATTTCAAACCTCCCTACTCTTGCCTGCCAAAATATTGAATTTCTATTGGTTGCCTAGAATGTGGTATATTTCAAATTGAATTGCTTCGGGATTTCTCATTGGGTAAGCGCGCGAAACTGCTGCTCCCACGCTCTTGTCATAAATCGGTGAATCTAAACAATGTATGATGTTTTATAACTGTTGCACAAAAATAGGTCTACAAAGAATATACTATATAGTTTTATTACTACCGGCGTCAGTATATCGCTGCCTGTTCTTGCATTCTGGTGAAATGAATTCTTGTACTATATGAAACTTATTGTAATATATGGAAATATTTATTTAAATTGTAAATATCTTATTAAGCACGGGATACCGTCTCAACTGCATTACTTCTTGGCTTTTGCAATACAGATTTTCAGAAATTTTTAACCAAGAACTAATTCTACGAACAGAATTTGCGATGGAGTACAGGAGAAGCAATTGGAAACTCCAGTAACAGGTTGCTCTTCCTTTATGCGAATAGACGACATACGTTATGTAGATGCAATTCTAAGCAGCAGGAATAACAGACAGCAGCTGATTCAATAGCATGACCAGTACAGCAGTTTGTTTTGTTACATAAGTCTCTGTCGGACGTGTGCTTATTCACTAGGAATATCCAAACTACCACACTGAATATACAACTTCTGCTTCTGTTTAGTTCAGGTTTCAAGGGAACGTGTACGGCAAACTCACAATTTAATGCTGTGATCTTCGAGGAATCACAGACAACAGGAAGGCCAATAAAACTCCCTTTCTGTATTAATTAGCTTAGTGATCAAAGCGTTATTTATATCATAAACGTTCTAGTCAGTTTTTTTATATAGTCCAAAAGTTACAAACAATTTGACCAAGCGGGAGGGCTCAGGCGGTAACGTCGGTGGCCTGCATTCGGGAGGTCGCGGGTTCGATCCCCGGGGCCACGCACTTTGACATGTGTTTTTCCGTGGTTTCCCCATGTCACTTAGGCGCATGCATTATTTCATGCCACGGTTTCCTTTCCATAATTTCCCTTCATTTCTTTTCCTCATCTTTCAGGTATACTTCCAGGCGTGTGGTGTTCACAGTGCCCAGCAGATGGCGTGGTAGATTGCGCATGGTAACTGCTGTTCTCGGCACCAGGTGGCGTTTTGCCGGCCTTGTCCTCCGTCGGGGTGGGACGGTCAGTGCGATACCGGATCTGCGGTGTGATGGCTGCTCGGCGGGATCTGGCCCCGGGTTGAAAAGATCTCAACACTTGTTAGGGACTTCCGCGCATCTCAGTGGCCTGTCTAGCTGCGTGGCACCTTCGGTTCCCTCATTTTATCCTTGCCTCCTGGGGAGTGGTAGCCACAAACAGATCTGCGTAGGTCGAAGTGAGCGAGGTGGCCACCTCTCTGTTTCTGTACCCTTTACCTTTACCTTTTATAAACACTTTGAAAGTATGAAATGTTTTGGGGTGCAAATAATGGAATGTTCATATCTTTAGTTACATTTGCTGAGCAATCTGATATTATATAGCGTACTCGTATCGTCATCCCTGAGCTCACTTATGTACTCCCTGGCAGGACCCAAGGCAAAGTGCATTAACCAGTGTGCATACTCCTAGTAGCGCGTATGTACAACACATTTGAATCAGTTCGGGAAGTTATTTATCTTCCCTATGGTTATCTATGGCAGACAGAGTACGTATTTTATTCTGCTCAAAAATATTAGTATCAAAATTTATTTTCCGAAGTGCACCTTCTGAGACCCCTAGAACCAAAATAAAGCGTTAGAAATATGTATTCATACATATTCTTTTAAAGCTTTAGGTTAGTTTTTCCCCCTGTTTTCCTTGTGCCTCCGGTTTATTTCATCGCCTTTTTTCTGTTTGTTACTCATATACACATTGTACAAGCACCCATGCCTGAAGCAGGACTCGAACCCGCGACTTTCTATGCTGTGGAGCGTCAAAGACTTACCTCTACTGACTGCGACGATGCTAACATCATTAGTGAGAAACGATGTGCCTTACAGGTCATGCTCAAATTGAAGACTATAGTCTTTTTAATGGTGAAACACAATATTTTAACGCAATTATTGCCACGCCAAGTAAACTTTATATGGAAAAGTATTATTCATTTTTACTACTTCAAAATGGGGCTAACCTTTTTATTAATATATCATACGTTTGAGATACTACCACGAGGAATAAAATACACAATTAAATGTTACACAAATAGTCTGTGAAGTTCATAGAATTTTATAACTTGCAAACCACAAGGTAGAGAACAATGTTACTAAAATCTTCGGATTCAATTCATACGTGTCATTTCTTTAAAGCATTATCCAACTGAGAAATATTCTCTTTTGTATGATTATATTTTTTAAAATAAACGCGTAATTTATTAAAATCTTTTAGCCTTGATATTCTTGTTTTCTTTCCTTCGCAGGAGCCCGATACTGTGGTTTAAGTAAATGGCTGAATGTTGTTTTGCATGTTCCATATTTGTAGGCTGTTATTGCTTTCTTGATAACATTTATAGTGAAATATATATTGGGAATAACGAAGCTGAGACGAGACATTCCATTTCTTGTGAATAATTTAATACACAGGGTGGCGAAAGCGCCCTAATTTTCCGAAATTCAGGAATATGCAACCTGTATGACAGCACTTAGCAGCGCGTACGACATAAGTGAAAATCAAGTTGAGCGCCGTTCTGAAGAGAAGGGATCAACATTCCGCCGCCCTGGGCATAAGACCTACATTAGGTAAATTAATATTTGGCGAAGAGTCTTCCAGGTGACGCATGGAACATTTTTATTATTTGCAGCGTTAAAAATGTGCCATAATTGCAAAGTTGACGTGTTTGTGGTATCAATAAATGTCATGAAAAGTAAATGAGAAAACAAGTCAATATATTTTCCCTTTATTTTATTCATCTTCACTTTTATTTTGAGCCGAAACAGACCCTTGGCTTTGGTGGTATCAATAACCATTATTTCCATAGATCTATCAGGCTGTGTTCATACGACTATCCTAAAACAGGAAGCCATCAACTACTGAATTTTCTCTCTTAAGTGACTCCACTTAAAAAAATTCGCAATTATCGGCTTTAAACAGGGAACAATACAATTACAATGATCGGATTTTTAATGTGTATTTATTAATATGACAATTCAGAACTAAAGCATTTTTTGTAAAGGTTTTTCCTCTGCAATATCAAGTTTCCATCAAGCATTTTTTGACAAGTTCTCATACTCTTCCTTATAGATTACTTTTACAAACACTTGCAACTCTTAGCATAAGGCATATGCATTTATTCTGCAAGTTTTCTTTGGAAACGGACTACAATGGATTTCCTGCTACTATTTGTTATTGGCATTTCTTTTCCTTTAATCCCATTACAGGAATCATCTAATCTAACGTCCCATACATAAAGCTGAAACGACCCACGTTCTTCATAAACCTCTTGCAGCAAAGCTTCTTCTTCTTAACTTACTTTGAAACTATAAACGAGAATGATGTTCACGTATCTGTTATGTTCTGGGCACATATAGAATCGAGGTATTGCTTTGAGAACCACTGTACTTATTTAAGACCAACCATCTACTCAGAATTTGATAAGCCAACCCAGAAAACAATAAACTGGTAAAGAGACTGAACATATTAAGATGCAAATTACCCATTGCCTAGCTCATAGTTGCACAATTTAATTGTAACTTCCTCTGGTGGGAAGGTTATTTCATTTTTTTAATTTACAAGAGTATAAAAACCTTACTCCTTTGCAAGAAAATATGTAATATATTATGTGATATACAGAAACACAATTATACTCATTTAAAACAGTATTTTTGTAAACTTTCATTACTTAAGTAATAAGATAAGCTTTTTCAAAAAGAATTAAAAGTATAGTACTAAGATTTCATAAAGGTATTATATCTACTTATTTTAGACATTTTGTTATCTATTTGATAACAAAAACTAATTGTCTTTAAACCTTGTGTTTCAGGAAGTACTGATAGATTATTGCTAAAAATAGTAAAAATAAATAAATGAAAACTTAAAGCACCTAAATTTTAAAAAAATGCTTGAAGTTTAACTAATTTACGTTTTTTGAAGTGTGTCATAAGACATACCTACTTAGATGCAGATATTCATTGTGACGGTAGTGAAATTGGGGTTTCCAGAGAAGAAATTCGTACCTTTAGATATATTGTTTCACAATGAAAAAGAATGGATATATTTAATACAATGTTAGGAGCAAGCTATTTTTGTATGAAAAGGTAAGAAATGCAAAAAGGATGCATAAAGAATGCAATACAATAAAATACACGCACATTCAATACTGCCTGAAACGTATATTTACATACAGGCAATTCAGAACTGGACTTCAAGGATCGTTATTCTAATCCGTACTTAATTTAGTGTCAGTTTTAAGTTTTATTTTTTGTTCGGTACAGTTTTAATTACCTAAATAATTGGAAAATGTCTAAAATTGAAAACCATGCATCAGCTCTAATCTCTAGTAAAGCTAATTAAAAATCAAAATAATTTCAAAGGATTACTGTATGAAGTTTTTAACTTCATTTGAAACATGTGTAAGATAGATTTACAATAATTCTAATGCTCCTAAGATATAAACTTCAATAATATTTAGCATCTAATAAAGTGATTATGTATTCACATAGAAAAATAATGAGGTACGCTCATAAATGGAGCCAAGGAGTTTTATTCCAATAAACTAATCTACGAAAATCATTTACTTTTGAGATATGGCTTGTCACTTCGACCGGTTTATTGATTTCCCTTTATTGCAATAGTAATGCTCAACAATGTTCTAAGGTTTAACAGTATGTAAGGGCTCTTACACAGAGTTAAATATTATCTTAACATCAAAAACTGCACGGTTATATACGTAGGTATCTAACGGACGAGGAGTCTTTCTATCAATATATTCTTATAAATAGCGGCAACAACAAACAATTAGTTTAACTTTATACAAAACAGTTCATTGCACCAAAAATGCATAAGTAGCATCTCCTTGGTTATTGTCTCTGTTCTTATAATACAAGCGCATGCGCAGAAATATAGGCAGGTACATAGAAAAAAGTCATTAAATTGCTTCTTATAGAAGCGGAAACCAAATGTAGTTCCTTTTATGTTATTTATGTCATTATAAATTTGTTGTCATATTTGCTTCCTATATTTTAACAATATGTTAGAAAAATGCATAAGGAGGGATTACCATTTTAGTTCTTCTTATAGAAATGCACATGTCCTTAGGTAAAATGCAACATATTCGCAATAAAACTGCTACTTTTAAACAAAAGCACAAACCTCTGTTTTTGTATTTTGTCTACTTCAGAAATGGACTAAAATGGTGAGCCCTATACACAATACCATAAACATTCTCACAAATTGAAGTTTAGGGTAATACAAAAATTCATTTCCAAACTGCTGTATTTATAAGTAAATAAACATACGAAGGCAATGGCATGGCAGCAGAAAACCAGTTCCAGACTTCCAAAATGTCTAAAGTGTGAATGGGATATTTCCAGGATACTTAAAATCATTGTACAAAATAATTATAAATGTGACCTTTGGACGATTATCTGAATTAGCATATCTTTTCTAATGTCCACAGAATGCTGCACATTTAATGTTGGAGAAGCCTTTACTTTAAAAGAATAGTCAGTTACTTTTATGCACTATTTAACCCTCTGTGCTATATATTACACGAAATAGTGAACATGTGATGCTGCCGTGGCAACTTTGTCTTTCGCTTTGTGATACATTACTCCTGCAGTGTGCGGTACACCTTGAACCACAATATTTAGCAGCAACCGGTTTTTGCTTTTTTATGATGTAAAGATGTTATGTACAATTACATTCGGTGTATTGTCAATGCTGAAAATAAAACATCAGACCGAAATTTGAATATGTTGATAATTTTAAAGAGATGATATATTTGACACATGCCGGTTATACATAGTACATTTCTGAACCTTTTATTATGTGTTCAGCTGTCTCATAAGTCCATCCTTAAGAGACACCCTACTGAGTTTTAGACTTTTTTTTAATTTTTTCATCTATTTTTACCATATTTCAAGAGCTTATTAGAATTGTCAAAATTAAGGTGTTACTGAATTTGAAATCATTCTAATGTACAGATTTAATTATTTTAATAATTTGGTAAAATAAGTTTAATTACATTATATATGTATATAAGCAATAGTTGCTATGGGCAATGTTCTGTACATAATTCTAAGGCTAACAACAGATATCTTACCATTTAAAAATAATCAATATTTTTAAGTTTTTTAGACCTTGAGTAGTGCACAGATTTTTATGCCCATAGAAAAACATAGATGTTAACAAATATGCAACGTTTCAAGGAGATCTGAATTCAGTTACGACGCGTGGAGCATTTTTAATGCTAAAACCTGTTTTGAGAAAAATCAAATTTTATGTGAAAATTAAGATTTCCTGAGTGTTACCTGGATTGGAATTAAAATTGTCAACAGCAATGTGGCAGCAGCTACTTAAAGTTAATGTAGTTTCGTTCACTGATATAATTAGCAGCGAAATTAAGTCTTAAAATTTAAAAAAAGAAATAAGAATAAAAAAATTGTATGAATTGCATTTCTAACTTCAGTGTGTGGGCATAGTCTAGCTTAAAAATGACCGTGCATAAAAAAAGGTTATATCACTCTATGGGGTAAGAATTGGGGTATGATCTTATGAAGAATCTTATTTTCGAACAGAGCATTAAATAAAAACAGAAACAATATATAAATAACATTGGGTGACATTGTATAGAACAAAGATTGTTTACTAAAACGTGAGAATACGTTATATTTATGCTGTGAATTTCATATATGCCATAACATGCACATGGATACGGAGAATTAATGACGTTTCCGCGCAGCCGTCGTATACGCACGCGCATCAGCAGACGCCTGCAGCTTCGTGCAAGAGAGCAACAGTAGAACCCATGTGCACTTACGGCCTTTTGCACTTATCCGTCCTCTATGTATAACATGTTTGAAACTTCGATGCCCTCTCCTACACTCTTTGACAACTTCTCTGTCGTACATGTCGTGCGAGGGTACAACATATATAGGGATTACAGTTGTAAAAAGTAAGACTGTAATGAACTTATGAGATAGCAGAATATGTAAATAAAAGTGACAAGAACAGTAAATGTTGATTTCGTTTTCTTTTACTTTTAGTTTTAAATTACACATAGGAACTCGTAGAAGTAATATCAAACTTAATAATAGCTTTTTGTATAATTATAATGAAACTACTGGCTGCATCACACAAATAATTACACCTGTGAAATATCGTCAAAGAAAAACTGACTTCTTATATTTCAAAGTTAAATTGGAACATGACATGGAGTGAATATTTGTATTGTTCCAATGCAAGTAAAGTTGCCAGTTGATAGTCATGAAATACCCATTGAATGCCTCCAATTCATTCCAAATAACACATCATTTTTAAACGCGTAAAGCCTTTTGTTTTAATTTTTACTTTAATGAAACTGTACCTCATTTCTGCACGACGAATCACACATAACATTTGGAACACCTTAAACTTTATTGTTTCCCCTAATGCCTGTATATTTCTATGACTGCAGGTTTTGAAAATGGTTTTCTTTAACCACAGATAGTACTTAAAAGCGAATATAAATCTGGAACAATTGGTTTTATGAAGCCTTATGCCGTTGTTCATTAGAGCAATCTTGAATACCTGCTTATTGTGGTAACCAAACGAAGTGTATAAATGGATACAATAGAAAATGGAAACAAGTAGGTAACATTCTTATAACGGCAATTATCACCAGCACGAGTATTTGTCCTCATTTGTTCTGTTAACAGTGTCGGTTGTCTAAGAGAGACACTATGGCACATTTTTAGCAATTATTTAAATTTTAGCTATGGGCTATAGTAATGCTTTGCAAACATATATCTTAAGTACAACATACTAGAAAATAATGAAACAAATTTTCACGTGAGCAATATAAAATTTAAACGGTTTAGAAGCCATGTCATTTCCGTTTACCAAAAGAACTGCCGAAGAAAGCGCAAGAACACAGAAATATCAATTTCCTTAGATGAAACTGCTAATAATAATATAATGTGATACTCCTTTAAATACATAAGCTGTAACATGTTTTATCCTTAGGGACGTGGATTTCGTCATTTTGTTACACGCCTGCTATTATGCAGAAATGTTTACTTGTCACATAAGCCTGAAGGATTCCATCAAGGGAAAATACTTTTAACTTGCCCCCTCAAAAGATTTATTTACCTCCTTGAGCAAAAATTACCACTTTTATGTAATTGATGTAATACATGTTGGGATACACTCTGCAAGATCAGAAATGCGAGAGCGTTTATTATTTTCAAACATTTCCCAACTGTTTACTCCTACAGGTTACCAAGTGACCCATGGGAACGTCAGTTTGACGGAGTGGTCCCCTGGGAAGGTAAAAAGCAAAGTCAAAGGATGTCGTTACCACCGCCCATTAACCGAAGTTAGCAATGTCGCAGTAGAGTGGAGTATTACCTTTGAGCTTTGCTTACGTAGTTCATTATAGATAGCTTAATATTCAAGTTTAGAGATGCATATAGCGGTCACATAAAGGTCTAACTATACCAAAATAGTCAAACCATTTTCAACACCTGCATTTTCATTCATAAGCTAATCAGACAGCTTAAAAAGAAATTGTTATAAAATTGAAGAATGGCTGCAAGCAATAGTAGTTGGCTGTTATCAAGTTGAGCCTTCATCAATGAAAACTGAAAAATAGGTTGTTTTAATTGGTTAAAATATTTGCCGCTATTTAAGATGTTCTCGGGCTTCGAGCCAGCTGTAGTGATGATAATCGACGTTTCGGGAGTGTGCATCTCTCCCATCATCAGGGTGAGGAATGGCTAACAAGAGTGCAGGGGAGTCGTTGACGGTTTATCCTCCCTATAGGAGGCGCCCTCAACTCTTGCCATACCGGGATTAAATCCCTTACTGGCTTAGGTAGTTTTCTTTTTTTTTTAAATTAGAGATGGTGGTTGATTGGTGGGAAAAATTGTTTGGAATGGAAAGTTAGATAATGAAGGGAAAATATATGAAACATATGATTTTTTTATGTTATGATAAAACCGATGATAATGGTGATGATGACTTTGTCAATTAATAATCACGTATGTCGGGTTTATTGCTGGCCTAGCACAAGTCTGGGTCTTTTGTATGTTTCCTCGGGCTCGATGCATTCCTCGAGGCCACGGATGAGGTGGTTGAGGCTGGCTGGAAGTCTGGCGTAGAAACTTGGAGTGATGTCGAATGCATTCTTTCAAGGTGGGGAAATAGAGGTCTGAATGAATATTGTCGTTTGGGATGCACCATTCTGCTGCGGTGGCTGTCCGTAGGTATGCGTGTTGAAGTACTTAGAAATGGATAGAGGTTTGTTTTGGCTATAGCTCCCCAGACTTGGCATGCATAGACCAGTGCAGGCCGGATTACTTGTTTGTAGACAAGTAATTTGTTCTTTAAGGACATCGGCGATTGCTTGTTTTACAGTGAGTACCACAAGGCCATTCTCCTGCCCATTTTGGATGCCAGTGTTGAGATATGCGCCTTTCAAGTTAGACCCATATCTAGTAGCACTCCCAGATATGTTGCCCCGGTGAACCATGGCACGTGGTACGCGGTATGTTTTCACTTGTCAGGCGAAGATCGTCAACTTCCTTGAGGTGACGTCTGGTGAAGGTGAAGGCTTTCGATTTGTTGGCGTTGATCTTGAGGCACCACGCGGCAAACCATGCCATCAGCATGTCGAGATAGCGCTGAAGACGTTGCATTGCAATACCATGACGAGATGATGCTGCGGTAATTCCAGAGACATAGGTCGCAGCCCCAGAGAGGAGGAAGAGTATTTATGAATGTTAAGAATAGCAGGGGGCCCGGGATACTGTCTTCGGGTACCCCTGCATTTATAGAGAATGTACATATGGGAATGAATGCTGTCCCTGGTGATAACAAAGGTTCTATTGGAGAGAAAACTATGTATGAGATGAACCAAGTATGATGGGGTGTCGTAATTTATGATGAACAGATGCATGAACAGATATATTGCGAAGGGAGAAAATGAGAAAACTGTCAGTAGTCGATAACCGAACTGAACTGGAATTTTTCTAGCTTTAAATTAAAGCCAAGGCAGAATTTTGAAGTCAGTGTAACCAACAAACAGCCTTAGGATGGTAGGGAGTGAAAGCGCTCTCTAACCATTGTAAAGGAGAATTGGTCAGTGAAATGTTCTGCAAGAAATTCATGTTGCCATTACTGCTACAAGGTAATAGCTATCTGGTCTAGGCTTTGTTGAAATAAATTTATCATCATTATCATCATCATTATTATATAAATACAACATACATTATATAAATAAAATACTGACTTTTTCTTTCCCTTCTTATGCAGTAAATACATGCAATAAATAAAAACATTGGGACATTCGGATAGACCAGTGTGGTTACCAATATCTCTATTCCCTTAATTTATACTACCGGGTCTGAATTTTGACGTTGCTGTATACATTCTGGTTATGTCTATGCATGACATAACTGTTAGTTTTATATAGCGTTTAGATTGACCAAAATAGTAGAATTTTCACTGCATTTGTTCTTAGTATTTCTCGTTTAAGTGTTTGGATCAATTGTAACCAAGAATTTTATCAGATTTCATTCACTAGTATGATTCAAAGAAGTGCTAACGTAACTTACATTTATTCGCTGTGTGTAGAAATTAAATCCTCTGACTTTTTAAACTTGCCGAACAGTCTTGGTTTTCTAGATAAGTTTTCAGGGTCATTCTATTCTGTGTTAAAAAGGGACCACATTCCAAGGATGTTACAATTCCCATTAGGACAATTACCTTTTAAAGATAACTGACACGGTTCATTAATTAATTAATTTAACATAAAATATCTATGGATTAACATTATTGTATAATTTGATTCGTGCTCAGGTTTCGCTGACAACTGTTAGTCTTCGGGATTATTTTTGTATAACTGAAGCCAAATGGTTCACCATTCTGCAAAAATCTAAGAAACATTATTCATAGCAGTATTGCTCTGAAGTATCAAACAAGTATACTCGTATATTAAAAAAAAAAATAATAAATGTCTGACGTATGAAAAAGCTACATCTGGGGCTGTGCGTCTTTAACTCCCTATAAGACAACAGACACTGTCTTGAACTCATTTGTTCAGACCTCAGTTGAGGACCACACCCGCGGTTCCTCGTGCTGCTCCGCGGTCACTTGTACCACGTCACTACCACCGCCACCTCCAGCACTTGCACCAGCATTGCCGCTGTCAGGGACAGCTATGCTGGGATTGCGACTGGAGGCGGCGCTGATTGCCCTTAGCTAGACGTACTGCGTGGGTGTTGGACTCTTCCAGCAGGAGCCACAGCAGCAGGGGAACGCACACTGCAGTGTATTCTTGAATGCCTCCCGGAAATCACGGTTGAAGTAGGCGTAGATGAGCGGGTTCAGCGCCGAATTGAAGTAGCCAATCCAGAAGAGGACGGCAACCACGACATCTGGGCAAGGACATGCCTCCCCACACAGAGTCGTGATGTCATACCTGTAGATAACAGAACCTATTAGTAGTCATATGTGTAACACATTATACTGCTCGCAAAAGTTAAAGGCATGTGAACACTGGCCAATGCTCAAGCGGAGCACTGTTGCCAAGCGTAGTGCGTGTACCCGCAGCGGTTCTGGGCATAAGAGCCCATGAGATGTGTGTACCACATTCGGCAGCGCTGGTAGGAGGGGCAAGCTTAGGATTCGCTGCACTCTGCAGTACGGCCCGCCTCCATACGCCTTTAACTTTTGCGAATATTATAATGTAAAACTCATAAACACAAAAGAAAATTAATAATACCTATCTTGCACTAATCCAGCCACCCTTGTCATTTAACTCAAACATAGCTTTCCATAATTCTTTATATTTAAACACAAATTGTTCAATTAATTCTATGTATCTTACATTACTCTAACTTTAATGCTGACATAATTAGAACAAGAGCAAAATTATGTTCACATGAAGTTTTTCGACCCAATCTTCTATTCATATAAAATCTTAATATTATATATATTACTTGGTAAATGAGTTAAATATTTACAGAAATTATCTAGTCGTATATTTCGTTGAAGGTAAAACCAGGATATAATAGGCTTATAGGATAATGAAGTTTTATTTCAAAGTCACCTGTGATGTCCTTTAAATATTCTTGCATGGCCACCAGAACAGAAAGTAATAGTGACTTAGCGCTTAAAGCAGCTTGAAACCGAAATTGTAATGTGAATATATGTAATTGATAATAAAAAGAAACAAAAGGAGCTTCTAATCGATAGTTAAGGGGAAGACTTAATAAAGCTGAATAGATTAAAGTCTCAAGAATGGAAGGTTAGAAAGATTTAAATGAGTGATAAGGTTACATTTGTTGTACGTGCAAAGCCCGAACGATTCCGCGGGCTGATTCGCATCTTGCCATGACGTGCTCCAAAGTTGACCAATGGAAATCGCTTCCTTCGTGTCGCTCACGCAAAACATATGCAATGCAACACACATTCGTCTTGAATCGAGCAGAGAACGCACGTGCAATTTGGGATCTGTACGTAAGCTGGCGCGTATACGTTTCTCGGTGGTTGCCAAAGGGTGACAAAGTTCAAGTATTATAAAGTTGCAGTTGAAGTTAGAAAGTGATATTCTATTTACATATCGTCGGCAGTTCTCCACAAATCTGGAAATTTGCAAATAAAGTCAAATGTTTGTTAATTCTTCGTTTGGTTCCATTCCTACCACAACTCACGCATACCTTGCAAATTAGGACCTCTTGCTAGAGCTAGTCAGATACCGGGACACCAAACACAGGATAGGAGGTATCCTGGCTACGAGATCTTTTAGATCTTAAAGACGACGAAAATTGGCTTTGCTTTACATTGTTTAGCAGAGCCCAAAGATTACTTGGGTGCCGTATAATTCTCTAATGAAAGAGCATTTTCATCCGATGAAGATGGCAGACCATTCTTATGGTGCCCGAACAATTCACAATAAAATCCACTACATGTAATTTCCACATCAAGAAGTGGGCGAATAAGTGTAGGATTAGGGATGGATGTCGTCGGCAGGACTAGGAAAACTGGTTTGCATCGCTCCCAAAATGAATTCCCAGGAATACACATTCCCAGGAACGTTTTGGAAGAATGCATGCTCCCCACTGTAAGAGCCGTCTACCTAATCGACGAAATGCCAATCGTGAATTTTGTGAATGACAACAGTACATCCAACAACCTCCTAAAAGAGCACGTAACCTTATAACACGTCTCAGATTACAATACAATGGTTGCAAGCTCTACCTGAGATATCTGCTCTCGAACGGCCATCAAAGTCCCCGGATCTCAATCCAATTGAGCACATAAGGGGACTTCTAGCTAAAGCATGGAATCCAAGACACGAGAAAACAATCAAAGTCCCTTTAAATCACATCCTCGAAGAATGGGAAAATCTAAGGAGACAGACAGACCTGTGTCAGTCTCCTGTAAGGTCTATGAATAGATGACTGAATGAGGTCATTGACCGCAATTGTTGGTGGACGCGTTATTGACATGCAAACTATTTCCAGAAAGCCAATTTAAATAATGGAAGTGCATTTATTTAATGACTACGGGGGAAAGCAGGGCATATCGTGGAAAGTCAGATGATAAACGGAGCTTTCGGTTATATTATAAATGCATCTTTTTATTTATTATTGCCACAGAAGATACCCATTGGTTAAGTTTTAATGCCATCCAAGAAAGGCACTTTGTTTCGTTTGAAAGTATAGAATACTATACTAAAATACATTACCTACAGAGTTTATTAATTTATGTTGGGCGTTCATGCCACCCAAAGGCTGTTTATTGCATAGGTATTAGCAGAGAACCTTTCATTCGAAAGTAGAGACTTCATTATACTATAACGTAAAGCATGTTTAAAGCTACATATTTTGATGCGAAGTTTAATTCCAGTATAAATATAGGACAGATTTGTACAGGGAGAACTTAAACGTTTTTCTAGTTTTAGTGTAATATTGCATTACGTTTACTCTAAAGCGTTAAACGTTTTGTGATTCTAAGGACAAAGTTAAGCGTTTTTCTTGTAACACAGAATCATTTAACTCAATAAATGCTGCTTATTTCAAGCAACAATTTTACGTAATAGGAGTTAAGAACATGGCGATAACTCTAAAGAAAATGAAAACGTGGCTTTCTACCACCTAGGTGTGTCTATCCTTCCCTCCCACCTTCCTATGTCCTCATTACAGCGCCACGCCTCTAGTCGCGTATTGCAGCTGTCAACAGTTCATTGGTCACAGCACCTGTGCGTTATTCCTTACGAGAGCTCCGTAAGACGATAAGAATCTGAGAGATGCTCCCAAGTAGGACATTTTACTAAATTCGGTTTCTGTAACTTAAAAACCAAGGTGTAGCTTTTGAGTTATGCGTACGCGCGCGCGCGCGCGCCCACACACACACACACACACACACGTGCACACACAGATACAAGCACACAGAAGCACATAACACACATTCATACATATACACGTACTTCCAGATAAATAAAAACCCTCCCGTTCACGGCATTTCAAAAGGTACTTTTCCGGCAAAATGTCAATTTAAAATTTTTGGTTGGAATCCAGTACTTTCTCCATTTACTACGGTTAAGTAGGACATAAAGTGAAAATATCAATAAAATAATATATAAGCACCTCATTTGCTCAACATGGTTTGGGCCTAAACTAGTCCTTTTATTGGCATTTTCCCTAGAGCTGAAATCACTACATAGGCTTCGGCAGCTGGTGTCCATATTAACTAGGTCTTCCGGGGAAAGCCGCGTTTTGGTTGTTGTTGTCGCTGTCGTTTCGCCCTACAATATAGAGTTTCTTCAGGGCTACTCCTCTTCTTGACAGCACCGCAGTTATTATAGTCAGAGGTGGCTTACTTTATACAATAGGGAAAGTGATTCACTTCTGGTTCTACGTAAATACAGAAAAAGCAACTGACAGTTAATTGTCGACTTTGCAAATTAATGCAAAGCACCACTGGGGACCTTTTCGAGGTGACAATACATGACGTCAAGACCTTGCTATCGAATCAAAACAGGTGAAAAAGTGTAACATGAGGAAGAAACATTAACTCCAGAATGTGTTGAGTTCACAAAGTTCCTTTCTTGAAATTTGCTTTTCATAAATATTCCAATGAGTTGCAGATCAGGGTCACCTCTTGGTTATTCTGTCGCAGAAGTTGGTCAGTAACAGTATCGTTACTGACCAATTTCTTCCAATCCGTCTACTACGTGTTCCCTCGTCTCTCTAGGTCCACCAATAGCATCTTGAAATTGAAGGGTCAGAAATAAAGTCACAGAACTATGTTTTCATTGACCCTGTTTAGACTTTGTTGGAGCATCCAAAAAAAGTATATAGAAATGTTTTTGAGCATATTGACTGCCGCTGTGATCAATAGCGTGCTGATTCCACATTCAGAAGTGCTGGACCTGATAATTAAAAACAGCTTCTAGTATTGGAAAAAATTAATTAACTAGTGTAAAATGTAGATTATATGTATTAAAGTTTAACAGTCGTGATAAATAAAAACTGAGGTCAGTTGGAATTTATAAGGTTGGTTTTCAACTTTGTGTAAATTTCGTAAAAAAGCAGAGTTAAATAATTTCTATATGTAAAATGCGCCAAAAGTTTATATTTTGCGTTGCTTTATTTTTTTTAATCTACATCGTCCATAGTGGTACTTGTTGGACGTCTCCTATTACCTGTTCAGCTGTTCAGAAGAGCACAGTGCTGTTTTCACGTACCAGTAATACATAAAGTGGTATAATATATAATACATTGGTGCCTTCGCTTTTTGCGAAAAGTTGTTTTTTATTAGATTAAGCATGCTAAGGCCTGTGCATTTTAAAAAGCGAGTAATAATAACCTTACCCTAACGTTTCATTTGTTCCGTATTAAGCGTTATTTATATCTAACCTATTTTGTCTTAACACTCCTTTTAATGAATGTGATGCAAGTGGTTCAGTCATGATGTTGTGTATTTCAGTGTTTGCTAACGTAGTTTAATATATCTTTCATTTTTAGTCTTAGTTTCTTAATACTTTATTGTATTCTCTTTCTCTTATATTCAAATTTGTTTAATTATTTACTCTGTTGTATTATTCGCTTGGTCAGTATACAGTTTGCAATGTCTTGTCTCCAATAATAGCTAAATATATGTATAGTTTATTGTTAGTTTATTTATATTACTTCTTATATGTTTGTTTTGCATTTAGTTAAGCTTGTGTAAATAAATTAAATGTAGCTACTGTAATTGGAGCTTTGTTCTGTTGTAGCACAAATGAATCAAATAAATAAAAACAAATAAAAGTGCATTTCCTCCTATGGTATTTGTTTGTTCAACTGTGTTTTGCACAGTGTTGTGTCGGTGTTCTTGTTTGTTTACTTATTTATATTGTTTATTTTTATTAATTATAGTATGTATTAAGATTTTAACTATTTAAGTGTATTAAGTAGTCATTTTTAAATTACCCAAAGAAATGCCAAGGTATTGGGCCAGTGAAACCTAAGTCTAAAAGCGGTTGTGATAAATATTCAAACCACGGGCAACACCGCATATTTCAGGTAGTATGTAATCAAATCATTTCTATAAAGTTAAACATGATTAACATGAAGTAGATAAAAGAATAAGCTTTTCTAAAAAATTTTGTACACAAATGAGTAGAGAAAGTCATGCAAATTTACATTTAATTACAAATAACGAAAATTAAATAGATCTCGTACCCAATGTGAAACGCTTCCAAGCATTTGGTGAGTCAAAACATGCATTTAAAAACAGCGCTCATTTGAAGCTAGGTCACGACAGCATACACAAAGTTGGTATCCCTGGATAAACAGTACTCTGATTCTGGGTCTGGATTATTGAACGTTTATGCAAATCAGATCGAAAGCAAAGCTACGTGATGTTGTATCCGCTCTCGTGAGTGGCTTTATCTGATTCTGGGATTCCCAGTTTGACCTTTAGTTCTACAAGCGCGGTCATGATGTATTCATATCGGAATAATGCCACTAAGAACACTATCTCGTACAAGGCCGGCTTTACCACCTTATTTATCATTTACATGCGACCACAGACTCCGCAGCTGCCCACAAATAAACAAAGAAAAAAGAAAAGAAAGAAGACCAATACTGCCAAGATTGCAGCAATATTCTCTTTCTGCCGAGAAACACCAAGGCACGCTGAATGTGAATAAACATTAACATTTCTTAAATGCATACAACTTACTTTCTGCTTATCTACCGCTTGCATACCCTCTTCGGACCCCGCGTGTCATATACGACACAAGCCTTAACCCTTCTTTACTTCAGTCTGAAAGCTGAACTGAACTGAAAAGTTAAGATCCTTCCAGTTCAGTTTTCAGTTATCTTTCCTAGGAAATTGGACTGAAAACTTAAAACTGAACTGAAAACACTATACCATTAGGTAAAATGGCTGAAATATGGTTGAGAAAGCTTCATGGCAGTGATGATAGTGAGTTGGAGTTGGATACTTTGATATTTTCGTTTATTTTGGTCGATGAATTAACAGATAATACTAATAACGAGCAAAGTTGTGGAAAATCTCTGAGGTACATCCAACGTTTGCTAATCGAAATTCAGAAGATGCGTACGCGATTTTGGTTACGAGACAACTGAAGGACAAAAATTCGTGGAGTGCTTCATATTATCACCAAAATTAAATCCAGCCTTAATATTTATTACCTGCACTAGATATAGATAAACGATCTTTAGTGAGTTCCAGAATGCACTGACATAACCTAGTGTTTCTTTATATCAACATATGTCTATATTTTGTATTAGTATAACATAAATAAGGTTACAAAACGCTCAACTTCGCTTATTGCGCACATGTAGCATTATACTGCATCCGTTTATTGCACAATTTGTAGCAATGAAACAGCTCTTTTAGCAGATACGCAATATTCCCCAAGGGATTACGTTAAGTTGGATTATTTCATACATGACAAGATTATACCCACCAAGGCTGCACTGTTGTGCTGCATTTATTCCAGAATCTTTCCATAAAGAGTAAATCTTATTTACTTGTACTTGATTTTTCTGATTCCTTTGTTTCGTTTCCAAGTTGTTTTTCCTGCATTTCAATACTCTGCATGCTGTAGATTGTATGAGTTCATTTTGAAGAAACAAATCAGTAATTCTTTCCTCTTCAATGCGTGAAAATTTTCGTTTTCCACCCATTATACTACATTCTCAAAGTAAACAAACCGATACCGCTACCATAACCTCATTTCATTTGGCCCAAGCTCAAATGAACTGAACTGAAAAAACGACTGCCACTGTAATTTTAGACGCTTAGACTTCTGTTGGAAAACTTAAAAACCTAGTGACACACGGGTAAGAAACTCAGTCGTCAGTTCAATTTAGTTAAGTTTCGGCTGGAGGAAAGCACTTCCATAATAAACAAGGCGCCCATTCATGATCACGTGACCCTCAACTGAAATTTTTTTTTAAGTTCTGGTTCGGTTCAGTTCAGTTTTCAGATTGGAGGAAAGCATGGATTTAAGGTTCTCTATCCACGAGGGGCGTATATGTAAACTTTGATAGTCAGCAGTATGAGCTCAGGACTGATAAGCACTGTTTTTGCTTGAAAGCCATACCTTAAATACCACCCTTAAAAGAATTGAAGCTGGGTCTGAAGAGGTTAAGGTAGAGAAACCGGCGGTAACGTCTGTGGCCCGAATTCGGGGGGTCACATGTTTTATCCCCGTTCTACCTTCCTGACCCATGCTTTTTTTTCTCTCGGAGGTTTCCCCGGAGTCATCAAGAGAATGCTAGGAAGGATTTCCATATTCTCCGAATTTCCTGTCCCATATTTCGTTACGTTGGTCATTTTATTGCACTCCTTATCCCGTTAGCTTTGTTTCAGGGTTGGAAGCGTCAGGAAGCGTCGCGGCAGCAGCGCTGCAGAGGGAACGTATGCGCACTGGAAATCTCGTCTTCCGGATTGGAAGGCAAGTCTACTGATTTCCGGGTCCCTCATGGGATGGTACAAGCCCGAGATGGGCAGCTACGCCCCCTTTGGGAACAGAAATCCGAAAGGGTGGAAGAGGAACTGGGCTGACCCAGCCTCCGCCGGGGTGCTTCTAACTGGCAAAATGTAGGGACCCTACCACCTACTCTCTCGGAGCAACGTTTCGGCAGCCCCTTGGATCTATTCGCCTCATCCATACTCCCGCGGGGTGCCCGTGAGGGGCATAGGTAAAAACGATCGCCTTTTGTTCAAGGTGCCAAGTCCCGCTCAGCAGGTTGTCATTGCAATGGTGTAGAAAGTTTTGGACTCCACCCAAAATTTCATATTATATGAACTAATCTTTTCCTAGGGATAATACTTTTCTAAGTATCGGGGTTATTCGTTTGCACCTTTACATTCTCTACTGCATACCTAAAATAAGAGAGGAAGTTTTGAACCCCACTGAATTAAAAAAGACGCAATTTGAGAGAGAGAGAGAGAGAGAGAGAGAGAGAGAGAGAGAGAGAGAGAGAGAGAAGCATCGTGTGTGTATGTGTGTGAACAGCATAAATCAAAACCAATGTCTCGGATAGTTACAAAATGTTTTTTTTAAATATAAATACTCGTATTAGATAACTTCCAGGGATGTGAAAGGAAGATTTTTGAGACAATTCCCACACCAATTCCCCCGTTACTGGAAAACTTTTTATCAATTTGATTTTCTAAAAAATGACTAGCAATTGTGATGGCTATTTTGAGAGTTTACCATGTTTGGGCTCCCGCATAACAAAGTGTGAATCTTCAAGCCTGTGAAGTCCTTTTCAATTGAAGAGAATTTTGTACATTTTGATATAGCTGGCATACCATGGAGAATAGTCAAGTTACTTTTTATTCTTATCGCGTTAAGAGGGAGTTTTAAAGCCAGAGAGACAGTTCTATCAATCTTATTATTAAAACAGTACTTCAGCAAACTTAGAGGAACGGTTGAAAAGTTTTCGCAGGAGACCAATAATAATTGTTCGACGTTAAAGAAAATGCTGATGGGTCAACAGACGTAAACGCTGGAGAGCTCAGCACTAGTTTACAATTGGTGGTATACTTAGGTTACATTAAATTCAAAGACAGACTTACCCACACACACACACGCGCGCGCGCCCGCGCGCACAAACACACAAATTCACTTATACAGACTCCTGAAGGATAGGGATCAATCTAAAGGAAACTTCGCACCCTCCAAACAGGAGCCGAATCTTGGATTTGAAGGCTTATTTACCAACTACCACCAAGCACGATGGCTCTGGGGTAACATATGAGGTTCGCACTCGGGAGGTCGTAAGTTCAATTCATGCGACCGGCCTTCCTGACCCATAGCTTTTTCGGGAAGCTTCCGGTGTCACCAAGCGAATGCTGGAAAGGATAACAACATCTCCCGAATTTACTGTCATTCCATTTCCATTCGGCTTTTTAGGATTATGTGTCGGCTGCATTGCGAAGGTGGTTTCTCTCCGTGAGTGGTGCATGTGCTCTGTAAATGCGGTTCTCGACGCAAGGTGGTGCTGCGGTCGTCTGTCTTAGAGGGTGGCAGGCTTCGTGCACAAACCTCACCTCGAAATGAAGACTACCATTGCCCCTGCAGGGTCCACCCTTAGTGAACATCTCCTTGTAGCTCTAAGGCCACCCTTAGGGTACTGTCATCTAGTCCTTTCCACCCGGGGTCTAATGTACAATATCCGTATAACAAGATCAGTGCGAATGCCCTGTTATCATCAATAATAAATCAATCAGTGCCAATCACCAGACCAAAAAGGCAGTCATCTAGCATAATTTTTCTAAGTAAACGTGCATGTATGTTATCCTTTTTGGTTTAGCCCGGTGTCGTCTAGTGACGCATGCGTTTTTCCTGTGTGTTATTTCAGAGGTTAAACTGACCATTGTTAAAGGCTGCGTGAACTATAAACCATTCATATATGAACAAGTATGTATAAAATATTTAGGGTATCACTATGCTTGGTTTTAAGTATGCAGAACAATTGAATTGTTAAGAGTATTGTTTTTTCCGCGAAATATCAGCTTTAAAAGATATACACAGTTGATAATCAAAATACATTAATTATTATACCAATTCTCATTAAATATTAAAAAACCCGTAATAAACCTAATTCGTTGGTCATTTATGCTTCAGGGATATATCCAAATTGCTCTTGAAAACTCTTGAAATGGACACTATAATTCAAGGATAGCATTGTAAAAAGAAATAACTGTATCTCCAAATCTATAGAACTCCTCTTAGAATACCCAATATATTCGAAAGATGATGTAACATAGGCTATGACTTCTGATGGGCAACTTCAAATTTAATGTGCGCTAAATCCGGTGTGCAAATCTAAAAAAATGTCTTAACGAGATGGTGTGTCTTAGCCTTAAAGAGTTCGCTGGCCAACTGATCCCAAAGTAATGGGTTCAAATCCGGCCCAGACCGATGCTTTTTAAGTGTGCATAAAAAGGCAGCTCTGTGTCAATAGATTTATTGGCATGTAAAAGAACTCCTGTGGGACAAAATTCCAACACCCGGCTACACTGACGTGATCCTAGCAATTGACAGCGTCGTTAAGTAGCAAAATATTTATTTATTTTATTTTGTCTTAAAGAAGTTTCCCTTAAGAGTTGAATTAAGAACTAATACGCACATGAAGTTTAACGCACGGTTTTTAAACCTGCTTAGACAATTATACAGTTATATCTTCTTTAAGGATCTCCATTGATAACAAAAGCGCAAATAAAATTATAAATCTCAAGCACCTACCTATGTATTTACAGAATAATGAAGAAATTTTAATTTTCTTACTGTTAAACTTACCTCCGTAAGCCTCAGTGTTCGAATAAATTATAAAACTCAATATTAAAATCCATAAATAAAGTTGTGTATATTAGCTCCGTTTTCCTATTTACCTGTTTGCAATATTGTATAATAATCCTTTTAGGTGAATTCATGTATTACTTATTTTATATAACTCAACGAATACCAGTGACCTACTAAAACCTGGAATTAGGAGAAGACCACTGACGAAGGAATTTGTCAATAAGAGTAGATAGCAGTTCCGCATTAGGAGTGACATCGATCTAGAGCAGCACTGAAGTTTCTCGTGAAGCCTGGATTGACTTCACGCAATCGCCGAGAGGGCCAAAAGGAGTGTCTGTTGCTTGTTTGGAAAGGAAACAGTGAAAGTGGATGTTTCACTTCAGAGATTTCAAACCCCTTCTGCGGTTTAACATTTAAAGCCCTCTCTAACTCAAGCAAATACACACTGATTACACTGCTTTCACTTATGGACACAAGCAATTTCTCTATGTTTGATAATGCATTCTTGATTTATCACAGGAAATCCGTAAGGTTTTATTTGAATAAGAAAAGTTCAAACTTCCGTATTTCCTGTACCTTATTTCATGCAAATCGTTCTATAAGTTACAAAGGACGTTTTGCCCTCCTGTCTTGTCACCCAAGTCAACATCCTCTTAAGATTTCCAGAGCTTTTTGAATTCCTTCTCTCGAGTAAAAAAAAATCTCCTTAATTTTCCTAAAAGAACACATTTCAAAGGCAAAGTGTTTCACATGTTTAAAAAATTATGTGTTGCACTCACATGACTTTCTCTGCTCTTGTACTAAACATTCTTACAAACTCTTATTCCTATATCTTCATGTCAGTCGAGACAAACATTTGCAGAAATTATCTTATTACTTATATTTCCTTTAGGTACAAGGGGAGTATATGAATACAATAGGTTTTGAACCACAGTAAAATCTTTTAAAGCTCCCAAATTCCGTTATCTTTGCACGGCTAACGTATGAAAAAATGAATAACGATGTTCCATTTGACGAAAGTTGAAGTTTTAGAAAACTGACACAAATAACAAGGTATATCTCCAAAATGGTGCACTCTAGAAAATATTATTTGGACACAAATTGTGTGTTTTAGCAAGATCTACATTTTTTGTGCGGTAAGATTTTGTCTAACTCTCACAATTTACCAGTTATGCAAAGGTCATTAAAATTAAACAAGAGTACATAGGCTATAGCCAGATAATTCAAAATATACATTTCATTTGCCATAAAATATCTCAAAGATATGGCATTTCAATCAAAATCGTTTGTCCTTTTGGAGAAAATAAAAACATTTGAAACATTTTCCAGATGAAGGGTAGTTTATAGTGGAACAATTTTCTTCATAATCTTCGTGTTGCATCCTTGAAAGACATTGAACTTAAATACAAACTTTGGTTTTTTACCGACTTTTCGTTTTTAAGTTATGCTGTTCACAGGCTGAAGAAACACTGGCAGACACACACATGCAAACACAGACCTTTTTCTAAAAATGCTTCTTTTTGGATTCAGGGGGCCTCAAAACATATTTCCAGTGAAACCTCGACATCGCATTTTTGGGTGGAATACGATACTTTCTCTGCTTACCATACATAATAGTGAAAGTAAAAATACATAATACTGACACGCGTTATTGCTACCAGTGTTTGAATACTTAAAATCAATGCTGATTTTCAGAAAAGACTACTATAACGACAAAATACACGATTTAAATGCTTCCCATTGCGTAGGACTCTTCATTTGTAACTATTTTCATTTATACATTCATTTATACCAACTGTAATTTTGAAATCATATCCTGTTTTCCGACTGTTAACTTACTTTCTGTAAAATCTACTGATATCAATATATTAATTCCGAGGCTGATAAAATAAATTGTAATTAATGGAATATGGTCGACAGGTGCTTTCAGTAAAAAATCTGATGTGTTGCACTCACATGACTTTCTCTACTCTTGTAGCAACAACTCTTACAAACTCTTATACCTATATTTTCTTCGTGTTAGTTGAGATAAACATTTGTAAAACTTATCTTATTGCTTATTTCCTTGTAGGTGCAAGGGGAATATTAGAATACAGTAGGCTTTGTGCGATAGTCAAATGTTTTAAAGCTTAGAGATTCCGTTCTCTTTGCACAGTTAACATAAAAAATGAACAACGATGATCCATTCCACGAAAGTTCTAAGTTTTCCGACACTCACTCACATAGCACGGAATATCTCCGAATTGGTTCACCCTACCAGAAAATTTATTCGGACATAAATTGTGTGCTTTAGCGAGATATACATTTGTTGTGCAGTATGACTTCGTCTATCTCTAACGGTTTACCAGTTATGTAAAAGTCGTCCAGAGTAAATACGACTACAGGGGCTATAGCCAGAAAATACAAGATATACGTTTCAATTGTCATCAGAATATCTCAAACATATGACATTATAATCAAAATCGCTAGAGCCATTTTCAAGAAAATCAAAATTGTGGAAAAATGTTCCATGTGAAGGGTAGTTTAGGGTGGGGCTATTTTCTTCAAAATCTTTGTGTCACATCCTTGAAAGACATTAAACTTAAATACCAACTTTGATTTTTAACCGAATTTTCGTTTTTGAGTTATGCTGTCTACAGACACACACACACGGACCTTTTTCTAAAAATGCTTATTTTGGATTCAGGGGGTCCCAAAATATATATTCCCGGTGAAATCTTGACATCGAATTTTTGGGTGGAATAGAATACTTCCCCTACTTACCAGTAGAGAAAGTAAAAAATCTGATGTGTTGCAGTCACATGACTTTCTCTACTCTTGTACTAACCATTCTTACAAACTCTTATTCCTATATCTTCTTCGTGTAGTTAAGATAAACATTTGTACAAATTATCTTATTGCTTATTTCCTTGAAGGTGCTAGAGGAATGTTAGAATACAGTAGGCTTTGTGCGATAGTCAAATGTTTTAAAGCTTTGAGATTCTGTTGTCATTGCACACTTAACATATAAAAAAATGAACAACGATAATCCATAAGTTTTCCGAAACTCACACACATAGCAAGGAATATCTCCGAATTGGTTCACCCTATAAGAAAATTTATTGAGACATAAATTGTGTATTTTAGCAAGATCTACATTCTTGTGTAGTATGATTTAGTGTATCTAACGGTTTACCAGTTATGCAAAAGTCGTCCAGAGTAAATACGACTACCGGGGCTGTAGCTAGAAAATTCAAGATATACATTTCATTTGCCATAAAAATATCTCAAACATGACATTTTAATCAAAATCATCAGAGCCATTTTCAAAAAAATCAAAATTTTGGATAAATGTTCCATGGAAAGCGTAGTTTAGGGTAGGGCTATTTTCTTCAAAATCTTTGTGTCGCATCCTTGAACGACATTAAACTTAAATACCAACTTTGGTTTTCAACCGACTCCTCGTTTTTGAGTTATGCTGTCCACAGACATATAGACACACACACACACACACACACACACACACACACACACACACACAGACCTTTTTCTAAAAATTCAGGGGGTCTCAAAACATATATTTCCAGTGAAGTCTCGACATCGAATTTTTGGGTGGAATACAATACTTCCCCTACTTACCAGTAGAGAAAGTAAAAATATATAAATGGTTTGCAATAACTGGAAGGAATGATTTTCTGGAATTCACGGATCATTCAATGTGACCGTCCATTGTCTTCACATATATTTCTTAGAGAAACGCGTTGGGCTGCAAATATTCCAGTTTTCAACAATGCAATGTCCTGCAAGAGCCGATATGGATAGCAGAAAACCTCGATTGGGATAACTCTACATATAATGTGCATATCAGCGTAAGCGGGCGTTTGTTAAATCACGCTGTAATCCAATAATTCCCTTAACATAAATGAATTGGCACATTTGTACTCAAATTATTGGAACATTTCAATTTAACATAACCATTAAAATATGATGCATTCACAACTCGCTTTTCTATAGAACTCACTCTACTTCGTATTAAGTGGAGTGAGTGAGTGGGTGGCTGATTAGGGTTTAAGGGCCCGTCGACAGCCAGATCTTTAGGGCCCGTGTTAAGTAGATAATGTTCTATTGCACATTTGCACACAGGGAAATAAAAGTACATTTTTCTGAAGTGTTGGTCACACTTGTAAAGGACGGACTACTATCCAATGATTTTCAAATTCAAAGGTCTTTGTATAACACGATAGAAAACAAACAGGTTTTTCGTACTTCGAAATAAAAGACAAATATTTGAAAACTCAAATCAATAAAAAAAATCGTTAAGGCAATAAAAGTTTTTTATTTAAGGTATACCATGTCTTTTAACGAGATCTACTTTTAGTATTGTAAGATTTTGTTTGGCTTCTTTGGTTTATCAGTCATGTATGAGTCATTCAGAAAGATTAATTCATCTGTCGTTACATATCTTTTAAATGTAGTATTTTAATCGCAATCGTTAAAGCTGTTTTTGAGGAAAAAAATAAGTTTCGCATGCTAAATTTAGTGTTTGGTGGGGAATATTAAACATCTTTTGTCACATTCTTGGAAGACGCCTGTACTTCAATATCAAGTTTGGTATTTCATAACTTTCTTTATTGAGTTGTTGTTCAACCTCTCTCTCTCCCCCTCTCTCCCCCCCTCTCTCTCCCCCCCTCTCTCTCTCACTCACACACATACACACACTCACTCACTCACTCACTCGTTTGCTCACACTCGCTCACACGGGGTCTCAATACGTGTACTTCTGCGAAATTTTGACGTCGAAGTTTTGGTTGGAATGCAATACTTTCTCTGCTTAATATACAGAATGATTGAAAAATACTTCTACAAAGTTTGAGGATGGATTTCTTACAGAAACAAGAAAGGAAGTTCATATAGACATACTCCACAAGATGTTTTGTTTACGGGTTGTTAATAATATTAATGAAAGTTTACGTTCAATAGCTTTGCAGGTCCACCTTCAGAACTTCACTCTCCATAGAAGGTAACTGTTTGATCCCACATGGATGGCGATGTGTTGCCATGAATACTTGCTTACGTTTGCCATCTGTGCAACGTACTTATGTCTGTTAACTCCACCATCAGGGAGTGTTTGATGGGGTGCAACAATTCAAGGTTCGACAAGTGCCGGCGTATCTAGATAAGAGGACATTTTGAGCATTTCATACGAGTTTGTGTTGAGCACTTCCTAAAGAACTGGCAGCGTCGAAAAACACATTGTGTCATATCACTAACAACATCTTGAACTTTAATAAATCGAAACCTTTATTTTCCAAAACATATATCAAAAGGAATTTCAGTATCTAATATGTAACTTACAATCTTCGGGACCAATAGGATGGAAAACGTTACCTTTAGTTTAACTTCACACCCTGGGAGTGAGTGTTTGTAGCGTAATTGGTCGGAATGAAATGATTTATATATTACACAGTCAGTTTTGCCTTTGTTCCCCGAGATTACAGCGTTATTAACCACAGAACTTTTCTTTGTGTAGTGTTTAACGACCGCTTTTACTACATACGGCACCACAGGCGGTGGCACTGATGATGTATGGAATGAAGATGGAGTACCGGTGGAATGAGATAGCGCGGAAAACTGGAAAACCCGGAGGAAACCCACCCAGCGCCGCTTCGTCCACCACAAATCCCACATGCAGTTGCCTGGGATCGAATCCCGGCCGCGATCGCAGAGCTGAAAGGGTTGCACAGTTCTCAGGAATTCATACATATACAATGACTTATGTTTCAGAAGATATTTTAAAGTTAGGTACAATTTATATAGATGCATACCTCCTATCAAATTAAGGAAGCTGATTTATTTCTATTGTGATCATTGGTAATGCTGATGAGAGAGCAGCAAACGGAATGGAAGTTTCTTATTCACACCAATGCAAAGTTATAAAATTCGGTTCATTAATTAAAAAGAACGATTACTAACTTGTTTGGAAAAACGAGTGACGGCTCATTGAGTCACGTAGTTATGATATAGGATATATTTACAAAACACTCTATGGTGTAAATCGTTATTGCTTCACACGAATCGTCTTTGTTTGTTACTTTGTTTCGTTTCTTGACCACTCCATACAGCGATTTGTTTCTCACTTCAATAGCTGGCTAACCCTGCGTTTTAAACCTCGAAAATTGATTTCTTTTCACTTATTAACATAAGTAATAAGTTGTAATGATAGCAAAATAAGGAGGAATGGCAAAACGAAGCAATAATGTGTAATCGAAGAACTTCACCATTTTTACTCTGCGAGGACTAATGAATAGTGGGAAGAAATGTTGACCCTATAGTATTACTCCCTCCTCTTAACAAAGGCCGTTGCGCTATAGGGATTAAAGGCTATCATCATGTTGTTGTAGTGTTTAACGCCCGCTTATACTACTACGGCACCGCAGGCTGTGACACTGATGACACATGGAATGAAGATGGAGCACCGGTGAAATGAGATGGCGGGGGAAACCGGAGCACCCGGAGAAAACCCGCCCTGACGCCGCTTCGTCCACCACGAATACCACATGCGGGTCCCTGGGATCGAACCCGGGCAGCTATCATCGTCGTCGTCATCATCGTCATTGTCGTCGTCATCATCGTCATTGTCCTCGTCATCGTCATCATCGTCAGCACCGCCACCGCCACCGCCACCAGCACCGCCGGCACCACCGCCCACCACCGCCACCACCACCATCACCACTACCACCACCGCCACCACCACCGCCGCCACCACCACCATAGTGTTACTTATAGGTATATATTGCTTATTCACTTATACTACTATTTTGGCTGACCTCTTGCTGCCTTTCCCGGCAGAGATGAAGAGGTGATTGTAACCGCTTGAGGATAGGACACACCGGAGCTAGGCATGCACACTTTTTGCGTGGTGGTCCGGCGCCTATCTCGGCGGCGTGCAGTGTTTCACTCTGCGTCGTACATGTTCTTATTGATTGTCACGATACGCTCGTGAGCACTAGTCCCTTGGCCTGGATGCTACACTACACTCAATTCTTGTCCATATCCCCGTACCTGTACATAAATGCTATGGTTTGTCTCCGAAATTGGGTTTGCGAAGCGAGTTTAACTTACATTTTATGTTTGGTAGCTTTCTGAACTTTGGTGCATAATGTTGTATTTACGTTTTACCTTTTTCAGCGTTTTAACTCTGGTGATTCACTTTCGCTTTTTACTCTTTTAATTTTTTACTTTTTCCTTTAACATTTGAGTTTTTAGCCTACCACGTTGGAAATATGATTTACCGTTTTACCTCTTTATTGTTTTTATTCTGTTTTAAGGTTTTAACTGTTTCTCATTTCCATTTTGTTTTAACTTCCACCTTTTAATCACACAAGTTTGTGAGGTTTTAGACTTTCAACTTTGACACGGGACCCAAATGACCTAGCTAGGAACGGGTCCTTAAACTGCACTCACTCACTCTCTTACTTATTTCACTCACTCACTCACTCACTCATTCACTTTATCTTATAGTATCAGTGTGTACGCTCTTTGCTTGAACCTGAAAAATAAGAAGATTGATAAAAAGTAAGTAAAGCCAGATTTAAAGAGCAACATTCAGAAAAATTCTAGAAAGGAATATATGAAACATTGCGTCATACAGCCACACGCGCATGAAGCACTTATATTTTATATTGGAATTTTAAGTTTAATATTTTGTAAATAATAAAATACTTTCATAATTCGAAGCCCTGCTTTTTCCGAAGGCAACCAAGAATTATTTACATTTAAAACAAGGCAACAGCCCGGTCTAGTATACCCAATTAACTAACACTGCATGCAAAGCACGCTTTGGATACTTATTACATAGCATTGGGGCATAGCAGCCACAAGCAAATACCTACATTCCTTGAAGTTAACAGCAATGCTCAGTATTATCTTGTCACCAACATTATGTGACGAATGTTTGAAATGCCACATCAGCAAATGCCTGCTCTAGAATTCAGTACCACTGCAAGAGCGGAACCACAAAACATTGTAGTAGCAATGCCTAATTTCAAACTTAGTTGGGAACTAAGTAACTTATGCTTTAAATACAACAACTTTAGTATTTCAGTTGGTGATCCAAAAATTTGTTTGCTGCGCATTATTGAAGCATATAAAGCTTTTTGTGTATTTCGAAGGCCTCTTCGAATTTCGGCAGGAAATATAAAATATCAAACTTATTATTCTCATTTAAGTAGAATAATCTAATTAAGAGATTACGTAATATTTAAAAGAACATACTATAATATGAATGAGTCATCAAATTGAAACATTGAAATTTTACTAACCAAAAAGAAATAGAAAGTAAATTTGGTATGAACATGCCTACAGTTCTGTATTTTATAAATGTTTATGGTTATACATAATTTATCAAAGATACCCTAAATATGTTTGACAAACAACCTTGAATACGGCAATCACACTATCTGTCCGAGACTGGCCAATATCAATGCAATTAATCTAATTAAGAGATTACGTAATATTTAAGAGAACATACTATAATATGAATGAGTCATCAAATTGAAACATTGAAATTTTACTAACCAAAAAGAAATAGAAAGTAAATTTGGTATGAACATGCCTACAGTTCTGTATTTTATAAATGTTTATGGTTATACATAATTTATCAAAGATACCCTAAATATGTTTGACAAACAACCTTGAATACGGCAATCACACTATCTGTCCGAGACTGGCCAATATCAATGCAATAATGATAAAACCCTGTAAGTACAAGGATCAAATTAAGTCAAATTTTTAAATAACTGGTCGCCATGTGAGAGCTTGAAATTCCGTTCTCTGTGCATGGCCGGGAGATAAAAATACAAACATAGACTTCCTAATTGAATAACAGGTGGAATCAGGATTGAAAAATCAATGCTATAGCCGGGATTTGAAACTGATCCACCTCTTGAACATTGTCCACACACGGCTTGTGTGTTTAAAAACACCAGCAGTAAGTTGTTGGCATAAATAAATAATAATTAGCAACTAAAAGGAATATCTCGGAAATGATAAACTCCAGAAAAGCTAACGTTTATGATATGCTTTGTACTGTAACAATTTGACAATTCGACGAAGCCCACTTTGGCAACAGTGTGACAGTTATTTTTGTCACTTTATTTCAGTTTTCTTTTACTGACGTCAACACAGTCTTTCATGATGTTACAATTCCCAAGTCTTTTCTGCTTCTGCTTTGATATATCTCTTACAATTTATGAGTTATATAAAGGCCATTCTATACTAATGAAGAGGACTTCGGAGGCTATTCCTGGAATGTTTTAACATTCACATTTCATTTTTCATAAAAAATATATATGGTATTTAAATAAAAATCGTTAAAGCTCCTTTTGATAAAATCAAAATTGTCGAAAAATCTTCTTTGTAAAGGTTAGACTGGGTTAGAAGTGTCACCTTCTTAAAAGATGCTGAACTTATATAACCCGGTGTTTGTTCGACTTTTCATTATTGAGCTATACTATTTAGCCACACACGTGACTGTAAACGCGCGCGCATACGCACCTTTTTAAAAAATGCTTTTTCTTGGGTTCATATATTTTCAGTGAAGTCCTCGATACCAATACTTCCCCTACTTACTATACGTGACCAACCTTCTTGACCCACGACAGATGTCTCCACTCCTCCATTGCAAGGTAAAAGAATGGTAAACCTCCAGCAGTGCGGTCTGTGAAACTCCTATAGTCATGTGCTTCTAGTGAGGAAGGGTGCCGGTTATACTAATCGGCATTGGGGAACTTCAATTGTGAACTGTTAGAGACCCCAGCCCTCCGCTCTGTCGGTCGCTGTCTCTCTTCCCATCTGCCTCCCAGTCGGCACCTTGTGGAGTGCAGGTATAACAACAGTCTACACGGTTGAACTGCCGAAGTTCTCATCCGCAGTACTTACTTTACCTTACTATACGCAGTAGAGAAAGTAAAAATAGTCACTACAATCAATATGTGACCGCCTCCGTAGCGCAGCTGGTAGCGCGATTGCCTCTGGTGCGGAGGACACGGGTTCGATTCCCGGTACCAGGAGATTTTATCCCCTTTGGGAGGTCTGGTACGGGGTGCAATCAGCCTCGTTAGTCCCGGGGGGACCAATTGAGGAGGTAGTTGATGGAAAAGTAGCAGCGCCAGGTCGTGAAGACCGCATAATTGGCCTGTAGTGGGCCGAGGTGGGAGACGCAGCGGCTGGGCGGTAAGGGTTAGATCTTCATGGGCTGTTGTGCTGAGGCTTAGTTTTAGCTTAGTTTACAATCAATAAGTAGCTTCTATTTTGCATTGAATTACTTTTTATCTCACTATTGCCATTAATCTTAGTCCAATGTTTAAGCTTGGATGTATAATCACTTGCATACTTTTTTCCTAATTAATTAACATGTGGATGATCGTCTAGCTCTACCGTGTGTACATGAGTGTGAGCCCCAAAGTGGCTATAGCACCACGTGATTATTAGTCAAGATAAGCTAATGGATAATATTTTCCTAAGCAATAATAATTATTATTCGAAAAGTATTAATACCTACTAAAATAGAAGTACACTACAATTAAGGTTGACATTGGCATAGAACTTGTTTTCAGGGTGAAGTTCAGAATGACCGCAAAAATGTGTAATACTACGTTTAATATTTTCTCTCGTTCCCTTGGATTACCAGTAGAGTAAGTTAAATTTCTACAAAGATACAGGTATCTACAGTAAAAATGATCCTGATTTTTATATACGGGTAGCTTTCAGGGACTTAATTGTCCGTAAATACTCTAAAATCACTCTGCGGGAACTAAAAAGTAGCTTCTACCTACTGAGAGAGTAAATGTGAAGGAATAAGGCGAGGAAAGTGAATAATTAGAGAACCAAATACAGATTCAGTAAGATTCCAAGACAGTGCAATGAAGAACGTCCTTTATCCTGGTACTCATATAGAACGAAGAACGAATGAAATGGATGAAATAATGCTCAGATAAGCCCGAGATCCATAGAGACTAAGGTTACCCGACATTCGTTTTCTCTTGATAAGGGAAACCTCAGACAAATTTAATCCAGCAACTCACCCTAACAAGATATGCACGCGGGACCACTTGAATATGAGGTGAACATGCTATCTGCACGACACAGAGGCAGGCTAAAGCAGTTTTGACACCTTCAAATAGGGTTTTCAAGGTTATTTAACATTATAATAACGGGAGCATAGCACTCTATGAGCTAGACATTGGAACGGAGGACACCTTGTTACTGCGAGCGGGTATGATCTATTGTAGGCTGCCACCCACGGGAGGAGAGATGAGATGAAGGGAGATAACAAATCGGCAGAAACGTGCTGAAGTGCCTAAAGGTTGACCAACACTGGTCCGACTGGTACGGAATGAAGTAGAACACACACGAATGACACACGGCTCTCGCTAAAGTTTGCGCTAGTGTCGGTCGGCCATTGTGAATGCTCGTTAGATTACGTATGCATTCGGCATCCTCACACTACTTATGGCTATCACACGCACATAAACAGAAGCAAGGTACCTGCGGCAGTGGATGGTGAATTATTAATATTGACTGTGCAAAATGATGAAGAATTGCATGATGCTGCAGACGCCAACTATGACAACCAGTTACACCATGGAAAACGTTCCTAGGGTCTTCTTGCAAGTATGGAGAAAGATGACTACCAATAAATTCACCATACTGACCTCTTTTTCCGATATATGCTGTGAATCCACTCTTTTTTCTCCTTTTTCTTCCTCTCTTCTTCAATTGCTAAAACATCTAATATTGCAATACCCCCGTCCAAGGAGCTGCAGCTTTTATGATGTCTCTATACATATTTGATGAGCGACTAAATTTTCCGGTTGGAATGTGCCGAACAGTGAGTAAGTTCCGCGGAAGACGGACGGCTGTAAATTTCCGTTCCGACTGTGGCACGCCAGTGTGCATCAACCTTAACAGTTGAACTTGGCCACTACCGAAGCTCCTCACCACCACCCAGAGAGAATGTCGAAGCGACCCTTGCGGCCTGGATAGCGGCAAGCAGCTACCTCAAGAGAGGAAGGTTTACAAATCGCAAGCAATCACACCATCTGCCCACGTCTGTCGGAACCAATGCGCTGACAGCCAGAACTGAAAGGTGACAAGGGAAATGAAATGAAGGAAAAAAAAGGAAGCCATGGATTGAAAGTCTAACATTCGTCTAAATGACAAGGAGAAACCACGAAAAACCCAAGTCTGGATGCATCGTCGCTAGGGACCAATATAACATCGTATTAATGGAATACAGCGCAATACAATCTTCTTTCTACATAAATCGAACGATGTAGAAAGTCCTATAACAGTTTATGAAGACAGAATCATTAGTTTTACTTACCAGAGGAAGAAAGGAAGCCAGCAGATCATGAAGGCACCCATGATTATGCCTAATGTGCGTGCAGCCTTGTGTTCAGTTCGCCAACTGGTACTCTGCTGCCGCACCGTCGTACCTGCACACAGAGGGAAACAAAGGCATTACTACCGATAAGGTTTTCAGAACTTTTATATAGCTAGTAATATTATTCAGAGTATAATTATTGTTTATTTTTGTTGGTGGCATTGGTCGTGGTGGTGAATATTCATTCCTTCCTCTCCGAAAGCAATGCATGGAAAAATCCTATTTGTCACATTTGCATATTAATTATGTACATATTAATTCTAGCATTCATACTCAAATGTATTTTTTCTATTTACGTTACGCTACATTTTTGACTGGAAATATTTCCAAATTAGGCAACAGGAAAAATAATGCGCAATTATATACATATGAGTCAACTTCTAGTTATTAATGAATCCATGTCTGGAGTACTAAGAATTGAATAAGACTGCTTCTGTGGTATTGCAGTCAGCGTTCTGGCCTCTCATCAAAGAGGTAGAGTTCGATATCTGGCTGGGGTGGATGAGTCGCAGAATCTGGAAGTATGCACGCGGGATATGGTTAGGGTTAGTGATTATAAAACTATTATTTAAAACGAACATTAAAATTCTGACGGGTTACACACACATGACATTCTCTACTCTAGTACTACCTATTCGTAGAAACTCTTATTCCTCTATCTTGTTAGTGTTAGTCGAAATAAACATTTGCAGAAATGATCTAATTTTCTTGCAGGTGCAAAGGGACTAAGGGGATACAGTAGGCTTTGAAGCGCTCTATGAAGGCCTTGAGATTCCGTTCTCTTTGCATGGCGAAAAGGTACAAAATTAATAACGACCTGGCATTTGAGAAACGTATTAAGTATTGCAAAATTACTATTGCAAAATGGTTCACTCCACACACAAAAAAAGGAAAGAAAAAGAAAGTCATTTGGACATATATTGTGTATTTTAACGAGATCTGCATTTTTTTGTGATTGCCCGCGATACGCCCGCAAGCGCCAGTCCCTTGGCCTGGGTCTTACATGTGCTCAGTTTTAGGCAACGACCCAGCAGCTGTAAATACAGTGCCGCGGTTTGTTACCAATATTAATTTTTGTAAGCAAGTGTAAGGTGTATTTTATTTCGGTGGTTTTCGCACTTTAGGGTATACTACATTTTGGCCTTTTTAGCGGTTTAATTCTTCCGTTTTAACTGTTTTAACCTTTAGCAATTTTAAGTTTTACTTTTTAGCTTTTTAAATGGGAAGTCTTAATAGTTGAGTTTCACTGTTTTTATTTATTTTAACTTCCACTTTGAGCTTTTTAAGGGTGACGTTTTAACATTTGAGCTTCCGTGATTTTGTTTGCACTCAGCCCTAATGATCAAGTTGTCGACGGGCCCTTAAAACACTACACACTCACTCACCCACTCTACATTTTTGTACAGTCAGATTTGGTCTATCTCTTACGGTTTATCACTTATGCAGAAGTCATCAAGAGTAAATGAACTACCTGGGCTATAGCCAGAAAATTCAGAATATACGTTTCATTTGCCATAAAAAATGTTAAACATATGGCATTTTTATAAAGCTCGTTAGAGTCATTTTCGAGAAGATCAAAATTCTCGAAAAATGTTCTTTGTAAAGGTTAATTAGGAACTTTCTTCAAAACATTGGTGTCGCATTCTTAAAAGGCATTAAACTTGAATACCAACTTTGCTTTTTAACCGACTTTTCGTTTTAGAGTTTTGCTGTTCACACACACGCGCCTTTTTCTAAAACTGCTTTTTTGGATTTAGGAGGCCTCAAAACATCTCGAGGCTTCCTAAATCTCGACATCGAATTTTTGGGTAGAATACAATACATCCCATATACATTTTAGAGAAATTAAAAACGTGGAAGCTCCACATTACATTTACGGTGAAACAATTGAACTGTTTATTAAAAATACGTATTTCTGTTCTGATTTAATACAATTTTATGAAGCCAGTGATAGTACGGACCTGCACAGAAAAATACGTTCGGTGGAAAACAGACTCTTTGAGCAGAGGAATGCATGAATACATTGGGCATGTAATCTAGGCAATGTGTACCTAGCAATAAGGAAAATTTATGTACAAAACAAAGAAGAAGAAGAAGAAGAAGAAGAAGAAGAAGAAGAAGAAGAAGAAGAAGAAGAAGAAGAAACAGTTCTGCAACTGACGCGCAAGCAAATAGCCGTGTGGGTGGATTGTAGTAAGGAATAACAATAGATGAGGACATTAAAATGTGAAAGAAAATAAACATTTTATAGGTATAAATATCTTCATTTAACATCGGAACATCACGACACGAGACGGTGCGGTACGCTTGCATGTAGTGACATTTACACGGATACCGTCTCTTTCTTAATTACTTTGTGTGGAAACAGGTTTCAAGTTGCCACGCTTCAACGGAATCCGTTTTCTCTCTCCCTTACTAGTTCGGGTAAAGAAACCAAAAATGCAGGTAGACAATATAGGGTTGATTAATCTCTTCCTCATTTAAAATCACACTTACAATCTAAGCACAACGATTTTTCTTTTAGCTATGAACAACTGAGAAGCTTTTACGAAAATGCATCAGGAGCTACAGATATTATAAATGTAGTGAAATCACTTACAAACGATTTAGAAAGTTTCGCAAGAGGCTTACAGAAGATACATCATATCCTAAAATTCCAGGGTGTGAAAAATAGAACCAGAATAATAAACAAACTGAAAAACAACTAAAAGTCAACTAAAGAAGACGACGTTGCCAAAGAAAACTGAAACAAACGCTCTTTAAAACTACAAAATGGGCGCAGTTCTTCTACAGTGGAATTTGAATAGCTTTTGGACCCAGCATGAATATCTAATACACCTAATCGCCTCACAGCAACCAGATATGTATCTGCAAGAAACGAATTCTAAAGACGAGTATGTTGCGAATACTAAAGTATACTCTTCTCAACATGAAAATCGTACCAATGCAAATTATAGCAAGCGGAGACGTTGCCACTTATGTACGGAAAAACATGCCGTTCAAAAAGACAACTCAATACACACTTTGAAGCCGGTGCAATACAACTACTAAACACACAATCACTATGTACATATATGTAATATATACTTGCCTAACAGTCAACATATTTGTGTATCTGACGTACGCACTAATAGATGAAATACGAAAGCCTTTCAGTGTTGTAGGTGACTAACCTTCACAAGTATGGGGAAGTACCTACACTAACCATAGAGGGAAAATACTAGAATCGTTAACAAACAACACAGAATTAGTAATATTATGTACAGTAATCCCACACATTACAGTGTCAGATATAACACTTTTAGTAATATAGATCTCTAACTTAGCACGCCAGATGTAACACTGTCATATAGTTGGTTTGTGTATGAAACCCTGTTAGCAAGCCTTCATTTCCAATTTTACTGACAGAAGAAACGACACACCAAAGTAATTTGGTGAAAAACAAATGGAATTATCAAAAGGGGAACTAGACAAATTACAAAGCATAATATATTAAAAACATACCCAAGCTTATACCTAAGAATGAATTCTTGCACAATCAATACCATATTAAATCAATTTACACAGATAATCCTCAATTCTGCAACAGTAAGCATTCCTAAATTCAGTATTAACATAACATGAAAACAACACCCTGGTGGAATGAAAATTGCAAACTTTCAAATAAAATTAAAAACTAAACCTCCTACAAATACAAATTATATCCAACCACAGAAAATAGAATAAACGTTCAGAAATGCAAAGCCCTAGCATGAAAAACTGTAAAAGAAAGCAAAAAGACATCGTAGCTCTCTTTTTTTCCGCCTCCCCTCTCTCACTCTCTCTCACACACACACTCCCCCCCCCCCCCCCCCACACACACACACCAAATACCACAACATATAATTTGGAAGAAAATACAAAAGGTACGTACTAATAAAACGACATCTTCCATATCTTCACTCTTAAAAATTGACACCAATTCTTAGGTAGAAAATTCACTAGATATTGCTAACTACCTCGCTAAAACGTTTTCGGAGATTTCAAGTAATTCCAGTTATGAAGAAGATTGCTTGAAACTTAAAAGCTCCTTTGACATAGATATGTGATGCTACCAGCCAAAATGTTGAATGCTTCTACGAAAAGCTGACCCTTTATGAACTTAACCTGGCAATAAGTGGTAGCAGTAGCAGTACGAGTAGCCCGGGACCTGACAACATCTCCTACAAGTTCTTAAAACAACTGTCCACAGAAGGAATGACCTACTTGCTTAAAGTTTCTAATCCCATCTGGGAAAAAATGTATTCCCCGACCAATGCCGCAAAGCCATCATAATCCTAATCACTAAACCAAACAAGGATGAACGATTTCCAACAAACCACAGACCAATTACGCTCACTTCCACAATGTGCAAAGTGCTAGAAAAGATCATAAACAGACGATTAAGAAGAGCTTTGGAAAAGACATCATTATTCACTTCAGAACAACACGGATTTCGAGAACACCGGCGAATAGAAGACATTGTTCCCAATAATAACATAAAATCATGCATATTGTAAAACAATTCTGTACTTTTGTAACGTTACGAAACTCTGTAAATACATTTGGTATAAACTGTAACACAATGTAACTTCACTGTAAAGCTGTCGCGATATGACATGTAAGTTAAAGCGACATTAAATAAATAGATTGAAAAGAACTATAAAAGGAGTATTTATAAAATGATTATCTTCACAAAACATTTATTGACATGTTGTGTGCTTTAATGAGATCTACATTTCTGCGCAGTAAGATTTTGTCCATCTCTTACAAGTTACCAGTTATGCAAGCATCCAGAATGAAGAGACTATTACTAGAAAATCCAAGATATACACTTCATTTGTTGTGAAGATATATTAAACCTGGTATTTTAATCAAAATCATTCGATCCAGTTTCTGGATATTCAAACTTTTCGAAACATGTTTAATGGAAAGAATAGCTTGAAATAAGGGACTTTCTTAAATGTTTACGACGTATTTTTGAAAGATCTGAAGTTAAATACTAAGTATAGCGTTTAGCCAACTTTTCGCTTTGGGTTATGCTGTTCACAAGACACACGCGTACATGCACACACACATATTAGGACACACAGAAAGACTTCAGGGGACTTCAAAAAGTTTATTCCCAGTGAAAGCTCGGTATCAAATCGTTTGATGGAATGTACTATATACATTGTGGAGAAAGAAAAAAGAAGAAATAATAAGATAGAATATATTGGAAATTATTATTTCTGCAAATACTGTTGTAGTTTAACAAGATCCACATCCTTTTATATATAGCAATATTTTGTCTATGTAAAACAGGAATTTAAAGGCTATCACTAGAGAATTGAAGATATACATTAAATTTGTCATGAAAATATCTTTAATACATTTGGTGTTTGTATCAAAATCGTTAGAGCCATATTGAGATAGTCAAAATGTTTGACACATTTTCCATATACACGGTAACCTCTGGGAGATGTCTTTTCTTTTTCTTTCTTTTTTTTAATCTTTGCGTCGGACACTTAGAATGTACCAATTTTGATATTTGGTGTCTTATTTTGCTGATCAAGGCATGCAACATTCAACACAAATTACACAAATGATCGCACGGACACACAGACATACACACCGCACACATGTGAGTAATTTACTAAACATGCTTGTTTGCAGACCTCAAAAGTATCTCCAGTGAAATCTCGGTATCGAATCTTTGGATGGAATGCAATAAATAGCTTATCTACCCACTATGTACCCAGTGGACAAACAAAAAGTATGGACACCAAGTTCGTCTAAGTCTACACAGCACAGTGTCTTGATTGATCATATTTGTTAGTAATACATATTGAGATTTGGAACTTGTGACAACCGCTGCCGCTACCCAACTGTGCCGCAAATGGTGTACACTAGGCGTCAACGAATTTGGCGTTCCAGACACGACTTTTTTTTGTTCGTGGATGTACATTGTACAATCTCCACAATTAAGTGAGCAAATATCTGAGGAGAACAGCTAGTGTTTAATTGATTATTAATATATAATACCGAGAAGAAAAAACAAACAAATAAACAGAAGATGAAGATTTAAGACGTAGCAAAAGCAGTGACACAAATTTTAAAGAATGTCTAAGAATTTTACTGAACATCCGTGTAAACATTCAAAATTTAAAAATTCGTGTAGGACATTCTTTCCTGCAGTTCATGATGTGTGTTCACTAAAAATAGGAAGTTATGAAATATATTGTTTACCCGCACTAAATTGTTCGTTTCTGTTGGTCACAATTGTTTCTATTATGTAGTTAATGTTATACTATCCAAAATAATAATCTTAATATCCGTAAAACGAATACCAGGTTAACAACATAAACTATACAAATTTATAAGAAAACAAATAAAGTAACAATACTAGTTATATGGCGAAATTTTCCTTATTTACTTCTATATTATTGCACACTAAATAAGTAAAGTACTCAAGCTATTTGCAATCATTTGATCACATTTAATGTCCAGTCTATCAACTGTTTCTGCATCCCAATAATGAGGGTACCCTACCTAATAATGAAATTTGGCACAGTATGAATTGCACGTTGGGAAAAAACATCTGTAAAACCTAACTTTCAGCCCTTGAGGCGTAACGGATTATTTCTCTACTGCAATGCATTACGTAGGCATAATCGTACGCCAAGGTTCCACCGCTCTAGTGCTCAGCTAAAGGCTATCAGCAGTTTCTCGCTCATTCAGGGCTACTATACGTTTGAAACAGAACATGCGAGAACTAATGGATGACTTCACAGAGCAATGAACCGAAGTTTCCTCATTAGCGATAGCTTTGAACTTTCCGACCACTGCTTGGACATGTGGCAGTCGAAACTATGCCCACCGCTTTTGCAGTTGCCTTTGCATCGATAACTTGAACCACGGAATCACATATGGCGCGCTCATAGTATTAGCCGAAACGGCAATTGCCCTTCTATCTAAATGTTTTATGTGTATCATTCGCATTTAATAGAGATATGAATAGAATACGTGATGTAAAGATTATCAAGTTTTGAGCTATAAATTCAATTATTGTAGCTCATTTAGGGAAAATCCTAGCAATGGTGGTAATCCATCTGAAGACAATACCTATAACTGGTCCACTGAATTGCCTGAAATGAGTGAAGTTTATCTCACTACTGCCGAGGTCCCTCTCCGGCCACAAAAAACTTCAGTGGTGATGCGTTCATCATGAAGAACCCCTGCTGGTCAATTAAGCATAGTTCGCTTCATCAGAAGTCATTGATTTAGGAATAAATAGCTTAACAGGCATTGAGGATCTCACAAGACTGAGTGTACCCGGTAACAGGTATTTCTTTATGAGATGAAGATGGTGTAGTATGTTGTATGACCGACACCAAGGTTATCCATGTTATGGGAAATCTCTCTCTTTCTCTCCCTTAGGGGAGGGAATCCGACATCTACAGCTGCTGCGAATGTAGGGGACCAGATTTTAGCCGCCCGAACACATGATTGGGTTGTACTCGGCAGTGTTGTGGTTCCCGAATACAATGGGAGTTTGGTTACCTATGCTCTATATGCCTCAATATCCTTCGGTACCAAACTGAAGAGCCAGAAGATGGTGTTCTAATTTACTGTCAGCCTTACCGAGATTTTTGGGAGTTTTCCCTTCTAGGTTGACGCGTTTTAATAGTTTATCCAGTTCTTCCTTGCATAGGAACCCGAAATACTAAGGGAGCTGCTCTCAGTGACTAAGTATATTACGAAATGGAAATGTTCTGTTTGAACCAAGTAAAAAAACCTGTTATCAGTGAAGTGTAACTTCGTGAGTTGGATTGAATAACACATATCGGCTTGTTTGAAGCCAACCTAAGTATATAAAGGACGGTAATACACACGAGACACACACACACACACACACACAGATATATATATATATAATGAGTGTGCTGAGACAGATGTTGGTATACCTATAGGCCCTCAGGCGAATTTTTGCGAAATGTTAAGAGGAAATAATACGTTAATTATATATGTTAATTAAGCATTAGACATGATAAAGAAAAGAGTTTATGGATTGCACCAATAGTAAACTATTGACACCAATAATAAATTTAAGTTAGAAATAAATTTGTTAAGAAGATTCATTTCTTCATATTTGCAAAGTTAGTTAAGGTGACATGACATTTTTATCAATAAAGAAGAAGTGAATGTATAAAGTTGTACTGAGGTGGAATTATTAAGATATAGTTGTTAATCTGCGTTATAAATCTGTCCAAATCTTACGTAAACATTTTTTAAGTAACTTATACAATTTAAAGTGTTATTTCGAAGCCAATATTTTAGTTAACGTTCCGACACCACTCTGAGAACACAAAGAAAGCTTCATGCTCCGACTCAGTCTAAGCCGAGGCAACAAGGGGATAATAAAAGGTAAAATTATAATCTGCATTACACTGGGTGCACAAATAACTTAACAAGACTCGTAAAAGTGCAGCAACGCAAACAGCGTAAATTCCAAAAGCTTCATAGAAATCCCTCCCAGTGCTAAAACGAAGCAATAATGGATGAAATGCAAGAGTTCATCTAAAATGGTCTAAAACGAAAAGCAAGAGAGGACACAAGCACTTGTTAATGTTTAATAGTTAAGTTACTAGGTATTTCTATATATTATTTGCAATATCTGTGAAATATGTGTATTGTAATAGTGAGCTTCAGCTAATAAGTTACTTTCCAAGTCCATTTATACGCCTGGCTAAAGATTGAGCGCTTGGATAGGTAACAACTTAATTGATGACATATGAAGCATGTGTACTCTGTGGCGAATGAGAAACGTGGAGCCATGATCTGCCAGGGTGCAGTGAAACAGAATTGTTAAGCAAACAAAACTTGGCACGACAGTTTCTGGATTCCTACCGGAAAATGGAGACTTGCTTGGATAACGTCGGACACTGTGAGTCAAAACTGGGGCACTTCTAGTAGTTAGCATTCGGCAAAGGAGGTTAATTGTCAAAGAAAACGGCACACGGCAGGAGAGGGGGTGCAAAATAGCAAGAGTTCTACTACTCTTAACGGCCATAATTACAATTTTAGTTCATTTTCATTAATTCTTATTGCTTTTCTGCATCCGTGGTGTTCAATAAGGCTGTTAGTACGCTCTTTTTGGTTAATTTGGTTGTATGAAATAAGCAAATATGGGTATTCAGTTTGTACTCTTACTGTTAGATTCCAGGAACAAGAAAATCATGCACGAATGAGGTCCGGGGGGTCACTGTATTTTAAAATGTAGTATGCAACGTTTTGGCAATAAAACTCGTTCTACCATTATTATTACTAAAGTTTGGAAAACCACATAATCATCATGGAGAAGCAAAATGTTTCTGCTCACAAACAAATTCGATTAAATTCCAAAAAGTTGTTAGAATCAACTCCAAAGAGTTCCTTAACTGTTCAAATTATTTAGGAAAAAAAGAAAATGTAAAGTTTTTGAATGCAGTATAAGGGCTCATTCTCATCAAACACCTATTCATTTTAATCCATAATGACTAATGGGTAGTCATACAGATGGAGATATTAAACTTATTAGTTTTTCCCCCAGCTGAGAGTCCATCTAAAAGGATTATACAAGTCAAAAGGAATGCACTACTTGTTCGAAGCTGTAACATCGCTCAAATTGCGCGGGGACCTGAGCAACATAGTTTAATTATCGGAAAATGAAGCGGTTTTACTTCAGACCAATATTTAAAATACTTTTCAAAGAATTTACGAAATTTTGGGCTCTTGACCTTGTACTTCATCCATGGGGAAATAGGAGGACGGAGTTAAATCAGAAGTACTTCAAAATTGCACGCTAATCAGATAAACTTCTGTCCAGAAACTATTTAAACCTAGATAAACTGGAGTTTCTTATGTATTCTGATTACGGCGTAAGGAATTAGCTGTTGGGTACTATAAAATTACAAGAACTGCTAATAGTGATATTAACTTCATTGTGGACTTTTAGAAGTCGAGCTATGTAGATGTATTGACATACTTCACCTGTTTGTTTATTGTTGCCATGTCTTTCTCGAAAACACTACACCATTAGAAGTATAACAGGTGATGTGTGTTCTTACTTCCAGCTCAACTCCAAGAAATCTACAATATTGAGTAGGTGCTTATGTATTAGTGATACATTGCACTGTCTTTGGCCATGATTGTATGCTTAGGATAGAAGCTGCTTAGAAAGTGCACCGAGCTACATTTTAACTGGAACATTTTAAGAGTGATCATTAATGACAAATTTAACGTAGGTAAAATTATTTAACATGAACTCCATATTTTAATACGCACTGATTTTTATTGTATTAAGTCCTCACTATCTTTTCTGATTTCTAACTCAAATAAAATTTGATTTGAATAAGGACTTAACGAAGTAATTACAGAAACTTTTAGATACTTTAAAATAAAACACACATTTCAACAGCACCTCCTTTTTACTTGCAATGTTAATCGAAATATTTGAAACATTTGTTTTTGGAAAAAAATGGGTGGTGATAATTTTTTCCGTATAAAGGAATGTATGATATAGAGAGACTTCTTGAGTGAGTGAGTGAGTGAGTGAGTGAGTGAGTGAGTGAGTGAGTGAGTGAGTGAGTGAGTGAGTGAGTGAGTGAGTGAGTGGGTGAGTGAGTGAGTGAGTGAGTGAGTGAGTGAGTGAGTGAGTGAGTGAGTGAGTGAGTGGGGTTTAAGGGCCCGTCGACGAAGTCAAAGCATAAAAAACGTAAAACACTCAAACTGCCAGCAGTAAAGTTTAGAAATAAAAAACCGAAAGTTAAAAATAGATTTCATACAAGACTAATTAAGTATTATTTCATTAACTTTAAGAAGCTTCATAACTTTATTCAAACGATATAAAGTTTTTGGATCGAATGCAGTGCTTCAGTCATAGGTAAGTGATAGAGAATGAAGACTACATAATAGAATTGCAAAGAACTGTTTTAAGAACGGCAAATACTTATCAAGAATCTGGTTCTTGAACCTCCGTGATGCAAGCAGTTTCATGTCCCACCGCAATCAAATGAATGCGCTATTTTCAGCGAGCCATTGCAGGTCATATAGCACACGCTGAACTTGGACTTTGAAGAGACCTTTACCATAAGCTAAATGACCTAGAGAAAAAATTGTAGCGATACTCTAATACTAATTCAGCAACTATTCGTGGAAATAGAATTATAATTGAACTTCCATTGCCTATTAGTAATCCTCGGAGACTGGTTAGAAACTAAAATTGTTGAAACGAACCAAAACCAAACTGTTGGTCGCAGCCCATATCCGGCCACATAACATGTGTGTGATTTTCCTTTATCTACACATGAGATTATACAGGAAATGCTGGCAACTGTTATCTAGTGAGCACCAAGTAAGATTTTTGAATTTTAGGTATGTTACTTCTCATTGAGATAGTCGTGTACTTGGTCTCCAAGAACCTCAGGCAACTGAGTGCACTCAGTTCTAGCTCTTCCAGAATGAGCATACAGTTAAAATGAACTTCAACAGGGCTCCAATTTAACGTTAATAGCATTAGAATTGTTAAATATAAACGTGATAGAGAGTAAATATTTGGGTTTCCACTCCGCATAAGAATATTACGCCACAGTTACCAGTAGAACTGTGACTGCAGAAACTCAACATTACTGTATAAATCCAGTCATTTTTTCCCTCAGTTCTGGTTGATCTGAGTGCCTCAGTTGGTTAGATGTTGGCCTACTGATCCCAAGGTCGCAGGTTCAAATCCAGTCCAGACAGATGATTTTTAAGTGTGATCCATATTATTAGATTAACCGGCATATAAAAAGCTCCTGTGGGACGAAATTCCAGCTCACCAACGATGCTGATATGATCCTGGCATTTGACAACGATGTTAAGCAACAAAGTAATTTTGCTCTAATTTAACGATTAAATAATTGTTCATTTCTATGCTGCTTGGTTAACTATGGTAATTATGGGAACCATGTACATATACCATGAGAGTATAAAATTCGACATGACGATTTCTTTGGGGGTCCGAATGTGCTATTAATGAGGTACAAAGCAGCATCTGAGCGGGTTTTCTCTGGATTCCGTAGTTCCCACACCATTCATTACGCCAACTTCTTTTCAATCGCTTCGTCTTCATTTTTATAATCTTCCTTATTCTCATAACAGCTTCTGACTGATCACACATTCTGTCTACTCTATCTCTAGGGATTCAAGCAGGTCAGCTGATGGTTTATTGTGTGTCAGATCCCGGCATGGAGGATGAGATGAAAGTACCTTACAGGCTGCTAGAACGCATCACAGGGGGAACTGCAGTGGATTCCTAACAGGTGCAGGAAAGTTCTTAAGCCCGACGGAGTTCCAGGTCGCCACAGAGAGCCCACTCCCAACCAGGTCCGGCTGATCAATCAGTCCCCCTGGAAGGGTGGCCGGCCGACCACAGCACCTTCCCTTCGACGACCATCGTATTTCCAGAGCGCAAGCACCACGTTGCATAACCCATGGGCGACCCTGCTTACTCTTACAACCTGGAAAGTCCGGATAGACAGAATGAAATGAAGGGAAATGGAACGAGAGATGTAGGGTAAATATCCCTCCCAATATTCGCCTTAGTGACGTGGGTAAACCCCCAAAAAGCCTAAATTCAGGAAGGTCGGCCGCAGGAATCGAAACCGTGACCTGTCGAACGTAGATGTTACCACCTGAGCCATCCCGCGAGGTTCCTTTTACTCTCTCTTATCCAGAGCTTGTCAGGTATCTGATCCCAGGCCTGTCGTGTAAGTCCTGGGGCTGAATCCTCCATACAGAAGATAAATAGAGAAAGAAAGGCAGAGAGAGAAACAGAGATAGAGAAAGAGGCAGAGACAAAGAAGGAGGGAGAGCCATAGAAAGAGAGAAAGGCAGAGAAAGAAGAAGAGAGAGGCAGAGAGAAATTTCATTCTGCTTCCCCTTTATGAAGGCACTTCTCACGTTAGATTGTGCGGTGCGGTGTATGTATGTGAAACAAAAGTTTTAAAATAAAATTTGGAATAAACATCAAGGTGGTGTTTAGAAGTTTATTTGAAGGAAGCAATCGTACAGGAGGAACAACGTTTTTTCGACGACTTTGAGTGATGTATTTCTAGATAGCTCCATATCCAATAAAACTTCATTTTTATGTAAATATCCTGTGTAAACATGCTTATTTGAATAAATGTGAGTGTCTTTAGATACGGCACAAGTAACATTTTCGAGATTATGCACATGTGTTATCAAATTCCAACATTATATCTAAAATAAATGTAAAAGTGCCTTTACGCCGAATGAACATTACAACTACATGCACTGACGACATATAGCATCATTGTTTTCAGGTAAGTGTTTAAGGTACACCATCAACACGAATGGCAAAAATGAATTTATCTTATATATTTAAACGAGCAATTCTTGTGTGTGTATATATATATATATATATATATATATATATATATATATATATTCGATCAAATTTTGTATTCTGATAGAGTTTTGCTTTTTAAGTTCATCTATATAGGTGTAATTCCCGAAAAAATGCGATTTTACATAAAAAAATAACATTTTTTATTCCCGCTTCTACAGTGCAATTCTCGTATATATATTCCCGGTATTTCAGAAACTGCACTAAAGATTTGGTTAAATTTTTGTATACATGCATATTACATTCACACTGTTTTCTCTACTCACTTTTAGGTAATACATTCACATCTCTTTCTCTACTCAGTCTTCCATAAACAATTTTCCATAAAAAACATGATTTTGCACCAAAAACATTTTATCCCCACTTTTAAAATAAGTCATACCATGTTCTATATGTTTGAAACAGAAGTGCCACTACATTCACACTGTTTTCTCTTCTCACCTTTAGGTAACACATTCACATCTCTTTCTCTACTCACTCTTCTGTAAACAATTCTCCATAAAAAGTGTGATTTTGCACCGAAAAACACTTTTATCCCCACTTTTAAAGCAAGTCAAACCATGTTCTGTATATTTGAAACAGAAGTGCTATTACATTCACACTGTTTTCTCCTCTCACTATTAGGTGATACATTCACATTTCTTTCTCTACTCACTCTTCTACAAATAAGTCTGGCAATTTTCTGTATGTTTGAAATAGAGATGTTGCATATTACATTCACAGCGATTTCTCCACTCACTTTTAGGTAACACATTCACATCTGTTTCGCTACTCAGTCTTCTGTAAACAATTTTCCATTAAAAACATGATTTTGCACCAAAAACATTTTATCCCCACTTTTAAAATAAGTCATACCATGTTCTATATGTTTGAAACAGAAGGGCTATTACATTCACACTGTTTTCTTCTCTCACTTTTAGGCAACACATTCACATCTCTTTCTCTACTCACTCTTCTGTAAACAATTTTCCATAAAAAGCGTGATTTTGCACTGAAAAACACTTTTATCCCCACTTTTAAAGTAAGTGAAACCATGTTCTGTATTAACCCTCAGCACTTATGTTCATGTTCTGTATGAAACAGAAGTGCTATTATATTCATACTGTTTTCTCTACTCACTCTTAGGTAACACATTCACACCTCTCTCAACTCACTATCTACAAATAAGTCATACAATTTCGTGCATGTTTGAAATAGAAATGCCACGTATTACATTCATACTGTTTTCTCTACTTGCTTTTGGGTAACACACTCATTACTGTTTCTCTACTTACTCTTCTAGAAATAAGTCATACAATTTTGTGCATGTTTGGTATAGAAATGCTGCATGTTACATTCACAGTGTTTACTCTACTCACTTTTAGGTAACACCTTCACATGTCTTTCTCCCCTCACTCTTCTACAAACAATTCATATCAGCTATACAACTTGAATGCTTGTATATATCTACCTGTTAATCTCGAAAACCGCTTAACCCATCACCGCGAAATTCGGCACGTATATGTATTTTTTTCATGGAGTTTTTATGGTAACAATTTTACTACACAATATATTACTTTCAAATGGTTTTCTACTCGCTTTTCTTTTACGTTAGCGCATTCATGTATCCTCGGTTTGCCCTTCAACATACAATTCATATAATATTCTAGGATTGAAATATAAATGCAGCGTATTACGTTCACACGATTTCCTCCACTAATTCTTCCTTTACGAGACACAATCAGTCTTCTTTCGCCATTCACCCTTCAACATATAATTAATACAATTTGCTATATGTTTGAAACAAATACAACGTATTACATTCATACCACTTTCTCCACTCACTTTTGTTTTATGTAACAATTCACATGGTATTCCCTATGGTTTATCAGCTTCATACATACCAACGCCTATACATATCTTATGTTGAAGAGTGATTAAATTCCAAAACAGGTTGATCGATCGCCATGAAAAGTGACATCTAATTTTTTTCATGGCGAAGATTTTTATACAATCCATTTTACCACGCAATGTATTACGTTCACGTGATTTTCTCTACTCCCTTTTCCTTCACCTAACATACTGCTCCCTCTTCTGCAAACAATCCATACATTTTTCCATACCCTTGAAATATAAGTGCAACGTAACAAATTCACACGGTTTTTCTACTCATTTTTCTTTAGTAAAACCCAATCACATTTCTTTCACTACTCCCGCTTCGACGAAGAATTACGAACAATTCATACAATTTTCTATATGTTTGAAACATAAATGCGTAGTACATTCACATGGGTTTATCAACCAGCTTTTCTTCCTGTAGTATTTGTTATTCTTCAACATTGCTTTTGCTTAGTGTCGCTCCAGTGTTTTAATAAAGAATAAAGAAATAGTTAAACAAGTAAAGTAATCACAGTTGGTGTCAGGAGTGCAACGAAAAGCACGATATGGAACAGCTGAGGAAACAAATGTTAGCCAAGATGGACATAATGGGAAATGAAATGAATTCCGGAATGCGGCAGAGGAAACAAATAAGAAAACCAAATTGGAAAAATGTAAACTACGGAATAGAAAATATGGGAACAACACTGGAAGCCAAATTGAAAATGTAAACTCCGAAACGGAAAAGATGAAGACGGGAATTCCAATATGAAGACAGGTCTATCGGAGAATACTACCGAGCGACTGGCCGGGGTTAAGGAAGCCATGGAAGAACTCGACGGAAGTATGAAGGACCTTGGCCAACGTGTTACCGCCCTGGAGTCAATCGTAGTAGCAAAGAACTGAATTCCATAATGGAACAAATGCTCGACGAAAACCTCAAACTGGGTGGATATCTATGGGGGAGGCCTGCTTTCAGCAGTACACGTTTTACAGCTGAAATGATAGTGTTTATGAAATATTTTTATGTGTTTGTATATCTCTGGTATCTCGGAGATTACTCTTAACAATTGCGACAAGTAGTTTTAGTTAGTTAACGTTTTGCCTTTCAGGTTTATCTAAACAAGTATCTTCTCCCACAAAAATCAAAGATTTCACAAAAACAGAGGCGAAAAACGCCAAACGCAGCTCGGTCGCCCAGGTACTTTAAATTAATTTAATTTAAATTAATTTAAATTAATTTCAACTACCGTTGGGACGACGAAGGCTCTCAACACAACTAAAACATATAGGTAGTAGATATTTCGTATTTTTACAAATAACAGTGACCACGTACATATCAACGGGCCCAAATGACCTCGTTGTAGGCTGGCCCCTAAACCTCACTCACTCACTCACTCACTCACTCACTCACTCACTCACACACTCACTCACGCATTCACTCGCTCACGCATTCACTCACTCACGCATTCACTCACTCACGCATTCACTCACCCACTCACTCACTCACTCACTTCTTTATTTTAAACCCATTAATAGGTACAGCAGGGATAAGAATTGGGATATTTTGCACCTGTGTAAGAAATATTTTAATGAATTGTAATTTTAAAAGATAATCAGTATAATTACAGTCATACACCGTTCCTAAGCAAACTCTAGTACTCTCTCTATTATATTATAATTGCGGCAGGTAGAAGAAAGATTGAACTTCACCCAAAATCTCATGTGAAGATTTCAGGCCCCCTGAACCCAAAATGGTCCATGTGTTTTATGTGTGTCTGTGAACAGCATATTGAAACCGAATAGTCCGATAAATACCAAACTTGGTACTTAAATTCACATCGTCTATGGATGCAGCATGACGAGTTTTCAAGAAAATTCCCTCACCCTGCACTAACATTTACACTTAGATTTTCTCAAATAGCTGAGCCAACTTTGATTAAAATGCCAAATGTTTAAGATAGTTTAATTGCAAATCAAACGTATATCTTGAATAGTCCGGGATAGTCTCTGAGGTTCTCTTCGTTCTCAGCGACTTTTGCATAACCGGTAAACTGTAAGAAATAAACAGAATCTTACTGCCTAAAAATGTAGATCCAGTTAAGGTTCGCAATCTACGTAAAGTGAAATTGACCATGGAGTTAACCGTTTTCGAGGTATTCTTTGTTACTGATTTGAATTTTCACATAATTTATATCTTTCGCAACTGTAAATGACTGTTTTACATATTTATTTTATTTTTTTTTTTATTTTTTATTTTTTTATTTTATTTATTTATCCATCGGTCGGTCGGTCGGTCGGTCCGTCCGTCCGTCCGTCCGTCCATCCATCTATTTATTTTTTTTGGTGGTCTGTGATGGTCAAAAACATTTAGCTATACTGATGATGTACTTATATTAAATTCACACAAACATACATACGCTTTTACTTTCCTACTCATAGTTCTAAGATATTTGCTATTATTGGTTTGAATTGTCAAATGCACTTTTCTTAGCTGGGAAGTCGCTATTCATTTTTTGTTGTGACTGTGCGAAACGCATGGAAGTTCAAAGGCATCAAGTAGTAATGTTCTCTTTAAAACGCTCGCTGTCGTCTTCCATACTGATGCTAAAGCGAAATGTGAAAATGTGTATCTGGATAAACAAGCAGTAGGTAGAATAATGAGGTTTTGGTAAGAATAGTCTGTTGAAGAGTGGGTAGAGAAAGAGATATGAATGCAATATATCACCTTTTTTGCCTCCATTCTCTTTTTGTCTTCAAATGACGACCCTGTGTGTCATTGTAAACGTGTATCTTGTTTTGTTTTACCGAGCGTGATGGCTCAGGTGGTAACGTTTCTGGCCACATTTGGGAGGTCTTGGGTTTGACCCTCCGAATGTACTCTCCTTCCCTTTCATTACATTAATCATTTGAACCTTCATCCTGTTAAGTTTCTTTCAGGGTTGGAAGTGTCGACGAAGGTTGCGGCAGCAACACAGCAGCGCAATCAAATGCGCTCTGAGATTCTCGTCCCTCGGATTGGAAGGGGAATCTCCTGGTTTTCAAGTCTGCCATGGGATGGTACAAGCTCGAGGGGGGAGGGGAGCCGGTTTCCGAGTCCCACGCCCATTTTGACAGTACGAAGCCGAAGGGTTGGGAGAGGAACCGGGCTTGGCCAGCCATCACCAGGGTGCTTCTAACCGGGAAAGTATAGGGACCCTACCCTCTGCTTTGTTGTGGCAACGTTCCTGCCGCCCTTCGGATCCATTCACCTTATCCATCCTCCAGGGGTGCCCCGTCAGAGGTATGGGCACAAAAGATTGTCTTACATCCCCTCCGCAAGTTATCATTGAGTCATTGTTCTGTTTTGGCCAAAATGTTGGAAAAGACTCTCCTCTGATAAAAGTGAAGACTTGCGTTTGATTCTCGCTAGCTATGGTTGCTTCACTTTTGCTGTGAATTTGCACAGATATGAAGTTTGGTATATCAATACCAAGAAATAAAATTGTTCGTCACCATGATTACCGGAACTAGAGCATTTTCCGCATCAAAATGCACCAATGGAATATACAGTTAAAAGCAATGTATAGTGAGAATATAAATAAAACTTATACACACTAAATTAATGGAGAGAACATTCTTAATACGCACATTGACCAAACGGCGATTTCTAATGTTTACTTTTAATTGTATTCAACGTTGAAAGATGTCAATGTTTCAGTTTATATTTACTGTATTTGCAGAATCAACTTAAATTTATTTAGTAGAGAACCGTTGTTTTCGGTATAGCATCGGTTATGGACAAAATAACAAATAATAATCGACGTTTTCCTGAATTCCCTTCTTAATGTTTTATTTTTATTACTTTACGAACGTATCGAATCATTAGTTTAAAGTATATTAGATTAAACTTTCAAGTATTAAACACAAATGTATAATTTTATTAGGTTAATTTTAAAATACGGCATTTAGTTTTTGGACTTTTTTGTAGCTTTCAAACACACTATTAAACCTACTAAACAAAATTCTGAAAGTTGCCGGAAAACATAAATACATAGACTGGTTGTTTTCTTATCATTATTTTGGATGCTAGAATTTTTAAACCAGTGTCGCAAACATATTCCTGGTATGACTGTATAAGCTGGAACACTTTGAACAGATTGAAAATGCCCTCAGCATATAAATTGGTTATTTCAGAAAGAGCGTTCTGAGTCATTCCCATTCACAACTCTGCTTCCGACCACTAGATATGCATGTTGTTCATCCACTACTAATTTGGAAATGGAATATTGATAATGGTGCAGTAGAAACCGAGAAAGTTTATTTCTCAATACGTAACCCTTCTACAATTGTTTAGTGTATCATAAAGGTCAGTCATATTATAATAATCAGACTTAAATAATCCTAAAAGTTCTACGATACCATGCCTATAAGATCTAGAGTTGTAAAACTATCGTAGACCACTGTAGACTGTCATAAGTAAGTGCAGACTACAGTAGTTTCCCTGGTAGAATTGGTCAGCTACCCGCGTTACCTGACGTTAGGTGTGTTGCATACCTATAGGGCGTTACTTCATATCGATCGCGTTGTTTACACTATGTGATCATGTTTTGCTAGATTCCTCTAGAAAGTGGAAGCGCTGGACTCTGAATTCTCTCGAAACTGAGAGAGGATATATAAAGGGCCACTTAAACTGTGGAACATTGATGTCTTCAAAACATTTGGAAACTCCTCTAAGTATACAACAGTTCGGAGCGAAAACAGTGATAGTGATACGAGTAATGTTATTTTGAACTTAAATGTACAATTTTTATTTTGATCACAGCGACCAAAGTCATGACTACAGTTTTTTTGATAATTATCTTTTGAATTTCACTTTAAATGTCCTAATTCGTTGTATTTTGTATTATGTTTCTTTCCCTAGCAATGCTACCACTACTACCGGTAATCCTATCATTTACCGCCATTTAGAGAGAAACTCTAATAAGATCTAATGCTTAAATTGCACGATTGACAGTTCATACCAGAATTTATCAATTAAATTATTAGTAATGAATTTTAACTATTATTTGTACTAAAATGTCGAAACTGTATGTTCAATACAGATATATTATAAATGAAAAAGCTTTATTCAGCCTATAATCACAGGAGTTGGTTTGGCAATGGATTTCATACTGTGTTCGTCTAGTTTTTAACTGGCACTTCATTAAGCATTCACCATCTACTTTATTAATAGGATCCGGTTCAAATTTTTACTGTCATTTAGTTTTTATCATTACTTCATTTTCTTCATCGTATAACTGCGTAGGCGGCTAGCCTCTTTTTCTGGATGGTTCACTCGTGCAGAGCCAAACACAATACCTCTCAAGTTTTCTGTAGCAGTACTCATTTCACATCACAGAGTCATCAAAAAATTGCTCAGAGAACAGCACTTTTTGTCGCACCAGAAAAAACTCATTAGCTCAGTCATCTTCTCCGAAGTAACCGAGCTACTCGTGAGAGCACTGGCTTATGTGATATATGCAAATCTCCACAGAACATTCTAGAATGTTCGGGCACATGTAATATGGAGGCGTTTGGACCTCCCTAAGCTTGTACTATAGCTACTACGTCGCAATATTATAGTAAACATCTGATTAGTTGGCTCTATTTGATTGAAAAGGATCCATATTTTTCAGGCATTTGTTCAAGAATATTGTAGCATTTTTAATTTGGAACTTCGTATTTAGGTTATAAGACTGAAGCGGTGTTTTGTTTTGCCCCCTGCTATTCATTTTGATTGTTTTGATCGGGAATGGCCTAAAAAATATTTTTGTAATTATTCATTGATATTCTAATTATATATTCAATCTTCAATCTTTAGTTGTGAGATTTCGAACTTATATGCATCGCTTCTTGGCGCAAAGGGTTCGCACCTCTGTAGTTCAGAACAAGCTATGTTTACACTTGAGTTTAATTAGAGTATTGGAAAATAATCGATACGGTGCAAATGGCGATTAACGATTCCCTAGAATGATCGGTGCAGTTCGATTAATAGTAATATTCTGTTGGCTAGCTATTGAGATGCATGTCTTAGTTTACACAGAAGGGATTAACACGCAACGTGGTCCATCAGGAATTTTCACACAATATTCTCAGAATACCATTCAGAGCTCATCATCAGAGGAAGACTTTGTTACTTTTAGTCGCTACAGCCGAAGATGAAAAATGATCTGAACAAACGTAGGCTTAGTTAGCAATTTATATACACCTGCCCCTTAAAAAAACTAACTTTCCGCTCAAAAAGTTACAGAGATCAAATACAAAGCATAGCCTATGTACTTAAGGGGATAAGAATGGCTCTGTTATAAAAAAATTCACTCTTTGGATTATTGTCTTATATGAATGTATGACATTCATTACTGAATTTAATGACGTTATGTATCCCAGAATTAGGTTAATTATTAAAATATGGGAATGGCTACACACAATTTCGTACAGTCAATTGTACTAACACTAGTGGAGGAGTGGAAGTTTCAGGAGTTAAACGAATATTTCAGAGCCCTGGGAAGTACCATGAAGTGCACTACACTAATTGCTTAAGACATGATGATACTAAAGCATACAATGAAGTTGCAGCACTACAGCTTTATGGAGACAATATAATCATTGAAAAGCTGAAATATGTGGGCCATGTTCAGAAGAGGGTGGGTTGTCGACTAAGAAAACCGAAGATTTCTTTGACAGTTTCCTATTCCTTGATAGTTCCCTAGTTCTTAATGCTAGAAGACAGTTGATGGAAGGCATAGGTCCATAGAGGTATTATATTCTTGCAATACGACAAAATCTAGAACATGTAAAAAAAATTAGAAAACCAGTAACTGCAATTTACTTTCAACATTGTCGAAAAATGGCAACCCCAATCACCGTTTGTGTGCAGCTGGTGCAGACAATTGCCTTAAATATAAGAGGGCTGGTCACAAAAGATAAATATAACCTCAAAGTTTGTCACTTACCATAAAGAAGAAATAAAACCAATAATCATGCTCTCCTAAAAACTATTTATATGGCAGGACCCAAAACATGAACGAGTGTGTCAACAGTGTGATATGGAGTTGCATCCCTAAAATATATATTTGTTGGAATTAATACCTTGCACCTTGGGGTATTTGATTTTGTGGCCATGTACAATGAAGGAAAGATAATAAAATGTGAAGTACTGCAGTTGTTAGGTTTAAGTGCTGTCTCAAATACTGTTGGTGCAGTGAGGCAAATAGGTGAAGACTGGTTCAGGTGTGCAAAAAGAATAAGCTTTTTAACCACTTGAATCAAGCAAAACAATTCATAAGTGATACCAAAAGGAAGATAGAGCTGGAAAATAAAGAGGATTCTAACGAACCAAGCTATGGTACAGGGCTCTTCTAGATGTTTCAACTTTGGAGCCCATTTTCCATAGGTTCAAATTTTTCTCACTGAAGGAATATTTTCTCAGTTTTTAGTTAATATTTTGATCTGAAGTTTTTGGGAATTGCCTTCGTTGGTATTTTACATACACTGAAATAAGGGTTATGAAAATAATTAATACTTGGCAACATTTTTAGCAAATAGACGCTCTAAAATGTGGGGAAAATGTATAAAAACGAACCAATTATTTTTCAAAAACTATTCAATTTTTTGAAAAACTGTTATTTCAGCTATTATAAGGATATTGAACCTACAAACTGTGAAAACTTCAACTTTCTAGGTGTTAAATTTAGAAAATATTCCTAATATATGTGTCACTTTTAACATTGTCAAGATAGGGCATTCGTGTCCCCTTAATATACGTGTGGAACAAGTAAAATGCTGAAGAGTTCATAGCTGGAGATGTTTTGCTAAATTGTACGCCTATTTCTAGGTAAAAGATCATGATTGGCCATTTCGGACTCAGGTAGAATATATACAAATGCTTGATTAGCGGGGATAAAGAATGAATTAGTCAAAAGCAGGCATGATAAACTTGCAACATAATAAGGCAATGATTTTACAAGGAAAATTCTAAAACTACGAAAGGGAGAAATCCAGAGAGAGCATTAGCTTATGTAAAACCCGAATATCAGTATCAAAATACTGATTGTATTACACCAGTAGCACTGACATTTTCTGAAACTGCCCTCTGATCGCCATCGCACATAAGCCGCATTTGTGTGAATATCTATTGTAAACATAGGTATATATGCACAGGGATTTGTGTTTTGCGGTTAGCCCACGTACCCTATCATGTTCTCTGAGGGAGCCTTCACCATTTCATAGGGTTTCCTTTTATATTATTCTATTCGTATAAAATTCAATTCTTTTATCCCTTCTATGTTGATCATGACATATTATCCAGAAATCCCTGACATTAATAAATACGAAATTGGTTGCTTGTAACTCACCTTCTAAGAGCATGTTCAGCACGAGTGTAACGAACTACTCTGAAACTATGTTATTGATCTACGTCAGGCTATTTATTATTATCATTATTATTATTACTATTGTTAATATTATTACTATTATTAATATTATTACTACTATTATTATTGTTGTTGAACCTATTAAAACTTGGAAACACAGGTGCTTGTAATTTGAATGACGTGCTAGAGGTAGTATCTGTAAGCACCCATAACAAAAAAGAGGTCAGCATTTATTAGACGTCCCTCCTATATTTCCTAATAATGTAAAATTGCATGCAGTATATAGATAATATTATGTGGAATATTATAACGGTGAAATATAAAACTGCTTAGCAGAAAATAGTCCTCCTTTGGTGATGACTATTTTGTGTGTATAATCAGACAACCGACAGAACTAATAAAATGGCAATCTTTGGAAATATGGTCTTTGATGTTAGTTCTAATTCCGTTTTCCTTAATCTCTCAAATAACGTGATACCGTTCCGCAAAAATAGTTTCCTATTTAGATGCTTTACATTTTTCCATCACAATTGAAGCCGTAAGAACTTGTACGCTATAACATATTTCATGAGAAATAAAAAACTATAATCTTCAAGAACGGATATAGATTAAGCAAGATTGAAAAATGTTATTGGGAGGGAACAGGGTTGGAGGTAGTGAGGAAAATTGACTACCTAGGAGTTAGGCTTAACAGTGTATGGAATTGGGGTGAACGGAAGAAAAATGTATTGGCAAAGGGGAAGAAATCAATACAGGAGCATCTGTCAAAAATACCAGAAATGAAAATTTCATGACCAGAAAGGCTATACAGCGCTGTGGTGTAAGTGAGGATGCTATATGCAGCAGTAACACGGTGACTGGGAAAAGGTTGAGAAAATGTAGAGATAATACACAGAAATTGTTGTGCAATAATATTGGGGTTACCAAGGAGCTCACCAAGTGGAGTAGCACAGACTGAACTGGGGAGATTAGAAGCAAAAGGTAATATGGTAGAAAGAGCAGTTATTATTGGTTTAGAATACATTCATTGGAAGAAAATGATATAGTAAAACAATGCATGGTTGTACAGGAGAAAATGGGGAGAACAAAACTTGGAGGAAATAGGTATGGGGAAATATGGCCGGAAAGAAACAATAAAACAAAGGGTTACAGGAGGGAAATTAGAACAAGGGTGGAGGATATAGAAAAGCAAGAGATTCTCAGTAGATTCAACAGCGAAAGGTCATTAATAGATTAAAAATGGAATGAAACAGAGAAAAATACATCGATGTATGCAGTAAAGAGGCCAGAGTGGGGTATGTATGGGCTAGGACGGGAATAATGAACTTAAGTGGCATGATAAGGAATAAAATGGGGGAGAGATGCAGAAAATGCAGTACATTGTATGATAATTGGCATTATATTTTGCGTTTTAATGGTAAGGGTAGAGGAAGCGAGAATCTAATACCCAAACAATGGATTGATTTCCCATTAGACTTAAAAGTTAGGAAACATTTTATTTACAAATCAGACGAATACATCGAGAAAGCAGGCAAGTATTTAGGAAAAATGAAATAGTTGAAATAGTTAAATGAACTATGAGGAAATAGGAAAAATGGAAAAGGATATTGAGGGGTAAAAGAAATTAGTGGCCGTAATGAACTTCCCCTTTATATATAAGACGTGTTAAATATATAAGCAGCTCCAAGGGATAGGGATTGTTCATTGTCTTCTTTCTTTAGAAGGTTAAAGAAATAACTGCTGGGCTCCAGTAGCTAAGGTGTAAATTCTAGTTGGTTTCCAGTTGGAATTGCTGCTGGCTTCCAGTTCTAGTAATAGATCACATTACTAGATTTAATTATACTTATTTCAATATTTTACTATACGTAGTAGAAATATGTCACAAATGTGTTCACCAGTTTTTATTATGCACAATATATCCTTTCAACGCATTAATAAACTAACTTTTAGCTTTATAACATGCTTCGGAAAACACGAATGCTACGAGAAAAGTATGTTTTAATAGTATTCACATTTTCCTCCCGCATTAAACTCTTAATGGGATCCGCATTAGAAGAAACCATAAGAATTAATGTATAATGAAGTTGATTTTGCAGACTATTTATGTAAAACTGCGAAGTATAGGTTGCTCATATCTTTATCTTAAAAGTATAAAATATTAAGAACTGTCGTTAAAACCGTTTTTGAGAAGAAAATATTAAACATTTTCCCATGTAATTGCTTTGTTTTGTATCACAAAAGGGTTTGAATACCGTCGCGCGCGCGAGGGTTAATATGTAAGTGAAAACTTCAATAAAATATAAGCTTAACCTATTACTTCTTTTCCCATAGTAGGGAGAGTACAAAATATACCTTCCTGTCCCTAGCTCTATTTAGTTGACTGTTTCACACAGACATGTGTAAGTAACGTATGGAACGAATTGTCCTATTTTCTAGGTTAACTGTTTAAGCCAGGTTGCACAGAGACCCAGTTTATCTTTTTCACCCGATTTGCAGTGACTTTGTAGCTGTTACACTTGGACCATGGCATCGTATTTGTGCAGCGTGATAAATAATATCCTTTGGGAACTGGAGCAGTTAACCTCTTATTTATCACAACTTACATGGAAAACTCTCCCGAATAGCTATCCATTTCTCCAACATACCCGCAATACTGATACTTGAGATACGTCAGAAACTGTTTTAGGTCTTTAAGGGGTGTTGAAAGCTATATTAAACGCAAAAGTTACTTTCATACGCATTTGTGGATACATTGCTGTGGTTAAAAGAACCATTTCTACGTTTAAAACTATATGACCAAATTTTAAGTTTAATGCATTTAAAGTATACAGGATTGTTCCGTTGCATAACAGGAGTGTAGAAAGTTGGGTTTGGCGTTTTGGTGATTTTATTTCTAAAACTTAAATTTTATACTCAGGTTGTTTCTCTTCAAGTGGGTTTAATTATTGCCTACAATTGTTAACGACTATAACGTTATAAAAATAGCGTTTTAATGTGCCCTTGTTGGGCACGAAACCCAACAAGGAATATTTCATTGGTCAAGTTAGTTGTTTTGTAGTCGAGAATAGATATCAACGCAGGCAGTTTTGTTATCCCAAGGTGAGTGGTTCTCATGTAATGGGCAGTTGATAGTTTGACGCGTGACGTCACGGGCTCCACTGCACTAACAACGGCTTACGCATTAATACCCACTAGGTGAGAACCAGCAGTCCAACATCTGCTTTGAAAATAAGTGGACGTGGTATTCATCCCTATCAACTTGAAGCAAAGAAGTGCGATTTTTAAGATTTAAACCATTCTGATAGAGACTCCAAGACAGTGTGAACACTGAAAACCGTGTTCGTTCCATCTAGTGGTGTAAATGTAAGCAGTACTACTAATAACCAATTACCAATTCAATTACCAATGAATAATGATGAGGGGATGTGGGAAGTACATGTTGTTAAGACTATGAAAATACAAAATTGATTACTGGTGATTTTCTGTATCACAAAGCATCCTAATTTTGACAAAGTAATTATAAATTGTGATGTTTTGAGTATCGTAAGGCATAACAGAGTTTAAAACAAAACGTAGAGCTAAAAGGAAATTACTCAACGCCAGAAATCCTGTTAATAAAACCTGACGATAGTCCTACTACACACAATTTACAGCGTGAATTAATTCTTGGATTGTTATACAACATATATTTCCTTTTGATTTCAGTACCTAGTTCACATTATACTTCTGAATTATTGTTTGCTTTTCATCACATATTTTGAATTCTTTTTCTCTAATTTTATCATCATTGCCTTCACTGTCAGTCTCATTGCAAGTAAACTGTCACATAGCTCGAATGCGTTTACATGCTCTAACTTTATATAATTTTTGTCGTTTGCTTTTAAAGATGGTGAAGGAACAATTATCTCACTATTATGTTAAATTTTCCTTTTATTAGGAACAGTTCCAGGTTTTAATAAAGGCGCTCTGAAATTTTCATTGACAGAAGTTGCATTTTAATAACTGTAACTGTGTCCATAAAATGGAAGGAATACAAACCAGTACTAGGACCAGGCCAAACATCTTTTCTACTGCAAAATTCTAGCCATATTCTTTATCTTTCGGGAGATTTGTCTCTGTTTGTAGACGAGTGGAAGTGAGTTCCCTTCGTGTTTCGCTTCCCACTTTGCAACCATATCAACAACATTGAGGCATTTTATTTTTTACAATGTAACATTGTTTGTGTAATACTAAATTAATTCAGTCACACCATCATGAAAAACACTATCATAAAGTACACTACTCTTGAACAAAAACAACTCATAAAAACGATTAGAGCACAAGCAGGAGTGATCAAGTTGTGAAATCCCACGTGCCTGCATTGCGCGATGGAGTTGACGTATGACGTGTTTATTATTTCCTTTGCACACCGATAACGTTACTACGTTGTAAAAAACAGTCTTACCGTATTTTAAAACTCTTCTCCTTCATTTCAGAACAACCATGATTTTTGTTTCGTTTCCCTTTAAGTGAGTGCTTTTGTTGACATAAATAGTACATGAATTACTCTTCAACAATGAAATTCTCCAAAAGAATCTTTCTGGTTAATCGAAATTACAGAACAGCAGATACCAATACTCATTTAAACGGTAAGCACATTTCAGCATCAAATTCAATATTGAATCACCCAGAACTCTAAGAACCGCAACTCTTGAATTCCAGTGTCAATATTATAGAATTGCATTTTAAAGGACAATTACATGTAAATATAAATTCTAATCTATAATGGGGAGAAATAACAAAATATTTTAGAGTCTACCTGTTCTGTCATTTTTCAAGATTTTTTTCTATCACTAACTTTACAATTTTCAACCTTTCCGTTGTGGTGTATAAAATATTACCTTACATGATTTAGTAAAGGATAGATTGTGATAATGTAGCTGAACTTTTGCTACAAATTTAACATTGTTTCTTTGCTAACAACGCCGTAAATTGTCAGGATTATATCAGCAACGCTGGTATGCCGAAATTTCGTCCCACAGGAGTTCCTTTGCATGCCAGTAAACCTAGTGACATAGGACTGACGTCTTTAACGATATTCAAAAACCGCCGGATTTGAACCCGCGGCCTTAGTTTGAGTAGGTTAGTGTCTAAGCCACTGAGTCATCCAGACCGTCGTTTTGACGAAAGGTTTTGATCTGATGAAAGGAAAAGCTGCCAAAGTCAGGAATTAACAATGTTTTTGCTAAACTTTGTAATTGGCGTGTCGATTTTTAAGACTTCGCCTATTGATTTCTCCGTCAGCTCAAAATATACCGGGAGACCCCATTGGATGTTACATATAATTACTGTGTTAATTACGTGTAAAATAAGTCAGTAAAAACCACATGAAAAGGTTGAAAATTGTCTGATTTACAAAATATTGTCGCGTTGGCCGCCAGTATAGAAGAGTAAAAGTCCGCTAAGTAACACGCGATAGATGTGGCTTTGGAAAATGCCGTGCAATGCAGTTGTTCTGGAAGGTTCGAGAAAAGTTGCCAGCAACTGTCGAAGCTAAGCGAACCGGCAGAAAGACACCTGGTATGTGATTGCGTGGTAAAACGAGTGAGTGAGTGAGTGATTAGGGTTTAAGGGCCCGTCAACAGCTAGGTCATTAGAGCCCCTGGTAAAACGATCGTGAGTTGACAGAATCGATGAGTTTTTGGTTAGACTTGGCAAATGATTGTAAGCGAAGAAGTAGCGGTGACGTAAGAATTGTGTATAAGTTATACTTGTTTTTATTATGATCGATTTTTAGTTATTATAATTAAAATAAATAAAGAGTGATAACGGTAATTGGACTTAAAATTTTGTTGCAATATATAAAAGTGATAAAATGAAAAATGTGGAAGAACGCTAGGATAGTAAACCGCAATAATTACCACCTCTTTTCTGTGATATTAAAAATAAACATTTTCTATCCGTTAATGTGTCTAGTACAATGTTTCAAAGCAGAGACAAATTCTTTCTGGAGTAAACTTATCTAAGTAATTTTGAGAACCCGCTCATTATCAAACTTCTAATCTTGACAGCAAATGCATACAGGCACCACAGTCAATATCAACGGGCTGCCAGCTTGAGCCCCATACACGAGAGATGAACGATGGGCCGCTGTCACGGTGAGATGTTAATACCATGCTATCCCCGACCGAAATGTCTTTGGTGACCTATAGACCACTAGCTATCGTAGCTCCTCAAATACATCTTGATGCTGAGTGGGTGGCACGACCGTTCGTGTGGGAGAAAAAATCTCCATGGAGTTTTAAAAACACTTCCATTGGCATCACACTTTTTTATCTAAACGGAAAACATGCGCTACAGTATATAAGATGGCAAACTCAGCTAAGCGAAGCCGCCAATGTAAGCGTTGCCAACTGGTCACAGTAATAGATAAGAAACGCAGCGCTGTCAACCATAATTGTGGTGGCTGCACATAATGACGATCAAAGAAGATAAATCTGTCAGTGTTATGTATGATAAAACTGATATTCAAAGAATACTATTAAGATTGTGTTTATGTAAAATCTAGCTTCCTTGGACTTTCCCATTATTGCATGAGTTTTAGGCCTGTAGAATTCGAAATTCAGGCAGATTTTCCTTGCCTTTGAATTAACTAATTGAGGCCAACGAGGAAAAGACAATGAAGAGACGACTTCAACATTTGGTAGAATAACATGCCACGAGTGAGATTCACCGTACATTAGAAAGCGCTTAATGCTCTGGTTTAGTTACTGCTCATAAATACCTAATAAGCCGTTTCGAGGTTTATTTAATGTAATTTATAATAACGAGTGTGATTGTAGTGATTAATAGTATTACTATTGACATTAATAGGTTTTGTAATGTAATTACGATAAACCTAATAATGTAAGATTTAAAGCTTTCACGGCGCACGTTATTTATTACAGTTTCACAGGCGATCAGCCGTGTGAGGTTTGAAAATATTGAGCTTTCGGCCATTCTAAACTCCATGGCCTTCGTCAGAATGAAATGACCGTTAGCCAAGAGCCAAGAGCCAAATCAGGTCGCTCGGGTTTACCCGAGCAGGATGTATGCCCACGGTACCTATCCATTTAGTATGGATTTACCCGTGAGGTATGAAAGGTGTAGTCAATTTGCACAAGCTATTTATGTCAGTGTCAGCCAATGGTGATGATTGGTTACTCTCTCTTGCTATTGACGTGGGATATGAGTGCCAATTGGAATGTCTACCCATCCTGGGGCACCCATGCCCCTCTGCTCACTTAGCAAAGGTCAGCTTGTCTAACCAGCAAGTCAAGCAGTGTCAAATAGCGAGAAACCGAATGCATTGGAATGTTGGTGAAATGAGGAAGCAGCGAAGCTAATTAGCCCAAGACATCCTTGGGTAAACGATAGCTTTTGCACCTCCTGGGAAGATGGTGATTATATTGACCCAGGGTATTTAACAGCTGGTTAGGGTGTGGCGTAAGTTTAGCATACATTGAGCGGGCTCTTTCAGGCTCAAAATCCACAATGTATGGAATGCCAGAATGAGTGTGGAGGATATGGGAAGAAAATCTACGGTCAGTATAGTAGATCATCCTAAGAGCCCTGTTCTGCACGACTTGCAGTCTGCGGATGGTGGTTTGAGCCACGAATCCCCATGCCTCGTATCCATACAGGATCAGGGGAGGGATGATCACACGATACAAGCGTAATTTGAGACGTGTAATTCTTGTGGATCTTAAGATGTGATACAGCTTCCCTAGAGCTCCGTGGCCCTGGGCAGCTTTAGCTGTGACATGCTTGGTGAAGGTAAGTCCTCGGTCGCGTTGTACACCAAGGTACTTGGCAGTGTTGACCCAAGGGATTCTCCTGTGACCAGGTGTCAGGTCCCTATCTTGCCTATAGGTACGAATTTTACCTATCAGAAAAGCAGAGCTTTTCTGTGGACTGATGGCCATCCTCCACTTTTCACTCCATCTGTCTACGGCGTCGAGGCGTCTTTGCAATGGGGGAAGGCAGTAACGTAGATTTTTGTTAAGGGCCAGTATGAGGACATCATCGGCATACTGGCACGTAACAGTACTGGGTTCGAAGTGTGTACCTCCTACGTTATTGCAGAGCCTATATCGGAGGGGGTGAGCCTTATGCATATGACCCAATACGTGCGGTTGCCTTTGAAGATTTTCAATTGATCCATGCACTCGAGCCATAAGATTCTCCGCTAATGTTACAGGAGTACCATACATCATACTCTTCACACAACTCCACAGAAAATAGTCGAGAGGTGTCAGATCTGGCGACTGTACTGGCCATAGAACTGGTCCTACTCCACCAATCCATCGATTTGAATATGCAACGTTCTGGTGATTCCACAGATTTACATCAAGGTGTGCTGGATCTTGGTCGTCGGGTCCTTATCCAGTTCCTTGAAAGAGGGATACTGGATAAGGACCCGGCGACCAAGATCACCAGAATAACTACAAATCTCATAAAGAACTCCAGCCTAACCACTGTAGTACAGAAAAACACCATTCCACACGCAGCAGCTCCACCTAGACTCTACGGACTGCCAAAGATACACAAGCCTGAAGTACCCCTTCGACCCATTGTGAATGCCATAGGCTCACCTACTTACCTGCTTGCCAAACATCTTACCACTCTACTGAATCCGCTGGTGGGTGACAGTCAACATCATATTGCAAATTCCAGCCACTTTATACAGAAAATTTCAGCGCTGAAAGTGGACCCAGATGATATTTTGGTGAGCTTTGATGTGGAATCCTTGTTCACCAGAGTGCCGCTAGAGGACTCACTACAGCTCTTATCTGAACGGTTTCCGGAAAACATCACCCAGCTCTTCAGACACACGCTCACTTCCACATACTTCAGTTACAATGCCCAGTTCTTCGAACAGACGGATGGTGTAGCCATGGGTTTACCGTTGTCACCTGCTATTGCCAACTTTTCATGGAGAGCTTGGAACATACTGCCCTGGATACCACCTCAGACAAACCAAAGGCATTCTTCAGATACGTGGATGATACCTTTGTTATCTGGCCACATGGAAAAGGAAAACTTTCCGCCTTCATCAAGTTTACCATGGAAGTTGAGAACGATGGCTCACTCCCCTTCCTAGATGTTCTGGTCTAAAAGAAGCCGGACGGCACCCTAGGTCACACGGTATACAGGAAACCAACACACACCAACCGCTACTTGGACGCCTCCAGTCACCACCATCCTACTCAAAAGAAGACAGTGATCTCCACCTTGTTTCACCGGGCTTTCGATATTGCGGATGAAGACCACATTAAGCAGGAACTTAAATACCTACGAGACACATTGCTAAAAAACGTATACAGTGATAACGACATCAAAAAGGCATGCAAGAAGGTTGAAAACAATCGAAACAACCCCCAACGCCTCACTCAAAGGGTGGATAGCTGGCCGAACAAAGTCTACATACCATTCTACGGTTCCGTCTCAAACAATATCTCCCGCATACGCGCTAGGTATAACGTCAAGACCATCTTCACGCCTCCAAAGAAGATCCAAGAATACCATAGGCCGGTAAAAGAACCACTTCGACTCAAGGTCCCAGGAGTTTACAGAATTCCTTGCGAATGTGGTAAAGTGTATGTAGGCCAAACAGGACGTACAATAGAAGAAAGGTGTAAAGAACATCATCGCAATATCAGGCTCCTACAACCAGAGAAGCCAGCAGTGGCCGAACATTGTATAGAGTATGTCCACAAAATAAACATTGAAGACATCAAAGTTCTGGAGCATACGGACAAATACTGGGACAGAGTCATTAAGGAAGCCATTCAAATCAAACTACATCCAAACAATTACAACAGGGACCGCGGACTTCAGCTAAGCCCTGCCTGGACAATAGCCATTTGCCCCTGGGTGATGGTCATTAAGGGGTTATCCTCCCTATGGGAGGCGCCCTTGACCTTGGACCATTCCGGGATTAGATCCCTTACTGGTTAATGATGGTAGAATTCAAAGAAGACGGTGGTTAGATGGTGGAGTATAAGTTGTGGATGAAGAATTAAAAGATGGTATGAAAGTGTATTGTGTTGGGACGATGTTTTTTTTAATGGATATGGTATACTGTTGATTATGGGGATGGTGATTTGTCAGAGTCAGTTATTGGTAAGTACCAGTCTGGGTCGCTTGTATGTCTCGCCGGGGTCTATGTCGTACTCCCCGAGACCTCTTATAAGTTCGTTAAAACTGCCTGGTAGTCTGGCGTAAAATGTGTTGGCAAGGCTCTTGATATAGTCGATGAGCGTTGGGAGGTTGAGGTCTTTATGTATGTTCTCGTTGGGGATGTACCAATCAGCGGCTACTGAAGCTCTTAGGTAGCGGTTCTGCAGTACCTGTAGTGGGTAGAGATTGGTCCTCGCTGCAGCACCCCAGACTTGACAAGCGTAGGTTATAGCTGGCCTTATAACTTGTTTGTACACTAGGATTTTATTCCTTAGTGACATTACGGATTTTTTATTGTACAAGGGGTACAATAATCCTAAACGTCTGTTGATCTTGCAGACTAGGCTCATGATATGTGGCTTCCATGTCAGCTTCACATCCAATTTGACGCCTAAGTAAGTGGCTTCCGTCGACCAGGGAATGTCAACTCCTGACAGACGTAGGTTGTTCACATCCTGTAGATGACGTCTCGTAAAAGTGATGGCCGTGGATTTGGCGGCATTGATGTTTAGTCGCCACGTGGCAAACCATACAGTTAGCATGTCGGCATAGCGTTGCAATCTTTGCACTGCAATATCGTGATGTGATGAGTCTGAGGTTATTGCAGTGTCGTCAGCAAAGAGGTATAAGTTGCAGCCCCTATGAGTAGGAAGGGTGTTGATGTATGTCAGAAATAGTAGAGGCCCCAGAACACTGCCTTGGGGTACCCCTGCGTTGGTGCCATATGGTTGTGAGTGTATGCTGTCCTTGGTGACAACAAACGTCCGGTTTGTGAGAAAATTGCTTATCATGTGTACCAGATATGACGGGGTGTCGTAGTGTATAAGTCGATGTAGTAGACCTTGATGCCAGACAGTATCGAAGGCCCGTGATATGTCCCAGAAGAGGGCTGCAACATAGTGCCGATGGTTAAATCCACGTATAACATCATCCACGATACGTAGGAGTTGATGTGTGGTAGAGTGCTGTCGACGGAAGCCAAATTGTTCTGGTCGAAGGATGTTATGGTTGTCTAGGATGTTTTGAAGTCGGTTTTGGAGCACCTTTTCGAATAGTTTACTGATGGCCGGTAGTAGACTTATAGGTCTATGGTTTCCTGGATGTGCAGCATTCTTTCCCGGCTTAGGCAGTGTGATAATGTGGGCATGTTTCCATGCGGCCGGGAAATGTGCTAGTCGCAGAAGACTATTGAAAAGGTGCACAAGTATAGCAGTCCAGTTTGGTGGTAGAGATTTGAAAGCAGCATATGGCAGGTTGTCATTGCCCGCCGCTTTGTATGGACGGACAGAGGCCACTATTCTGCTAACTTCCTCTATCGTGGTCAGGCACACTTCTTCAGCGTCGAAGGGTTCGTCAAGGTATTCGCGAACTTTTTCTTCGACGTCGTTAGTCAGCTCATCGTCGAGACTTTGCGCAGGATGGAATGTCGAGGCAAGATGTTCAGCCATCAACTCAACTTTTTCTCTCATAGACTGGGCAACTCTATTGCCGTCTGAGAGTGGAGGATCGGAAGAGGGAACTCGCAATATAGCCTTAGACATTCTCCAGAGAGAAGAGTCCTCTGTATCAAGAGTGCCCAGGCGTCGTTCCCACTCTTCATTACTGTGGTCTTGAAGCTCCAGTTTGACGATGTTCTGGAGACGATTCCACTCTCTCTTATCTATGGGACTGCGTGTTTGTTGATATTTGCGCCGTGCCTTGTTTTTTGTGGCTATGAGCTGACGTATGGCTTGCGGAAGTGGCTTCATATCCTGGAAGAAGCGACGTCGAGGAGGAGTGGCTTGAGACACAGCTGCAGTCATGGTGCTGGTTATTTTGGATGCGAGTTGGTCTGCATCTTCAGTATTGAGGCATGGCTGGATTTCAGGCTGTTGTTCTGCCATTAGAGCTTTGTATTTATCCCAGTCGGTTTTCCGCGGATTTATGCTGTTAGGACGGCTTTGGGTGTTGGCCGTGCCTTGAAAAACAAAAGCACCGGGTAATGGTCCGACGAAAGCTCAGGGATGGAGAAGATTTGGGGATGGCACCGGATGTTTTGTACAATGGCGATGTCCAGCCAATCAGGTGGTCGACGGTCTCCGTAGGTGATGGTTGGAGATGCTGGAGCAAGTGCAACAAGGTTACGTTGCTCTAGGTACCTTTCCAGGACCATGCCTCTGTGGTTGCGGATGGTGGAATTCCAGCACGGGCTTTTGGCATTAAGGTCTCCCATGGCTATGGTGGCCGAGCCAGGTGTGAATACAGCGTCCAGGTCTTGTGTGCTGATTCTTCTGCCAGGTAGTATGTATAGGGAGTATACATTAAGCTGACCTCTGTCAGTAGCCAATTGGACGCCAGTTCCTTCCAAGCCTTGAGTGGTGATTAGCTGGAGACAATGATGCTGTATATTGCGGCTGATGTAAATAGCCGTGCCCCCATAACCGTCGTCCCGGTCGCTTCTATGGCAGATCATTCCTGGAATAGTGGCTTTCTGGTTTCCAGACAGATGGGTCTCCTGGACCAGTAGAATGTTGATTTTATTAACTGCAAGAAAATTCCTCACTTCTTGCAGTTTGCCACGGATGCCGTTAGCATTCCAGGAACAGATCCTGATCCCGAGAAGGTTGGTAAGCTGATTACTTCTGTCCGCCATATTTACTCATAAACGTAAACACGGTGTGTACCAGGACGGTTTGCGAGGCAATTGTAGCAGGTCTCTGTGCAAGGGCTTCAGCCAACACTGATGCGAAGTCCGCCTGTAGATGGAGTGGAATTTTTTCCATTAAGCTCAAGAAATGAGCGTCAGGCACTAAAGGAGATGCAGATGGTGGTGCTGGCTGTGGATATGCCAGTAAACGTTTCTGGGCTGTTTGCCGAGGCGGTAGTGGGACATATTGCCCAGCTGGAGTACTTGCGTGTACGTTGGGAGCACCTTTAGGGGCGGTCCTGATAGTGGTTGGTGCAGTTGGTAGCTGTTGTGGAGCAGTTGTTGAAACAGCAGGTACAACTGCAGGCGAAACCAGAGGTATTTCTGGTTGTGTAGAATTAGTACTACTTGGTTGTGATTGAGTCATGGACGTCTTAAGTGCTGCAGCATAATCCGTGTGTTGCACGGGCTCAATTGGGCCCAGTCCAGGAAAACGGGCGCCACGGAATGCCTCCTTTGGCAGACCTAGTGGATTTCCACTTTTAGGTGCAGCGTCGTAACGCGTACGTTGACCGTTTTTATTGAGGTGCATCTCAATGCGCGCTTCTTGCCACACCGGGCATTTTGCGTATCTGCACGAGTGCTCACCTCCACAGTTGTAGCACTTTTGTTTAGTGCCTTGAATTCCAGGCAGTTGGCAATCCTGACGTTTATGTCCTTGCTCACCACAAAAGGAGCACACAGGTTTTAGGTGACATCCAGCTGCACTATGCTGGAACTGCTGGCAGTTGGTGCATTGCAGTGGTTTTGCAGGAGGACGATATGCCTCTACGCGGATGAGCGCATTAAACATACGCGTTTCTTTATAAATGTTGTTGGAGTGGGCCTCCTTCTTCAGGGCCACTCTAAAGTGTGGTAATAATCGTGGAGGCTGACTACGATTTGAACGTAGTTAGCCCACTCGTTCCACAGCGTAGTTTAAGGCTTTCAGGTGTTCAGCCACTTCTGCCTCAGTGATGTACATCGGCAGATCTTTCAATGTGACGTACATCAATTTTTCATCTGGCAGCAAGGTGGATAAGTACTGCACAGAAGCTTCATTCAGTACTTTTCTTATGGCACGGTGGTCTTCCGGACTGCTAGGTACAAACGCCACAGTACCACTCATGTTTCTTACGTTGAATTGCACGTTCGGGTGTGAAGTGCCCAAAAATTTCGTTAAATCCCGGCCTTGCTTGGGATCACGCAGAAATATGGGAGTGGTCTTGTTGGATTTTGGGACTGTGGCGTTGTTCTGTGTGATTGCAGTGGCGCCATCAGATGTGTCCATGTTAGTGTCATTAGCTGTAGAAGTTGCTACAGGTGCAGTTTCAGCGTTGCTATTTGAAGCTAGTGGCTGAAACCTGTTTGTAATTGCGGTGGTGGTTTGTTTAGAGGAGGGCCCAACATTCCTCTTTCTTTTAGAGCTGGCAGTTTGCCACTCTTGGCCTTGTGTGGTGTTAGACCTTACATAGTCGGCTATGTAAGAATCTATGGCCTCAACACGAAGTTTGTGTGCGGCCATCGTTTTATATAGTGTGGCAAGATCAGCTCGCGACACACTATTGTCGTTTAGATTCTGCAGGAGATGCTGGTCTGCCTGCGCGATGTATAAGGCCCTTGCCTTTTTTTCATTAACGAGAGTGGCATACACGTCGGTAGATATTGGAGACGGTGGGCTTATAATTAGTGGCTGGTCCATAAATAGTTGCAGATTTCCTCCCTGTAAATAATAGGTGGAAGGAGTAGGATGTGGTGTTTCTGCATGCATCGGAGTAGGATGAGGTGCTTGAGGTGTAGATTGAGTCGACATTTTATTTCTTGGTGTGTCAAAACTATGTCTGTCAAGTCAAGTATGTTTAGTATAAGCGAGTGCTGGGTGGCTCAGATAACAGAGGGCCCGGACCGTTAGGCGCCTTATCAGTCAAAAGACTGATGGCTAGGACCTTGTTACCTTACCCGCTTGGTGAAGTTGTCAGGTAAGTTAGTGCTTTAAAAGCACAAAATTGGTCTCGAAGAACTGCCAAATATCGACGAAATTCTTCAACCAATCCGCTGCTCCAATATAACAGCCAATCCCTTGGCTGCGTAGTCTTCCACAAAGAAGATAATGCTGTCTCGGCGGCTGATGCAACAGCATACAACGTTGCGTATAGCGCTCGACGAGCAAAAGCCAAACACGTCCGTTCGCTATGAAGTTCACGGACGAACTGACAATAGCCATGAAAGAGCACTCGTAGGGGGGTCGTTAAGGGGTTATCCTCCCTATGGAGGCGCCCTTGACTATTTCCATACCGGGTTATAAACCCTTACTGGTACAGGGATTTTTGTAGTAGAAAGATGGTGGTTAGATGGTGGGGTTTTTTATTATGATGGGGTTATAATGAATTATGAATGAATGTTGTTGTTTGTTATTTTTTTTTATCATGGTTTGGGCCGATTTTAATCGGTCAGGGATTTGTCAATACAAGTCTGGGGCGTTTATATGTTTCACCGGGGTCTATGTCGTACTCCCCAAGTCCACGTATTAGCTCATTGAAGCTGCCTGGCAGTTGAGCATAAAAGTTGTTAGCGAGGCTCTTGATGCGTTCTAAGAGCGTTGGGATTCTCAGGTCAGCGTGGATGTTTGCATTGGGGATGTACCAGTCGGCTCCTACTGATGTTCTCAGGTATCTGTTCTGTAATACCTGTAGCGGGTATAAGTTGGTCTTCGCTGAAGCGCCCCACACATTCACAACAGCAACTATAGTGATTCTGGTCCAAGTACTGACCCTCAAGAAAACACTGTGGCCGGTGACAAACACAGCGCGAAACAGCAGGCCCAATCACAGATCGTCACCCGCTCATTGGCCAGGGCAACGCAATTACCTTGGACCACACAATGTGCTGGTCCTCCCACATAAAAAATAGCGCCAACAAAGGCAGACAGCGGCTAAAGTTATGCGCCCCCATCTTCCGCAGCAAACAGCTGCAATTGAAGTCCAAACTCGTCCTGTATAAAGCTTTCATCCTGTCAGTGGTTCTTTACGCGTGTGTGGCCTGGGCAAACGCCTCAAAAACCGCCCTGAAGACTATCCAAACCCTCCAAAACCTCTCCCTCCGGAAAATCCTCTCTGCTCCCATCCTAAGCACTAACCAAACCCTTCACCAGGAAATCCAGATCCCTTCCATTCCCGAGGCAATAACAAAAGGAGCCACTGTCGCGTGGACGCGCATCAGAAATCACCAAAATGACGTGATTGCCAATATTGGCAAGGGCGAGCCAAAGCATCGTAAACATGCTAGAATTAAAATGTTCTAGACATTGCATGGCTCGCCGATTGATGCGCGCCCATGCAACCCAGGCCCTAGGCCACACGCTCCGGAAGAGGTCTGTGCCTCGGGAACACCACAGGAGCTGCAACCTGATCCGCACAGGAAAACCGCGGAAAAGCTGTAAATAGTGAAGTGTATATAGTGCAGTATGTGTAAATATGTATATACGAGTGTGTGTGTGTGTGTGTGTGTGTGTGTGTGTGTGTGTGTGTGTGTGTGTGTGTGTGTGTGTGTGATGGGACATATGTGTGGTATGCCCAGGAGTGAGTGAGTGTATGTATCCGTATATATAAATTAAAAAAAAAAAAATATCAAAAACGGACAATCGAAGGACTCAGAATACGCCCAAAAACTGTTCTCGATGAGCTAAAGCTGCTCACCGTATGGTTTTTGATAAGAAAACGCAAACAAGAGTACCCATGTAAATATTATAAATTGTAATTAATGTAAATTTTTAGCCTGTAAGCCGGGCCCCTCTGTACCGGCACCAGGCAAATTTTTCCTGATTAAAATAAGTAAGTAACGGTCATTTCATTCTGACGAAGGCCATGGAGTTTAGAATGGCCGAAAGCTCAATATTTTCAAACCTCACACGGCTGATCGCCCGTGAAACTGTAATAAACTTAATAATGATAATATTGCATAAGTCATATTAAAAATACACAGGAGCTAAAATATCAGTGTTGGCTGGGGCAGTACACCAAAAGAGGAGTAGAGCAGAACAAAACATGCCGTGTTAGACAAGCAGTATTTCAGACACCTATGTTAACGTAATGAGCGCGTCGGTGATATCCAGATAACATCTGGTAAGGAAGAATGCAAACTTAACATCCTGCAACCATTGATTAATGATCACAGATCGAGTAAGATTATGGGCTGTGATCATGATTAATTGAAACTTTTGGGGAGACAGATTTCTGTTTAAGGTGACACAGTCCAGCTTTGTTCATTAGTCAATTTTTTGTGGATTAATAAAATTGAGTGGAACTCTATGTGGAACATATAGTTTACCTTCATCCTAGGTTTGTAATTTATTTTGTATTTTGCTTTTAAACGAAGTATTCTCGATAACACTGCATTTTTATTTTGCATAAACACTCCCTAAGTATTTATATATTATATCGATATAAACGATGTGTTGGGCTTGTCAAAACATTAAACATATCAGTCTCTACATACTTGCGTGAAAATAATTAGCTCACTCATACTTCTGCAAAAGAACTTTACGCCATTTCATATGTTTAGTAGTGTAAAAAGGCAGTGCTAAATAAGAAATAACAATACAAGTTTGCTCCTTCCGCAATACACCCAACTAAAGCTTTGTGTTCTGCGTAGAGTGCATATAAGTTAAGGAGAACAAGGGGCTTGAAATTAATTTTGCTTTTTCTGCCACGTGACAACTACTGCACAGAGAAAGTATTTCATAGCACCCAAAAATTCATCGGAAATGCAGATCTTGACACCCCCTGAATAAATGAGCATCTTTAGAAAACGTTCACGCCGACGCTGTGTACGTGTGTATGTGGGTGGTGTGTTTTTTAACAAATTTATTAACAGCATGTTCCATTCTATATAGAACACTACGTGCTAGGAAATGCACATTACACAATAATACTAATAATTACATAACACATGATACATATCTGAAGTTATAAATCATCAAATGTTTTGCTATTTACAAATTTGCAAGAATCTTTAGATAATTTTCCACTAGTTCATGCTTTGGTGGGGTCAGGTTCTTTCTTTTTTTGTTATGAGTTCTTTTTTTCCCGAAGTTCTTACATTGTAATAGTAAGTGGTCTGTTGTTTGTTCATCCTAGTTGCATCTTTTATTATTCTGAACTGCTTGTAGTAACTTTGTAGTTTTCCACGCCAAGTTACACCGACAGCAGCAAAGCGGGCCAAGGAGTGGGTTCTGACTTGCTTATCAATCACCAGAGAAGGACAAATCACGCACGTACTGAAGTTTAAGCTCCAAGGTAGATGATCAAGCAACGAGGCAGAACAGGTGGCAATACTAAGAGCGTTAGAGCAAATTAATTAAATCACAGATGTACTGGGTGGCACTTGTACTAGATAGCCGTAGGTCCTGCAACTCTTTTAAGGCACCAAGGATTGCCTGCCCATTTACGCCAATGCCGGATGAATGGGCTACCTGGTAGAATGCAAAATAGTCCCGGCCTACTCTGACAGCAGAATAAGAACAGACTCGCTGAAGAACCTCAAAAGCATTGTTTCCAAATAGAGCAAATCGGGAATCAAATAAGACTACTTGAGCTAGACAGCTGGAAAATATATGTGGGATGAGTAAAAGGGATCCTGGGAGCCGAGGAAATGAGATGGCGGACAGACTCATGATAGAGGCAATCGAAGCACAAGTTGATATAACTTATCAAAAAGTATCTATAGCAATACTACGAAAAGAAATCAGAGACCAACATATCTCCGTCTGGCAAAAAGAATCACAGAAATCAAAGGAAATTGCATTCTGCTTCTCGAATGCAATAAAACGACTTAAGAGGACTGCACCTACCATGGTGTGTGTGTCTGTGTGTGTGTGTGTCTATGCGAGTGAACAAAGTAACTCAAAACCTACAGTCAAATTAATGCTAAACTTAGTACTTAAGTTCAGTATCTTCCAAAGATTTTAAATCAAAAAAAAAAAAAAAAAAAAAAAAAAAACTACCTACTCCAGACTGCTCTTTACATATAATATGTATTCTTACCTTTTATTATCCTAAAATGCCTAAACATGCCGTAAGTTTAACACATTTACCTAAGAAATGAAAATCTGTATTCCATTTTGTTGGAATAGTCTTGTATGAAGTCCCCTTCGTTCGAAAGGAATTTCCTATGATTTTATGTAACTGGTAGCACATACCATGGACGAAAGCTTACTACATAAAAATAGGATAGGATTTACTTCTGTTAATGTTTCATGGCATTAGCTGTTTGGAAAATCCGCTGTTATTGCTTTGAATTTTTGAAAGCTTTTGTCAACTTTTGATGTGAACTTAGATTGAGCTGTATAAACTTAGGCTTTCACGGCCGGTGTCTGGACTATTAGACAAGTTTAGTTCTTCCGGGCTTGTAGGCCGTGGTCTAGAAGGCATTGTAGATACCAACGTTTCGCCAAGTACTGCGCCAAGTACTGATGATGCCAAGAGTACTTGGCGAAACGTTGGTATCTACAATGCCTTCTAGACCACGGCCTACAAGCCCGGAAGAACTAAACTTATCTATTAGATTGAGCTGTTCCTTGCAAAGTGCTAGTAAGAGAATTAGGTGTTCAGGCTTAGCATATATCCTCTGACTTGAGGCTCGCTTTTAAAAATGTAGTATCACTTCGGTTTCCTGCATTCATGAAATATACAAACGATTGTCTCTGTGGTCTGGTGGTTGCCATGCTAACTTCCAATCCCAGAGACCCCAGATTCGATTCCCGGATAGAGGGTGGTAACTTTTCCTCAGTGAGGACTATTCATCATTCTCCTCATGATCTGGAAATATGAATGAGGGATTAAATGCATGCGTGAGATTTAATAGAAATATGACAAACTGATGGCAAAATGCCAAAGACCCTTCCTCCCCCCCCCCCCAAAAGGAATGTAATAAATTTGTTTGTGGAAATATCATCATTATTAAATTGCTAATCTTACCCATTAAATTAAGCCTCCCAATTTGTGGTCCATGGTGCCATTCTTGTATCCTCCCCCTCCTACACCTGCATTACGGCAGTCAAGCTTGGCGGTGACACAGTGCTAAGAGAATATAAGTAACTTGGACGGTAGACCAGCAGAAGAATAAAATTGGAAAATGTGTTAAGCCTCGTGTCACTTCCATTAGCACCATGCATTAAACTGTGAGCTGGTAGCTTATTCGAATGAATCGTTCGCTATTACCTCATATCACACTCTCGTGTTATTGCATGATGTAGGCTGGAGGCCTTTTCCCGAAAATGCAGGAGTGTTCTCGACCCAAATAATTACAGCACGTATTCAAAGGGCAGTTATTGAACATCATTTAACCAGCAGCCTTACCTATACTTTTGGTGGAATTGGACAGCGAATCTGCATGCTATTGATTCAGAGGAGCAAGATAAAACGTCTAATCAACTAACAAGTTGATTCACTCACGACTTGAATGAGTGGATAAAATCATGTAAATGATAATGACCGCACATCGACTGGTGTTCATATTTATGTTATCCAGTAATAGTGAGCATTAGTTCGTGCGTTAGAGAGTTCTGAAAATGCTTGATTCTTAATGACGGAATGATTCTAGGATAATACCACGGCATACATTTAAGAAACCTTGGTGTAGCAGACACATACCTTTCTATATGTTACATAATGTTAAATGAGGACGGAAAGAAATGTTTTTCTTTTTATTTCATTTATGTAGCCCTGTTTAACTTCTTTGGACATATCGGATGCTTTTACTTGAGAAACAACTGATGGTGTTATTATTCCCTGAACTGTAGAACTTCTTGAAGTTGATTTTGATCATTTTAGCGTTAAAAACACTCAAATTCTCCCATATTCATACTTCCATACGCTATGGGGAATAGGGAATTATTCTGATCAAAAAAAAATTCTCAAACTCATCAGGGACCTATGGATTGAGTTGACCATTTGATCTCAAAGGAAGTCCAATAATATGTTCTTTTTCTTTATCTACGGGGATTAGGCCCATTGATCTATTCCATCTATGTCGTCCGATCGATCTCGTCCTCGGTCTTCCAAAATTTCGATGTCCTCTTGGTTGACATTAGCACATTTGTTTATCTAGTCTTTCACCATTCATTGTTTTAATTTCATGATAAATGTGTTGTTTCTATTTCTCTATTTGTTCTGGTGATGTTGAGTATGTTTAGCTGTTTACACATGTCTTTCTTTATTTTATAACAGGCCTGGGCAACACGCGGGTACCTTGGGCTACCTTCACATTTTTATCTGCTAAACATCCAGTTGTCAGTGCAAGGAAGTAAACATGGTGCGCTTTCTGAGCAGCAGTTGCCCAGCCCTATTTTATAATCTAACAACTTTGGACTTGCAACACTTGAAAAAACTTCATATCTTAAGTTTCTGTTTTACTTTTATCTGACCGGTTTAATGACTAATTTTCAGAGCCACAAGTCAATACAGGCAGAGCTAAAGATACCCAGCACTTCATTCGTGTTGACTGCTAAAAATAGAAAAAAAAATGAGAAATAGTAAGCCAGGGTTAAAACAAGTTTGCTAGTTATCTCCAACGTTACTTTTACATATACATTGACAAAGCATAAACAAAATGAAAGCAGACTATCAACTTCAGTTAGTAATGGATAGATACAACTTAAAAATGTTATCCAACAATACAGAAATGTTATCTATGTATGCTGATAATTGACCCAGTTCATTCCTACGCCAAACTCACTCGTACCTATTACTATGAATCGTGAGGTATGGTTGACACAAAATTTAATGGCAGGTGGCTCAACACAACTTCCAATCAGAGGCTTGCCACGCCTTGCGTATTTTATAATTAAACATGCTGTGAAATCACGCTGTAAAGCCGGTGATATAAACATCATTTGCGTCCACAAAATGTAATTACACATCAGGAAAGAAAATAGAACTGGTCAGGTATCAGCCCCCATTAAATTTTGTATCTGCCATAGTTCGTTCATGAAATAACTACACAGCTTGTCATTCAGGAACGACTTCCTTCACTTTGCATCACTCAGTGTTTCATACAGCCCCAAAACAAACCATTTTCCAATTTTTCTGCGCATTCACGTGGTGTTGTTGGGCTTTAGTTAACTTATATGAATTACCTGAACTACCCATTTACTAAAGCATGAGTGCTTAGCGTACAGTTTTGAAGCATATTTTTTTACGTCACTCGATTGACTGCTGCTTATTATGGGTGCCTACGGCTGCTCACACATGAGTCTTAATCTCGGGTATCCGTGGTGGTTACAGAGAGCGACATTGTAGTTTTTTTTTAGAACACTTTATTTGTTTTATTTTTACACGTTTAAGCTTTGCTGAACAATTTTAAATAGAATAAAACATGCAGTTTAACGTAACCGCTGGAACGAACTTTCACCGTGTTGCTTACATGTATCTCTCCCTCGTAACGATGCCTGTCTCCTACTGTCTCAGTCATTATCCTTTTTAGCTTCCCAAACATCCATAATGGCCCTCACTTCATAAGTCAAGACTTTGCCCTCTGGCGAAACCCCTCGGGTTTCCGATACTTTGTAAAAATACAATAACAGGCTCCTTTTTTTTATGTTGAAGACCTTGCCAAACTAATTATATCTCGTTTACGTTAATGTTTGGGACGTTCGCTAATGACCCTTGGTAGTGCCTTTTTGGCATCCCTTCACCTGTGGTACATATTCTTAACCCATTGCTATTAATGGATTTTGTAACTTTGATATATTCTGTATATCATAAGCGCTATACAAAAAACTGCTACAAATGCCCCCCATATACATTATCATATTATGTAAGAATATGATAAGGTATATGTCTTGCCCGAAAATCATTTTCTTGTTAAAATTTCGCGATTGTTCAGCAAATCTTTCGTCAATTACACACAAATGCTTAAAAGGGTTTACACTCAAATTCTTAAAGACATAGCTTGTACATAGAATACCCTTCACATATTTACATTACACAAATCAGCACTCAACACACATAGGGTTATATTTTTAATACTACATAGTGATTTAATATTATATTACATGTTTCTTCTTTCATTGCTCTTCTGATTCTATATAATTATTTTTATCAAAAGTCTTTTATGGTTATTGATTGTTCTGCTTGTTTCACTTTTAATTTGTTTTTTTTTTTTCTTTTTTCACACGCACATTATCCACTTCACTGTTTTTTTTTTTTCGATATATTTACTTTGCTTAGTATTAATTACGTTATTCTTACAGTTATTTACAAGTTTACATAGAAACAATTAGGCCCTCATTTTCATGATCCAACCATTCTTTCAGCTAACTTCTCACCATTTCTTTTCTTACTTTTCGATACTATTTGAGGAATTTCTATACGGCCTTATTAGCTGCTTATGCCATCTCCCAATCGATTTGTTTGTTTTTAAGTCCACTAATTCATAAGTATGCTCTCCGAATTTCTCAGTAATCATTACCGGACCTTTATATAATAGTTCTAATCTATGACTTCTCCCCCTTAACGCATTGGATAACTTATGATCCCTGGCGAGGACTAGATCTCCTACCTGAGGATTCCATTTATTTTTACGTTTCTTGATTTTTGATTTCCTCTTTTCCGCTTTTTCTTGCAATCTGTCAAAAGCGATCTTAGCCCTTTGTTCCTCTGATAATGGCTGACTTCTCTCAATCGTTCTTGGAGTATTTTTAAAAATGGGTTCAGGGTCAATTCCCTGCATTATCTGTATCGGTGCAAAACCAGTTGTAGTATTTACAGTATTATTAATAATTTTCTCTATGATGGGACAATACTTTACCCAGTTTCGATGATTATTATGAGTAAGCACTCGAAAATAAGTCCCTATTTCTCTTAATATCCGCTCTGTCGGATTCCCTGAAGGAAAATAATAAGAACAATGATATAGTTTTATCTGGTGGCTACTTAGAGTTTCTTTGAAAATTTTATTCGCCACTTCAAACGAATGTGTGTAACAGTTACATCTTCCAGGCTTTTCCGAGAATACCCCCCTGTTTTCTATTAAAAGTTCCCGTAATTTTCTTTTCTGTTCCTCATTTAGTCTCTCAGCTTGGTTTACCTTAGATTCTATTAAATTTTCTATCTTGACACAGTCCTTTCTTTCGTCGTACTCATTTATACTACTATTCTTCAAGTTAAATTTTGGGTTTTCTCGGGGTTACTTTTCTTCGTCAAAATCACAGAAATAATTACCTCTACTCACAATATTTTGTTCCTCTATTTCATCGTAGTTCCCAACTTTTAATTCTGCTAATTCCATCGCTCCAATATTCATTACCTCGACAAAGAATGTTTCCCCCTCCATTTCTTCCTCTACCTGATCCCGTACAATTATCCTCGAAGTATGGTCTAAAAATGGTACAATTATGGTGTCAGGTCCTGTTTCAAACTTAAAACTTCTATTTTCAAAATCTATGATGGAATTCCAAGCATAAAGACTATCGCAACCGATTATTACGTCAAAAACAAGCCTGGGTACAACCAAAAATAATATTTCAATGCATTTATGTGCGATCTCGACCTTTACCATCACTTGAAATTTTACCCTTTCTTTCCTTTTACCTACCGCTACAGAGCAATATATCCCATAAACTGGCAAAGATAATAATTTTACACCACTACTCACTAAATTTTCAAAAAAATTTTGGGAACACACAGTAGTATTAGCACCTGTATCAATAATAGCCTGAAATAATTTCCCGTTAATACCAATATTTATTCTTGGTGGATCAATTAAAATTTCATTCTCTGTATTTTCTTTATGTTTTTCGATCAAACATTGCCTTCTCTGTCCCTTATTTTCGAAGTACTTCCCATAATAAGAACATTCATCATTCCCAATCTTCACTGAAGGCGAAGTTGACTGGGTTTGAAGTTTTCCGAAAGCTTACTAATGGCTCCTGTCCCATTCCCATTATATGAAGGTCCCGGGTTTGAATCCTGGTGAAAATTTGTTTCTTCCAATCTTTTTACCGCGTTTATAGCGTCTACCCTTTCTTCCGGATTTGGAGAAATTCTGCTATTCCCATTTCTTTCTTCTTGCCTAGGGGAATTCGGTCTGTACCAATTATTATCATGGTGATAATTATTCCCCGAAGGAAATCGATTCCTAGTGTACCTCCCCCTTCTATCTCCGTAATATCTATTTGCCTGTACGTAATTAATTTGAGGGTTTCTTTCCCGTGGATAATTCTCAACCCTTCTTCTATTATCCTGAGGCTCAAAATTATTTCTTCTATCCTGAGGCTCAAAATTATGTCTCCTATCCTGAGGCTCAAAATTATTTTTCCGGTGGTAATTATTGTTTTTAGGGACCGGGCCATGATACCGTTGCCGAGCATCAAAATTCCTGACATCACCTGAACCTGCCCCCTGCCCGAAAATTTTTGTTGGAGATCGGTTATTTCCAAAAGGTCTCTCATTACTTGCCTCGTTTTGGCTCTTATTTCTTTCTAGTGCGATTAACAAGTCAATCATTGCCGCTATTGTTATCGGCTTCGCAATAATCAGATAGTGTTGAATTGTTTCCGGAAAATGTGTGGTTATTAAATTAATTAATTCTATTTCTCCCATCGGAGGGTCAAGCATCTTACATTTTCTAGCTATAGCCATAAAATAATTAACCATGCATTGATCTTTATGCGGGTTATATTTCCCATTACTCAGTTCCAGTCTTATATTTGCCTGCCTGCTAGCTCCCCAATATCTATTTAAGAAAATTTCCTTAAATGTCCGATAATCATTACTTAATCCTACTGATAACTCTAACCAGTTTGAAGCGTTGCCTTTAAAACATTTTCTAACAACCGTCATCTTATATTCCTCGGGAATACCTTTTACAAGAAAATACTCTTGCATGCTATTTATAAAAGCCTTGGGGTCATCAAATTCTTCGTTTTCAAAGGTTGGTGGTGAAATTTCATTCAAAACATGGTTGGGCCATTGCAAATGTGGACTATTGCGTGCATTAACATTGACATTGGTATTACTATTACCTGATGTACCAGCATTTAAATTTAACATCGGAATGTCCGCTGACGCATTATGCATCGCTTCGTCCCGTGCTGCTACCGTAATAGTATTACTACTCACAGAATCACTAACATTGTCAGACATACATATGTTATTTAATCTTTCTTTCAGTTTGTCATTTACCTCATCTACACTCACAGCTAATCTCCTAGTTTCCCTCTCTGATTGCTCTAATCTTTTCCTACAGATTTCTAATTCCTTGCTATTAATTTCCCTTTCCTTAGCTAATTCAGTAGTTATTTCCTCCCTTAATTTTCTATTTTCCTTCTCTACATTTTTATTAACTGTTTTAATCTCTTCCCTAACCTGTTCCTGACTTTCCCTCATTTCAATTCGTACATTTTCAATTTCAATTTTGACCTCTTCCTGATTATTTCTAACCTCACTTCTTACATTTTCTATTTCATTTCTAACTTCCTCCTTGAAATTTTCTAAAACCTTCTGTTGTTTCTCAATCTTATTTCCTATTTTGACTAAGTCAGCTGTTAAGTTCTCCCTCGTATTTTCTACCTTTTCTGTTAAACCCGTTAAATCTTTCTGACTCTGATCTACATTTTCTGTTAACCCCGTTAAATCTTTCTGACTTTTTTCTACCTTTTCCTTAATCTCTTTCTGACTTTCTGTTAAACCCGTCAAATCTTTCTGACTTTTTTCTACCTTTTCCTTAATCTCTTTCTGACTTTCTGTTAAACCCGTCAAATCTTTCTGACTTTTTTCTACCTTTTCCTTAATCTCTTTCTGACTTTCTGTTAACCCCGTCAAATCTTTCTGACTTTTTTCTACCTTTTCCTTAATCTCTTTCTGACTTTCTGTTAACCCCGTCATCATTGACATAAGTGATTTTAATATTTCATTAGTCTCCATGCTTCCCCCTGTTTCTTCTCCCTGATTTTGTATATTCGTATCAGCTACTCTGTCCCTTGCATGATCTACATTACTATATACACCTTCTCCCACTCTCTCATCACCCTCCTGCACTTCCATATTTATATCTAATTGCTCGATCATTTTCCCGTTCCTTAAATACATTGACTATATACTACAACACGTAGATAAACTTCTCACTCAGTACCTTAATCAGCTTGCTGCACTGCTATTCGATGTGGATCCTCTCGTTCCTGCTGTGTCCTGGGTCACCTTCCCTGGAGTTCACGGCCTTTGTTGTTCAGCTCCCTGAAATTCTCCGCATACCTTATTCAGCTTCCCTGAAGTACTCTGAAGTTCATGCTCAGCTTCCCTGAAATTCTCTGAAGTTCGCGCTCAGCATTCCTGAAGTTCTCTGAAGTTCACGCCACACGTTGGAGCGCCAATTTGAAGCCTTTTTACGTCACTCGATTGACTGCTGCTTATTATGGGTGCCTACGGCTGCTCACACATGAGTCTTAATCTCGGATATCCGTGGTGGTTACAGAGAGCGACATTGTAGTTTTTTTTAGAACACTTTATTTGTTTTATTTTTACACGTTTAAGCTTTGCTGAACAATTTTAAATAGAATAAAATATGCAGTTTAACGTAACCGCTGGAACGAACTTTCACCGTGTTGCTTACATGTATCTCTCCCTCGTAACGATGCCTGTCTCCTACTGTCTCAGTCATTATCCTTTTTAGCTTCCCAAACATCCATAATGGCCCTCACTTCATAAGTCAAGACTTTACCCTCTGGCGAAACCCCTCGGGTTTCCGATACTTTGTAAAAATACAATAGCAGGCTCCTTTTTTTTATGTTGAAGACCTTGCCAAACTAATTATATCTCGTTTACGTTAATGTTTGGGACGTTCGCTAATGACCCTTGGTAGTGCCTTTTTGGCATCCCTTCACCTGTGGTACATATTCTTAACCCATTGCTATTAATGGATTTTGTAACTTTGATATATTCTGTATATCATAAGCGCTATACAAAAAACTGCTACAGTTTTTAGGCAGAAAGTGCTGCTTTTGAAGAACTCACCCGGAAAACGTTCACGACTGTACGTGTAGCTGTCACACAATAATCCGTTCCATCATTATTTCGTATTGGATAAGAAATCAAAAGCACAAGTTTTGGAAAGTTGGAGGACTTCTCGATATCTTGCAGAAGAAGCACGACTCACGAGCTCCTACAGTTCGCTAAAGGTTTATTTCTAACATCATAATACACAGCAGGAGCTTTTGATGAGCAAGGCTTGTAACCATGGTCAAAAATACATTACGCTGTTAATGATTACTTCAATTATTGATTCACGTATTGGAGACTAATATTGAAAAACAGTGACCTTAGGAGAAACAATAAGTTCAAGAGCGGAATTACTAAAGGTGGTCGTTAAATTCGTGGGCAATTACAGAAATAAATTGTGTAGGCCCAAATCTCTACAGAAAATGTTTTTTTTTTTTTTTTTGTTAGTAAAACTCCAATGTTTGCTCTTTCTATACTCATCACGCACTAACTAATAAACTATCTGCTAGCCTAGGTTTATATTTTTTTGTGAGCTAGAGTAAACTATAGTGCCGCCATCTGCGTACCTTGAATTCCCTATGTTTGCTCTGTTAAGCGTTACAATTTTTTAAATTAAATGTTCTTGGAAAATTTTATATCTGTGTACTGCAAAAGTTACGTAATGGGAAACTTTTTTATTATTGAGTTTACATCGGGGACAAAGCGAGAGCAAATGTTGAGGAAGGTTAAAGACAGTTTTTAAAATAAACTAGAAGCCTGTAACCTCTTTCTTTCATCGTGTACAGCAAACGAAATGTATTCACCTATTCAGATAAAAGGCGTCAAGCGTTAGACACAAGGCAGCAGTAAACGTTAGCATCAGTTCGTAAAGAAGTGTGTGTGTTTATACTGTATGGAACCTGTGAAGTGTTATTACGTTATTTATTTAACATTTTCCGTAAATATTTGTAGTTGTGGAGGGGAAAGCTAGAAAGAGAGAATATATTGGTAAATTAAGAAGTAAGGAACGCCAAATGTTTATGAATATGTTAGATTATTTTTTCAAGTCAAATGAGTATTAATAAGGCAGTAAAAGTAGCATGCAAGGCTTTCGGGTGTTCAGAAGCAGTAGTGTATAGGATTGAAAAGGAACTAATGAAAGGACTTCTAAGAACGCCACGAAAAAGAAGGCAAAAAGGGCAGGACAACACAAAACGCTAGGTTAACGCAGTATGATGGAATAGAGCAAAGTGGAGTGAAGCGAATTGTTCATTCTTTAGTGTTTGAAAATACACCCCCACATTGAATATAATTTTATTTTGTCACGGTAACATCACGGTGATGATACCCTACCAAATTTCTCTAGGGCCACTCTGAGTCGGTTCTGACATGATTTCGGTTAGAAGATGAAAGAAGGTATACATATAGTACATGTTGCAACGTTGCGCCCCATTTAGCGTGTACTGTCTTCTAAGGTTGAGGCGAGCTTTAGGTACATTTTCCATTGTGTTGTAGTTGATCTTCACGTCTTTCGACAGACTGTGCCCGTATAAGCGCTTTGTGCAGATTAACGTTGTTTTATTGTATCATGTAGTTTTTTTCTTCTTTCCTCGTTAGCGGACGATAAACATTGTCCCAGTTACAAATCCGAGGATCTTGAGACCAGCCTTCCTTCACAAGCGTCAGTGAAGGTCCGGCTTTCAAGTTAGCTATTCAGTGCTCCTGTTTCTTCAGACATATAACTTACATTGAAGGCATATCTGATTGAGTACTTATCTGCCATATAACTAACTTGAGAGCTTATCTGATTCAAGTGCTTATCTGCCAGATAATTAACTTGAGAGCTTATCTGCCAGATAACTAACTTGAGAGCTTATCTGATTGAGTGCTTATCTCAGATAACTAACTTGAGAGCTTATCTGATTGAGTGCTTATCTACCTGATAACTATTCTAAGCGCTTATGTGATTGCCAATTGATCAAATTTGAGTCAATTTTATGGCTGGCCATAAATTACTTCTAAGAACCCAGGAGGAAAAATAGTTATAATTACTTAATTCAGCAGCGCCACAGTTTGTGAAATAATTCCAGTTATACTAGGAATTATATCGGCTGTGAATAAACATAAGTAAACATGATTTTATAACTCCGCAGGGCTGTGGCCGAGTGGTTAAACCATTGACCAATGCGGGCCTTCGATCCCAGGACGAAGGTGCTAGTTGAAGCGGCGTCCCGGCGGTTTTTCTCCGGATTCTCCTATTTCCCCCACCACTCATTCCTCCACCTGCCCCATCATTACCATTCCATTCATCCATTTTGCCTGCACTTCATATCATCCTCTTCCTCACTCTCACACCTGGTGCTTGGTTTATCACCCTCTTCCAGGTCTTTACTCAGTTCGATCCTTAATCCATAGGTTCGTTTGCTCCCCGATAGGCAACTGACCCTAGGCACAGACTTGGAAGTCCTAGGGTGTGTAAGTCCTGCATACTGTGACTTTGGGTGGGTGTAAAGTAAAGACGACAGATGTAGTCTAGATGAAGATACACTTTTATTTCCGTAAACAGTAACTTTTTACACTCGTTGCAACAGCAAGAAAGTCTTTTTTTTCCATTGACCAACAGCACGGCTCCGAACTAGTAACACAGCAAATGTCCCTTCTCCGTCGGCACGACTCCTCAACGCTTCAGATACGTCTGTCCTCTCCGTCGGCACGACTACTCAACGCTTCACATACGTCTGACTGACTCTTCTGTCGCACTTTACCGCTATTTATATCTCCCAGGCACTATTCTGGAAAGTCCAGTTATTGCGGTGAAATACAAAGCAGAAGATTCCCGAAGTCTCTATCCTTTTCTCTCTTTCGGCAAGCGCCCCAACAATGCGGCCATTCTCTGTCTCTTTCCTTCGGCTCCTTTGCGGTAGTGCCGACAATAATGCGTTGGGTGACACTGCTGTTGTCGGCAATTAGATGCGGCGGGCGCGGTGACAATACGGTGAGGACAGATGAAGAATATTTGATAATTCCTTTTAAACATATGCAGATATGAAGGTGAATTTAGTATGCGCTGTTTTATTGCGTGGATATGTGTATGCGCGTGTGTGTGAGAGAGAGGGAGAGAGAGAGGTAGAAAGTGAGATATATTCGTTTGCTCCGTTGCTACCGTAACTGAATATTGTTTTTCTAATCTACAAGCCTTGTTGTAATAAATACCCTATAATTATAAACTGATTGCAGTTTTTTTTTTCTCTCGCAATCTCTTGGCTGGTACTTCCTGCGGCTGATACACACTTCCCGGCTCATTTAATTCCTGTACGAAATCCAGGCTTTAAACAATAAACCCATCCATTCCTACCATTTGAGAAAGCACTCGCTCTATGTTCATGAGAAATCCACGCTAGCATTACGTATATGACCAGCACGAGAAAGAACTATGCTGCAAATTTTAGTGCATGATGTGTTCTAGATCACTTTAAGTCGACTTATGGGAATAATGCATGAAGCTGCATACATATTAAAGCGTTTCCAGCAGAGTTTCATGTAACTCATTGAACGAATACTTGTGCAACAGGTCGGCCACCTGGACATTTTTGGCATACTTTGGTCTAACAATCAAACAATATGAGTAGGTGTACACAGAAAGAAATACAGTACGAGGGCTGATTTTTCACACTATGCTCTCAAGATGCTCAGAAGGTGGTGCCATTTCATTCGAGTCAGCCTTTGATCAATGGAAATTCAAAATAGTGGACTTCACTTAATATAACATTGCGTTTTTTAAAGGACTTCTAAGCTACATAGATCTACTTTAATTATTTTTTACTTTCTCTACTGGTATTCCACCCAAAAATTCGATGTGGAGGTTTCACCGGAAATATATGATTTGAGAGCCCCTGAATCCAAAAAAGGAATATTTAGAAAAATGTCCGTGTGTGAGTGTGTGTGTGTGTGTGTGTGTGTGTGTCCGTGTGTATGTATGTGTGTGTGTCTGTGTGTGTGTGTGTGTGTGTGTGTGTGTGTGTGTGTGTGTGTGTGTGTGTGTGTGTGTGTGTGTGTGTGTGTGTGTGTGTGTGTGTGTGTGTGTCTGTGCCTTTGGACAACATAACTCAAAAAGAAAAGCCCGGTTAAAAACAAAAGTTGGTATTGAAGTTTAATGTCCTTCAAGGATGTGACACGAAGATTTTGAAGAAAATAGCCCCACCCTAAATTATCCTTTGCATGGAACATTATTGGCAAATTTTTATTTTCTTGAAAATGGCTTGAACGATATTGATTAAAATGTCATATCCTGAAGATATTTGCATAACAAATGAAGTGCATATTTTGAATTTTCTGACTATAGCCTATGTTGTCCTGTTTACTCTGGATGACTTTTGAATAACTCACAAACCATAAGAGATGGACAAAATCTTAATAAACAAACAATGTAGATCTCGCTAAAACACAATTTATGTCTAAATACATATTTTTGTAGAGTGAACAATTTTAGAGATATTCCTTGTTATTTGTGTCAGTTTCGGAAAACTAAAAACTTTCGTGAAATGGAACATCGTTGTTCATTTTTTATATGCTATGCTTGCAAAGAGAACGGGATCTCAAAGCTTTAAAAGATTTGACTGTCGCTCAAAGCCTGCTGTATTCCCATATTCCCCTTGCACCTACAAGGAAATAAGCAATAAGATGATTTGTACAAATGTTTTCCTCAACTAAGACGAAGTAGATATAGGAATGAGGGTTTGTAAGAATGGTTAGTACAAGAGTAGAGAAAGTCATGTGACTGCAACACATCAGATTTTTTCACAAGCAGTTAGAGCTCTATTATTACACATCCACTACTCTTATTTCTTGGGGGGGGGGGGGGATGCAAATGCAGTTGAGTTTAAGCAAATTATGGCTCTGTATAAGAAGGCAAATTTTAGGGAATGAGAATCAATTAGACAATTACTTAGTCATGGTATTGAAAGATCTGATGAGAACAATCGTTGACGACAAAGGGTGAAACTTGAGTAGCTGTGCCAGGTGACCCACTTCATCCGGTATCGTGCGTTAAAACAGTTGCAGAGGTCGACGGCGCAATTGTAGCCATAGAGAAGACAGTGGCGTCTTCTGCCTCTCGGCGAAGGCGTGAATAATAGATAATGACAATATAAACGACCAATCTTTATGTTCCAGGGAATAAACCCATTCCCGTATAGTCCTATAGTTTATCATTACAGATTACGGATTGTAAAGTGCAAGTATGAGGGCACGTAATGTTTCATTGGCGTTTGCTCATTTGTTATTAATGTTATCGTATTATTATTGTTATTATTATTATTATTATTATTATTATTATTATTATTATTATTATTATTATTATTATTATTATTGTTATTGTTATTGTTATTGTTGTTATTGTTATTGTTATTATTATTGTTGTTATTTTTATTGTTGTTGTTGTTGTTATTGTTGTTATTGTTGTTATTGTTGTTATTGTTGTTATTGTTGTTATTGTTGTTATTGTTGTTATTGTTGTTATTGTTGTTATTGTTATTTGTATTATTCGTATTATTATTATTTGTATTATTTGTATTATTATTATTATTATTATTATTATTATTATTATTATTGTTATTGTTATTGTTATTGTTATTGTTATTGTTATTGTTATTGTTATTGTTATTGTTATTGTTATTGTTATTGTTATTGTTATTGTTATTGTTATTGTTATTGTTATTGTTATTGTTATTGTTATTGTTATTGTTATTGTTATTGTTGTTATTGTTATTGTTGTTATTATTGTTGTTATTTTTGTTGTTGTTGTTGTTGTTATTGTTGTTATTGTTGTTATTGTTGTTATTGTTGTTATTGTTGTTATTGTTGTTATTGTTGTTATTGTTGTTATTGTTGTTATTGTTGTTATTGTTGTTATTGTTGTTATTGTTATTTGTATTATTTGTATTATTATTATTATTATTATTATTATTATTATTATTATTATTATTATTATTATTATTATTATTATTATTATTATTATTATTATTATTACTTATTGTTTTCATTTTCCTTTGCCGTTACTATTGTTGTATTATTTTATTATTATCCTAATTGTATGTTTATCATCATTAGTATTGTTATTATCATTAACATACGTAACATCATTATTAGTTTTATTCTGATTAGTTTTAGTATTGTTGTCATTATTATATCAATGTTAATGTTTGTGTTAGTGTTATGGTTTATTATTATATTATTTTCATCGTTATCTTCAAATACTGGTGATATGCTGACCTGATTAATAGAATACGTTTTCAAAATGATCCTTTGTTGATTGATACAGTGTTCAAGCATCCTCTTGTATCTATATGGACGTTTCTGAGAACTGAGGCTGTGGCAGAGTGCTTCAACGATCCTTTGACATAATACCTCTACATTAAGGCAATCTGTTTCAAACGCAATGTTCTTGATATGATGCCTAGGCCAATTGAGAGACCAGGGTATAAGTAGCTGAAATAGATCTTTAAAGGTTTATTATAACATATCTTGTTGGGAACAGTGTTGTAACACAAATCGTATCCGAACCTCATCAAGAAAATACTCATGGTCATCTTGCAGGAATTCCAGACACCGCGGTCCCTTAAGTCTGGCTAAGAGAAAGAAAAATCTAATATCATTGACCTCAAGAACACCACACCAAAATTCTTCGTATCTAGTGAGGATTTTGAGGGACCCAGTGGTGCATGTTGCGTCTATTTAAGTGATAGTTGCTGAAATAGCATTCCTCGCTTCAATGAACGCTTTCAAGAAAGACAGGTGTGTCACCCTCGTACACTGTTCAACACTAAAACCATTGCCATAGAGTTGTTGGTTGAGGTGAACTTCCTATGGATGCCACGCCTATGCCTACAAAATAATAATAATAATAATAATAATAATAATAATAATAATAACAATAATAACAATAATAATAATAATAATAACAATAATAATAATAATAATAATAATAATAATAATAATAATAATAATAATAATAATAATAATAATAATAATAATAATAATAATAATAGTAATAGTAATAGTAATAGTAATAGTAATAATAATAATAGTAATAGTAATAGTAATAATAGTAATAGTAATAGTAATAATAGTAATAGTAATAGTAATAATAGTAATAGTAATAATAGTAATAGTAATAATAGTAATAGTAATAATAGTAATAGTAATAATAGTAGTAATAGTAATAATAGTAATAGTAATAATAGTAATAATAGTAATAATAGTAATAATAGTAATAGTAATAATAGTAATAGTAATAATAGTAATAGTAATAATAGTAATAGTAATAATAGTAATAGTAGTAATAATAGTAATAGTAGTAATAATAGTAATAGTAGTAGTAATAGTAATAGTAGTAGTAATAGTAATAGTAGTAATAATAGTAATAGTAGTAGTAATAGTAATAGTAATAATAATAGTAATAGTAAAATAAATAGTAATAGTAATAGTAATAGTAATAGTAATAATAGTAATAGTAATAATAATAGTAATAGTAATAATAGTAATAGTAATAATAATAGTAATAGTAATAATAATAGTAATAGTAATAATAATAGTAATAGTAGTAATAATAGTAATAGTAGTAGTAATAGTAATAGTAGTAATAGTAATAGTAATAGTAGTAATAGTAATAGTAATAGTAGTAATAGTAATAGTAATAGTAGTAATAGTAATAGTAATAGTAGTAATAGTAATAGTAATAGTAGTAATAGTAATAGTAATAGTAGTAATAGTAATAGTAGTAATAGTAATAGTAATAGTAGTAATAGTAATAGTAGTAATAGTAATAGTAATAGTAGTAATAGTAATAGTAATAGTAGTAATAGTAATAGTAATAGTAGTAATAGTAATAGTAATAGTAGTAATAGTAATAGTAATAGTAGTAATAGTAGTAATAGTAGTAATAGTAATAATAGTAGTAATAGTAATAATAGTAGTAATAGTAATAATAATAATAATAATAATAATAATAATAATAATAATAATAATAATAATAATAATAATAATAATAATAATAATAATAATAATAATAATAATAATAATAATAATAATAATAATAATAATAATAATAATAATAATAATAATAATAATAATAATA